>CM039735.1:18012279-18579505 GCA_022539455.1 Dendrobium nobile
TCCTTCGATGGGCAGTAGTCCGTCGACAGGCAGTAGTCCGACGGTAGGCAGAAGTTTGACGTCAGATAGAAGAACAACGTCGAGTAGAAAATCGACGGAAGTCCATCGACGAACAGAAGTCCGATGACATGTAGAAGTCTGACGTCAGGTAGAAGTTATGCATCGGGGAGAAGACCGACGAAAGTTCATCGACTAGCAGAAGTACGACGACGAGTAGAAGTCTGCTGACGAGGAGAAGTCCGATGAACAGGAGAAGTTCGCTGACGAATAGAAG
This sequence comes from Dendrobium nobile, assembly GCA_022539455.1. Lineage (NCBI taxonomy): Eukaryota > Viridiplantae > Streptophyta > Magnoliopsida > Asparagales > Orchidaceae > Dendrobium > Dendrobium nobile. Next base: position 18,012,554 of record CM039735.1, read on the forward strand.
TCCGACGTCGGGTAGAAGTACTGAGTCGGAAGTCCATCGACGGGCAGTAGTCCGACGATAGGTAGTAATCCGACAGCAGATAGAAGTCTGATGTCGGGTAGAAGTACTACATCCGGCTGAAGACCGATGAAAGTCCATCGACGGACAGAAGTCAGATGATGGGTTTTAGTCCAATGGGCAGTAAGAAGTTCGACGTTGGGTTGAGGTACGACGTCGGGTAGAAGACCGACGAAAGTCCTGCAAGGCAAAAATTCAGCGACAGGAGAAAATTTAATATCGTATAGAAATTTAACTTTGTGTAGAAGTCCGATGGAAGTCCGTTGATGACATTCTGGTGACGTTAACTAAGGATATATAATCTATCTGAGGTTATTTGTCAAAGGCTTTGCTCGATGATGTTAACCGATATTAGATCCACCAATGATGTAAGACCTATCTAAGGTTGTTTGTTAGAGCCTTTACTTGACGACGTTAACCTGTGCAGAAGAGGTCAAGAGAATCTATCAAGAATGTAAGACCTATCCGAGGTTGTATGTCGGAGCCTTTGCTCGACGACGTTAACCTGTATGGAAGAGGTCGAGAGAATCCACTAAGGATGTAAGACCTATCCGAGGTTGTATGTCAGAGCCTTTGCTTGATGACGTTAACCTGTGTGGAAGAGGTCGAGAGAATCCATCAAGGATGTAGGACCTATCCTAGATTGTATGTCAGAGCCTTTGCTCGACGACGTTAACCTGTGTGGAAGAGGTCGAGAGAATCCACTAAGGATGTAAGATCTATCCGAGGTTGTATGTTGGAGCCTTTGCTTGACGACGTTAACCTGTGTTGAAGAGGTCGAGAGAATCCATTAAGGACGTAAGACCTATCCGAGGTTGTATGTCGGAGCCTTTGCTTGACGATGTTAACCTGTGTGGAAGAGGTCGAGAGAATCCATCAAGGACGTAAGACCTATCCGAGGTTATATGTCAGAGCCTTTGCTCGACGACATTAACCTGTGTAGAAGAGGTCGAGAGAATCCATCAAGGATGTAGGACCGATCAGAGGTTATATGTCAGAGCCTTTGCTCGATGACGTTAACCTGTATGGAAGAGGTCGAGAGAATCCACCAAGGATGTAGGACCTTTCCGAGGTTGTATGTCAGAGCCTTTGCTTGACGACATTAACCTGTGTGGAAGAGGTCGAGAGAATCCACCAAGGATGTAGGACCTATCCAAGGTTATATGTCAGAGCCTTTGCTCGATGACGTTAACCTGTATAGAAGAGGTCGAGAGAATCCACCAAGGATGTAGGACCTTTCCGAGGTTGTATGTCAGAGCCTTTGCTCGATGACGTTAACCTGTATGGAAGAGGTCGAGAGAATCCACCAAGGATGTATGACCTTTCCGAGGTTGTATGTCAGAGCCTTTGCTCGATGACGTTAACCTGTATGGAAGAGGTCGAATCAGATCCCCCTGGGATCAATTTTATCTTAATTGGGAGGGGGCGAACGCCGCGTGTATCCCGAATCAAAGGTAAAGAATGGTATATCTTTAGACCGTTAGTGCCTTTTTGAGGTCGAGATTAAGACCTTGCCAAAGGAGCAGAAGTCCAATAAAGGATTTTACGTGGCTTGAAATTTATCAGAAGCTTCCTTGCAATTGCCGAGAGTTTCCTTAAATATTGTATTGATTTTAGAAGTCTTGGAGGGATCTTTTTTATCATAGTTGGAGTCAAAGTTGCCCCCCAGTCCACGTCTGATTCTTCCGATAGGAAGTTAATAAGAGCAATATTTTGAGACTGGAGCAATAATTGCCCCCCCAGTTGGGAATCATGTTCCCACAGACGTCGCCAAACTATTACATCATGGAGTATTCGCGGCGGTAGAGAATTATAAAGTTTAGCGTCTTAGCGTTGTACGAAGATCCAGCACACAAGCAGATAAGTGAGAGAGGGTATAACATTTATAAGAGACACCAGAGTTTTTCGTGGAAACCCCTGAAAAGGGGGAAAAACCATGGGGCCTGGCCCAGTTTGAATGAATCCACTAATATTTGCAGTCAATTACAAATGAGGCCCTTCCTTGGAAGAAGGCCTTGGATTGATGTAACAAATATACATCATATAAAGTGCATTACATGGTGGGAGTTACATACACATGTTTGTTTGGTCGGAAGGGCCGTAGTCGGCAAGAGATCGGGGTCAGAAAGACCGTTGTCTAATGATGGAGGTCGGAAGAACTATAGTTGGCGACGAAGGTCTGAAGGACCATAGTCGGTAGGAGATAGGAGTCTGAAAGATCGTTATTGGCATGAGATCGGGGTCTGAAAGATCGTTGTCTGGTGATGGAGGGATGGAGTGACCATAGTAGGCAACAGAGGTCGGGAGGACCGTAGTCGATAGGAGATCGGGGTCTAAAAGACTGTTGTCTAGTGTTGGAGGTCAGAGTGACCTTAGTAGACGACGGAGGTCGGGAGGACCGTAGTCGGCAGGAGATAGGAGTCTGAAAGACCGTAGTAAAAGGATGGTGTTTCGGTTGAACTCCGGACATTAGGTGATGGCCTGGTGAAGCTCGAGGCCTCAAGTGACAGTCCGACGGAAGTCTGAGCTTTAGGTAGTGGCCTGGTGGAGCATAGAGTCTCAAGTGGTGGTACGGCGGAAGTCCGGGCCTCAGATAGTGGTCCAGTGAAAGTCTGGGTCTCAGGTGGTGTCTGGCGGAGCAACGGCGTCAGGCAGTGGTCCGGCGGAGGTGAGGTCCTTAAGTGATGGTCCGGCGGAGAAACAGAGTTAGGAGGTGGTCCGGCGGAGACGAGGGCCTCAAGTGGTGGTCCGGCGGAGCAACGACGTCAGGCAGTGGTCCGGCGGAGGCGAGGGCCTCAAGTGGTGGTCCGGCGGAGCAATGGCGTCAGGCGGTGGTCCGGCGGAGGCGAGGGCCTCAAGCGGTGGTCCGACGGAGCAACGACGTCAGGCGGTGGTCCGGCAGAGGCGAGGGCCTCAAGTGGTGGTCCGGCGGAGCAACGGCGTCAGGCGGTGGTCCGACGGAGGTGAGGGCTTCAAGTGGTTGTCCGGCGGAACAACGGCGTCAGGCGGTGGTCCGGCGGAGGCGTGGCCCTCAAGTGGTGGTCCGGCGAAACTCCGGCGGTGGTTGTGGAGGCAAGGAAGCAAGAGCGATCTCCGATCTATCTCTTTTTTCCTTAGGCTTGGGATCCCTTCTCGTGAGGAGAGGGGGCACTATTTATAGCTTTTGAGAAAGGCACGGCCCATAAATAGATGGTGGATCAAGGGCAAGTTGGGAGTGGTTGGATGGACGGCCGATGTTGAATCCCTTGATCATGCACCGTTCTTTAGACATTTAAAGACCTTAGTGATGTTGGAATTCTATGATCTTGGTCTCGTTGGATTCGTCTCGTCGAGTCGCTCGATTCGAGTATAAGCTCGTTAAAATCGGAGATCGTTTGGTAACTCAAATTGTGGTTTGAACCTTCCAACAGAGCTTCAGGTCCTTGATTTGGACCCATTTGGGCTCGGATTGGGTTGAATTTGGTGTCGTTGAATTCATATTTCCGAGACGCTCAGTTAGACTGTAAGTTTGCTGAAATCGGAGTTCGGATGGTCTCCGAATTAATTTTTGAAGTTTCCAATTTGATTTTGCATCGAGATTCACGCCCGATTAATATAATTTTTTGACGACGTATCAGGTACCATTATCCTTAATACGGTTGAAGGGTCCCAATTAGGCTACACCAAAGCTGGATCAGGCTGAATTAAGTGATATCTAACCTATTGGTATGCTACGTATGAATGTGACTGTTGTAAATGATTTTTTATTCCTTATTAAGCGCCCATTTAATGAGATCAAAACTTAACGTACAAATATGCATGCAATGCAATCAGAAGATAAATAGAAAATATATATAGAGAGAGAGAGAGAGAGAGAGAGAGAGAGAGAGAGAGAGAGAGAGAGAATTTGTTACACAGTAAAATAGGAATCCACGTAGTCGTAATCAGCAAAGAATAAGATGGAAATGAGAACTCCTATGCAGCTTATGGCCCTTCCAGCGTCGTCACTCGGAGCTCACGGGAGATATAGATGCCTGCACACGTGTGCCATCGACCATCCCTGTCGTGTATAACCAAAGATAACAATCCAGCATGTGCTCTATTATCGTGTTATTTGTTCTTTATCTGAACTAAATAACACGCAGGAATTATTAAAATTTTAGATGATAATTCTTTGTTTCCACTCTATTATTTTGTTTTTATGTATTTTTTTGAGTTATAAATTTTTTAGATAAGCGGTGCTTTGGCAGTACGTAGGTTTTATTTGGAATAATTTTCTTGATGCTTCTTAAAACATGTTTTTAACATAAAAATTAAAATTTTAATACTAAATAGTTGCTTTAAGAAGCATTAAGAAAATCATCCCAAATGGAGCCTGAGTTTTAAAATATATGTGTTGTAATTTTATTTGTTCTTCCAAAGCCACCGATCAATGGACCAAAGTAATAATGAGTAGGGAGGAGTGATATTAAAAAGCCATTCAAATAATAATAAAAAATAAATCATTATTCAAGCTAATCAAGTCATTTGATGTTTAATTATTAATACCTGTTTTGATTATATTTCTATGCTGTTAGTGAGCGCATATGGAGTGCCTGTTTTTCATCTCTTGAGGTTAGGGGTGGAGTAAGAAATTTTTATTAGTGAGAGTGCAAATTGATAATTTTTAATATACTCTTTTTTTTGTAGGTGATTTCTTTTCACTTTTTATTTAATAATTAGCAAACAATAATATATAAACATTCAGGAATTTAAGTTATTACTTGTAAGTGTATGACATATACAAAAAACTTACACATTCCCCAATTGATTTTGTTCAACTTGATTACATATGTTATCAATGATTAAATTATTAAAGTTAAAGGTTATTTGATAACCTATAACCTTGATAATTTCTTATGATCGGTCTATAGAGCATTAGGACACATGATTGTTATGGTTTGATTGTACGTGCATATGTATCTAAGAGATTAGAGACATTGATTGTAAACACCATTTAAGGACAATAATTAAGGACCTTATCTAGCTAACCAAGGCAATCTTAGGATACATACACACATCCTATAAGGATGAATTATTAAACATAAAAAAATTAGTGAAATCATATCCTAGAATTAAATCTCACCATGATCTAACATGAATTGACTTTTAAACAACAATGAATTGCAATTAATCCTTTCTCGTGTCCTAAAGCGACGTCTTTGCCGATTTTAGAATTCTCTTTTTCCTTCGTCGTTCCTCGGCTCATCTTTCCTTTTTTTCACCTGCGTTCATTCATATCTCCTTCCAAATTGTGGTTTTGGTATTTCTTCTGCATTGTTGTGCTGCTAGGGGTATTTTTTGATGTTGGGTGCCTTGTCTTGCATTCCGTGGAGAAAGGCATCCAGCCTGGTTCAGGGTAATAACAAGGGGTTTTTTAGCTTGGAGGGTGACGGGAAATCTCCATCTCATTTTCGCTCCTTCAAAGATGTTATCTTTGGAAATACTTTGGCAGGTGATACACTTCCAACTTTAACCTAATATATTTTCAATGGTGTGCTGACTGGCTAATGTTTGATGAAGAGGTTCTTAAACTAGCTTGCTTCTCCATTTCAATTTACGGTAGTTAGTAAATTTGGCTTGCATCACCTGAACCTTTATATGATTTGCCATTTTTTTTGGTAGCCTAAAATTGTCTTGTTTTTACTCTGTGGATTTGTTTGACTCTCGACATGTTATGATTCAGCCTTCTAAAGATTTGAATTATAGTAGGCCATTTTTTACAAGAAGAGCTTACTTTATAAATAACTATCAAATGTGTATTCTAAAATGGACTCCTCTTTCTGACATTAGAGAGGAATCTCCCATAATGCCGATTTGGATTTTGTTTCCTAATTTGTGTTTACATTTTTTCAATCTTAAGGTTTTACATGCTCTCGGCTCAATTTTTGGCCGTCCATTGCAAACCGACCTGGCGACCACTTCTAGGACCTGACCTTTTGTGGATAGGATTCTAGTTGAAGTTGATATTACAAAAAAAACATACAGAGGAGATCTGGTTTGGATCCAAAGTATTTGGTTATTTACAAAAAGTGGAATTTAAAAAAAGTGTATGATTTTTGTTCTCATTACAACGATCATTATCATGCTTTACCTAAATTCTTTAAATTACATCCATATTTAAAAAAAAAATTAAACCCATCTATGGGGAAGGCTGATTCTAATTTGAGAGATATTTTACAAAAGGTGAATGATAACAATCAGTCCATTTTGGATCATACAGAGCCTCCTCCTAGTGAAAATCATGGAAATGATGTTAATTTCAAATCAGATCTTCTAAAAAATAGAGAAATTTTTCTAGTCGAGAAATGTTTTTCTACCATGGATGTTTGCAATGAGGGTGAGAAAGTCCCTAACATTTATGTTTCAATTTATTTGATGACTCAAAATGTTGATAATCCTTAATTACCCCATTCTTAATCACTTCTTGATCATAATAGATAAGTGTATAATACTAAGGGAGTTTTTGAATCGTGGGATGTTTCTAATGAGGATTATGAAGAAGGGGAATTTATTCCAATATCTATACTGGATCCTATGAGGGAGGATCATATAAATATTGTTGAAAAAGTGGATTCTATTTCTTCTAATCATGTTAATACTGCTTCTAAAACTAATGATGAGGATTGTTTTACTATGTTTGGTAAAAAAAGGGAAAATTATGAAAGTTCCATTACCTTTTATGCCTCGTTCTATTAGAGCTCAAACTACTTCTATAGATTGTAATGGTTAAGGCTCTTATATGGAGTGAGAGGGGTATTGGGGGGTGGGGTGGGGAAGGGGCACTACAAGAAAAACGTCATTTTCCGGCTGACGTTTTCGTCGGAAAATGACCAAAATTCCGTCAGAAAATTGCATTTCCGGCGGATTTCCTGCGGAAATATTTTCGCTGGTTCTACACGCGTCGGAAAATGATTTTCGGCGCAAAATAAGTCGCTGAAATCTTTTCGAAGTTTTTTCGACGAATTTTTCGCTGGAAAAATATTTCCGGCGGATTTTTAATACGCCGGAATGTCAAAAAAAATTTAAAAAAAAATTCACATTTGCCCAACCGCCCGCTTGGACACAACAGCTAAGCTGACCCAGCAGCCTTGCTGGCTTCTGCAGCCCAGGCGCCCCAGCACAGCATGCCCGAGTAGCTCCCAGCCCGCCCACGCTGAATTTTTCTGCGAGTTTCGAACCCCGACCACCCCGCCTCCTCCAAGTCTCCACGGGACCACGCTTACCATCTTTCCTATAAACCAAAACCTATTAAACTATTTACATTTTTTGTATTTAACCTATTACTTAATCATATTAAATGTAATAATTATTTTAAAAGTAAAACTTTTTTAAAAGATAAATAATTTTAAGATTTATTTATAATTTAAGTTTAAATTTAAACCATTTATTTTTTTATTAACTAATTAAATTATAATTTATGTTATTAAATTCAATAATTTAAGTTAGTAAATTCAATTGAGCTTTGCAATGAATTATGTACAATGCATAATATATAATTATTGATTTCAATTGAGCTTTTTATATCTATTGATAAGCATGATTTTATTATCTCTCATTTGGGTTTTTTTTATGAAGTATGCTAACTGTTCTAATAAAATTTAGATAATGTGGAATAGTGCTATTAATGTGAATATTATTTCTGACTTTTATCAATTTGTTCATGTTCAAATTTCTTTCCTTAATTTCAAGTGTAATGCCTCTTTTGTGAATGTCGTGTGCTCTAGGTTTGGCAGACTTCCCCTTTGGGAGCAATTAATTGATTTTGCTCTAAACCCTAATGGTTCGTGGTGCGTGGGTGGAGATTTTAATATTATTTCTAATGCTTATGAGAGATTGGGGGTTAATCCCCTCAACATTAATGACATGAAGGATTTCAACTCCATGATTACTGATTGCAATTTAAATGACATTAGTTTTTATGGGGGTGTTTTTACTTGGGGTAGAGCCACTTTGTGGAAAAGACTTGATAGGATATTATTCAATAAATATTGGATTGCTGATTTTGCCATGACTCATGTAGAAAATTTTAGTAGAACTAGTTCTAGTCATGCTCCCTTTCTTTTGACTATTAATACGAATAGATCTACTGCTCCTGTTGCCTTCAGATTTCAAAATATATGGTTATCTCATAATGATTTTATGAATTTAATTCAAACTAACTAGCATGCTCCTTTTTTAATTAATAATAATATTAATGTTATGTCTAGATTATGGGCTAAAATGTGTAGGTTGAAGAAAGTCCTAATATGGTGGAATAAAAAAATGTGAATAATTTTGTATTAATAAAACATTCATGATGTAACTTTTTATATGTTATAGAGATCTAGATTATGAGTATTTTGAGTATTTATTTGACATTTTTCACCAAGTGATTTTCAAAATATAGTGATTTTTTTCTACCCATAAATTTATTTTGACCTCTAAAAATAGTGATATAATACAATAAAATTCTAAAAGTATCATTTTATACAATTCTTGGTATTTAGAAAATTTTGTAAAAATTTTTTTTTTTTGCCTAATAGGATTCTTTATTGTGTATAATTATGACTTTTTTACATCACCTTAATTAAGTTTAATTATTCATTATTTACTATAATGCATTAAAAATGAATGTGAATTTGTTCTTGAGAAATAGTTGTGATAATAATATACATATATAAAATAAAAAAGTGAAGATGGGTTGACCCGTTGGTTAAAGACTGATTGACCTATACTAGATGGTGGGTCAACAGGCTTTCCTTTAAATACTGTAGTTTGGTGTTATCCTCTACTAAGTCATGTGATACATTGATTAGGAGTTATAAGGAGATCACTACTATGCTGTCAGGCAACGAGTGACAACTCTATTCACTGCGCTAATAGTTTACTAATATTAATAATAATCTTGAAAAACATCATGATAGCCAGGACTTCTTATTTATTTAGCATGACTACTAAAATGTGTATTTTTGAGGTATTATTTTTTTATTTTATGAATTTATTATTACTATATAGATTTACTATTATTACATTATTCTACTACTCATACCACTAGATTATTAATGTTAATGATAAAGATACTAGTACTATTTGATACTACTGATTCAGTGTACTGATATTAAATATGTGATATATTAAGCATGCGATATAGAATGCATGTAAAGAATATGCATACTATTTTATGATTTTACTATATTGACATAATTTTAATAGTCTATGTTTTGATTTAATATTTTATGTGATTTCTATACTGAATGGTATTACTATAATGATTGCTTTATAGATTTAACAATAATACTTGTTTATAACTTTACTAGCTTTCATACCATACTATTTTATTATTTATAGATTTAGCTACTCATATATTTGAGATTTATTAATTATGTAATGATATAATGATCATATGTATGTAACTATTATGATTTGATTATTGATATGTATATTACTCCTTTATTATGTTTTAAAATCAGTTATATGTTTTAGTGACCTACTGGGCTTTTTTAGCTCATTATATATGGTTAAATAATTTCATGTCATGGCAGGCAAATAGAGGTGAGATTTTTTTTTTTTACCCACGGGGGAGCCTACGTGTTAATTTCAAAAAAGAGGTTACAAAGTCCTTAAAAGGATCCACTAGCTCGCTAATGCTCGAATGAGCTATAATGAAAAGATAAAAAAGCCTATAGCCTGTGGTTCCTAATCTAAAATTACAATAACAAAAAGAAAATGACAGGGCTGAAATCCTCCAGCACCCAAAAACTAAAAGCTCAATATATAGTCGTTCAACATAGGCTTCCTGCAAAAAAGGAGACACAAAAAGGAATGCAGCACAAAAAATAACCAGAAGAGACATACCTGAGGGACAAAGCAGGTGATGAAGATGAGATTGGAATAACACCTGCAATGAAACCTCCAAAAAACCAAGATAGAAGTGAAAATTTTTAACACATCATTGATGAAACCAAGATAGAGGAGAGGTTGTTTAAGATTTCTTTAGGTTCATGTTTTTTTTTATTTTATTTATTTTTTTTATACTCAATACATGATATATATATATATTATATATATATATATATATATATATATATATATATATATATAATATATATATATAAATAAATATTATTAATATATATATGATTATTAATCATGATAGTGTATGTGATTTTTAGTAATAAATATAGATGTGTACATTAATATTTTAAATTATAGAATCTATTTTATTATTTATTACTGTAGATGATAATATATAGCTCTGATTATTATTTATTAAAAGATTAAAAGAATAATTCTTCTAATTTAGATTCTAGGGAATCACAATTGGTATCAGAGAAGAGTTTTGAAAGAATTGATTATTATTAGAGCTATAGGATTTGATTGAGAGTTGGGTATAATTGATAGTTTAAGGTGCATTAGTTTGCATGTATAATTGAATGACATTGATAGAGAACTACATGATTTTTGATTTTTGATCAGTTTTGGATTGATTTTGATTTCATTTTAGTTTTGATTATACAGATTTGGTTTTAATTGATTTAATTCCTAAATCCTTAAGAGAAATATTGGGGATGACAATTTCTTAAGGTGGGTATATTATAATAGCCCGTATTTTGACTTTGCAAAATTTTTTGGAGTCATTTTAACTCCAAATTACAATCTATTTTCAACTTAATATTTTGATTATAGTATTTTACTTACACTTTTTTTCATAGTTTTTAGGCACCAGTGAAAATCATTAAGAGATTGATATATTTCAGTATAAGTGAGGATTTTTGGATCCTCGCTTATCAATTTTGCAAATCAATTTCATCAATATTTTCTAAATAACATGTTTTATTTTATGAATATTTTTATTTAATTTCTTAAGTACTAAAATAATTTACTTAAATTTTTTACTAAAGAATTTATTAAATAAAATATTATATTAAAAAATCTTAAGTTACAAAAACATTTAAAAGTGCTTTTTCCTTTTTTTTCTGGCAACATAGTCTAGGGTTTGAGATTTTGAGAGATGTATTAGGAGAGAGAAAAAGGAAATTTAGATTTGGAGGTTGCAGTGTGATTTTATATGTCGAGTCGGTTGGGAAAATTGCTCATCTCGTTGTAAGGAATCTTTACCCTATTTCTGATTTTAAAGATTTTTTATTTTTGGCATTTTTTTGATCAAATTTATGTTTTTATTATAAAAAAATATGAATAATTTTGTATTGATAAAACTTTTATCACATAATTTTTTATATGTTAAAGAGATCAAGATTATGAGCATTTTGAGTATTTATTTGATATTTTTTATGGGGTGATTTTTAAAATACAATGGTTTTTATCTATCCATAAATTTATTTTAACCTCTAAAAATAATGATGTAGTATAATAAAGTCTTAAAATATTATTTTATATAATTCTTGATATTTGATAATTTTTTTGAATATGTATAGTTTTGCCTAATAGGATTCTTTGTTATGTACCGTTATAATATTTTGGCTCATTCTTAATTAAGCTTAATTATGCATTATTTTATGCAATGCATTAAAAATAGATTTAGATTTGTACTCGAGTAATAGGTACACTACAGGAAAATCACCCACTTCCCGCTGCTTTTTTTCCGGCGGATATTGAGCATTCCGGGTTTTTTTAATTTCCGGCGCGTTTTTTCTCTCGGGGCTTAGTAGCCGCCGGAAAAAACGGCGTAGAAAATAATTTCCGACGGCGTTTTCCCGGAGGCAAATAAATCCGGCGGTTTGCCGCGTCAAAAATATCGCCGGTTGAAATAAAAAATAAAAAAAAACCACACCACAAACGCCCTCCCGACTGAAATCGCTCCCCGGCGGCTCCGGCGGCACGCCAACAACCCGCTCCGGCGGCGGTCGCGCCAGCCTTGGGTCGCGCCGGACCAGACCGCGTCGCGTCTCCGGAGCCAGGAGAGCCGCCGAGTGCGCCAACAAGCCCGCTCCCACGCGCGGTCTTCGCTGAGTTTGAACCGTGGACCTCCTCACCACCGCAATCAGGATCCCCTGACCAATGACGCCGATTCTGCAAAATGGTTAAAACTAAGTATTTTTTATTTATATTAAAATAGTATGAATATTATAATTTAACATTATTAATTTAAAATTTTTATTTTTTTGATAATTAAAATAAACTAGTTAAGTAAAGCCGCCGGTAATCCGTCGGAAAGCCGCCGGAAAAATTCCCGCGGGATATTTTGTGGGAAATTAGACGGTGCAAAATTTTGCGGGGAAATTAGCCCGTCGGAATGCCGTCGGAAATCCGCCGGAAAGTCCGGAACATTCCGCGGGATAATTTTGCGGGAAATTAGTCGTCACAAAATTTTGCGGGGAAATTAGCCGTCGGAAAGCCGCCGGAAATTTTTGTAGGAAATAAGCCGTCAAAAACCGCCGAAAAGCCGCCGGAAAATTGACCGCCGGAAAATTCCGCCGGTAATAAGTGATTTTCCTATAGTGGTGGTTGCTAATACTATTATAATATTATGATAAAAAATGGGTATGTTAAACAAATAAGTAAAGATTGGTTAACCCCTTGGTTGAAGACGTATTAACCTGTACAGAATGATGGGCTGATGGGCTTTTCTTTAAATACTATGAATTGATATTATCCTATATTAATTCACATGACACACTAATTAGGAATTACGAGGAGATCATTTTTGTGCTGGTGGACAAAGAGTGGAGACTCTATTTACTGAGCCAATGGTTTATTAATACTGATACTAATACTAAAAAACATCATTATAGTTAGGACTTCTTACTTATTTAACATTACTACTAAAATGTATATTTTTGAGTCATTATTTTTTTATAGTACAAATTTATTATTACTACATGGATTTATTAATATTACTTTATTCTAATGCTTATGCTACTGGATTATTACTATTACTGATATAGATTCTGATACTATTTAATATTAGTAATTCATTGTACTAAAATTAAGCATGTGATATAGAATGCCTAGATAGCATGTATACACTCTTATAAGATTTTATTGTATTGACTTAATTCTAACAGTCTTTACCAATGTTTTAGTTTGATATTTTATATGATTTTTATACTGATTGATATTACTGTGATGATTTCTTTATAGATTTGACATTCGTACTGGTTTAGAACTTTACTAGCTTTCGTATAGAAGTATTTTATTATTTATATATTCTACTACTACTATATTTGAGAATTACTATTTATTCACTGATTCAATAATCATATGGATGCAACCATTATGATTTTACTGTTGACATTCATATTGCTCCTTTACCGTACTTTAAAATTAGTTATTAGTTTTGGTGATCTGCTAGACTTTTAAACTCATTATATGTGTTTATATAATATTTTAGGCCAGGATAAGCGAATAGAAGTGTGAGGCTAGTTAGGATTTCTTTAGGTTCAGGTTCTATTTGTTCTAGTTTTTTTGTTGTACTCGGAACATACTAGATATATGATGATTGTGTAGATTCTTATAGTATATGTGATTTTTGGGATGATTTTAGGTCAGGGTTTTGATGGTAACCTTTATCCTAATTTTTTTTCCTCTACTATATTTTAATTCCTAAAAAGAGATTTCCAATAATTGGAATGATTTTAGATTGGTTAGCTTTTGCTCCTTTTAATAAACTTATTTGTAAAATCATTTCTACTATATTGGTTAATATTTTGCCTAGAATTATTTTTATTATCAAACTAGTTTAGTGAATGGTAGGAACATTTTTTATAATGTTCTCCTTGCCAAGAGATCACTCATGATATTAATGCTAAAGTAAAAGTGGGCAATATCATTTTTAAACATGATATTACTAAAGCTTATCAAAACATGAATTGGAATTATTTATACAATATTTTTCTTTATTTGGGTTTAGTCACTCTTTTATTCTGCTTATTAAGAATAGTATTGAGAATTATTAATTTCTGTGATCATTAATGGTAGGAACCATAGTATTTTTAAATCATCTCAATGGTTAAGATAAGATGACCCTTTATCTCCTACTCTATTTATTATTATCGTGGACTATCTTTCCAAGGGTCTGAAGGAATTATATAAAAGGTATCTGAAACTTTTCTTTCATATTTTTGGTGGTATCCCTATTACTCATCTTTATTTTGCTGATGACTTTATTATCTATTCAAAATTTTCTATTAATAATATTAAAATTTTAGTCAAATTTTTATCTATTCCAAAGATAAATGGTTTGGCTATTAACAAGGAGAAAAATAGTTTTATTATTGCTAAGTTTGTTAATCATGGTAGAATGAGTGCCTATGCAAATAGTGATTTGTGGATTTATTTCATCACTATTTTGGCATATTAAAAATTTTGGGTTTACTCTCATTTATAAGGTCAGAGAATGAATTTAACTTTTGAAGATATCTTCACTTATTTTCAAAGGACAAATTTTGTTTGGGTCTTCTAACTTTCTTTCTTTTTAAGGTAGGTTTGCTGATTAAATGTTTTTAAATTTCTATTCCTATTTTTAATTTTTTCATACGTTATCGTACTTTATCTTATTTGTCTTAGATTGAAGTGATGCTTAATTTGTTTTTGGGGATCAAAGAATAACAGTTCTGGCATCTATTAGGCTTCGTGGAAGAATATTTGTGGGGTTTTTAATAAAGGGGGCTTAGGTTTTAAGAATATATTTGATATTGTTAGACTTTTTCTCATAAATTATAGTTTTCTTTTAGATCTAATATCAGTTTGTGGCGCATTTATTGGATATTAAATATTAACAAAAGAGTTTCATCCCAGTTAGTTTCTTTGGAGTATAAAAGTTCTGATTACGTGGTTTGGAAAAGGCTTTGCAACATTAAAAAATGAATGCTAAAGCAATTTATTCAATGGGTCTGAAAAGGTGATGTTTCTTTTCTGGCAAGACAAATTGTGGTTGGGTAATTTTCTATTGACAACTTTCTTAATAAGCATACTCTTCTTAATATTAAGGTTATAGTTTTTTTGGATTAATTGAGTGGTAGAAATGTATTTAACTTGGAGGTTACCATTATGTTTTGATTGATTAGTATTCTAAATAACCCTTTACAATTATAGTGCAATGATAAAATTTTGTTTAATTTGTCCTTGTCTAGTAAGTTTAATCTAAAAATGTTTAAGAGACTATTAGAGTTAATTATAAGAAATTACACATTTATTATGCTATTTGGCACAATAACATTTTTTTTTTTTCCTTTCTTACTTGAGAGTATTAAAGTTTCTTCTTGTTGAATACTTGTTCTTTGCGAAAAAAGGGTTTAGTTTTCCTTATAAATGTCAATGTTCTTTTAATATGGAAATTATTAACCATGTTTTTGTTAATGGGGACATTGTTCAGAAAGGTTGGAGGTTATTCTTTGAGCCTGGCAATCAAGGTAATTTCAAATTTCAAATAGTGATGGTTTTGTCTATTTGGAAGAAGTAGTGGTAGACTATTATAAGAGGCATACTATCTGTTAACTTAGTGGTCGATCATTTTGGGTATTCTATTGGAGGCTAGAACGACGCCAAACATATGAGATTAGGATGGATGCTAATTAAATATGCCAACAATGTAGAAAATATAAATTTTATAACTTATAGTATGTTAATCTTTATGTACTTGCTAAAATTTTAAGAATTGTTTGATTTGCTTACAAGTTGGGCAATCATTGATTGTGATGCCAATGACTAAAATGAGAGATATATGAGGTGGGATAACAACTCCCCCCCCCCCCCCCCCTCCTTATGTTAAACTTAATTCTTAAGGTTTGGTTGGGGCCTTTTTGTAGGTGTGGGTGGCATTATTTGTAATTAGCATGATGGTGCTATAGATGCTTATGCTGGTCTGTTAAATCTTTGTAATGTGATTACAACCGAGTTGATGGGTTTATCTCATGGCCTTGACATTTGCCATAGATTGGAGATTATGCATGTGTTGATTGAGGTGGATGCTTTGTTATTAATTCAGATCATTCTAAATGAGGTTCCTGGCAATCCTAAAATTTCTATATTATTAGAAGAATTAAACATTCTCTTTGTGCCCTTAATTATTCTTTTTCTCATATTTTTTTGGGAGGGAAATTCTTGTGCTGATTGGTTGGCCAAATTTGAGAATCATCTTGATGTATTTCAAGAGTTTGATGCTACTAACTTACCTCCTTTCTTGAGAGACTTGGTTAGTTTGGACAAACTTGGTTTACCTTATATCCGTATTGGTTGATGCTTTATGTCTTTGTGTTTAGGATGACCTTTATACTTGGTTAGTTCTATGTTTCATTCTTTCTCTAGTTTGGGTTTCTATATTTTGTACTTGGACTTATTAAATTCATCATCTGGCTTTGTATAATGGCTTTTATGTTTGGTTGGTTAGGTCTCTATTTCAGTCATTTTTGTTGGGTGCTGGTTGGTGTTATTTGCAGGATTAGGTTCACCTTTTGTTGTTATTTTGATTATTTGTTAAGGATGTCTTTGGTGTTGGGTATTTTTTTTTTGAAGTTTGTTGTTTTGCTAATTGGGTTTCTCTGGCTGGTCATTTTTCTGGGTTGTTTTGTTGCTCATTATGTTATATGTTTGAAAGGATGGGTGGTGGTTGGATGGGTTTCTGGTTCCTTATTTTCTTTGTTTTGGTTTTTTGTTTGGTGTTCTGGGTATTATTCGTTTGTTCTTCTGGCTCTTGGTTATTCTTTTTCTCTATTTGGTTGGTTAGATTTCTTTTTAGTAGTGTTTTTTGGGTGTCAGTTGGTGCTCTTTATTGGATTAGTTCCACTTTAGGTGGTTGTTTTGTGTTTGGGGTTTTGAAGCCTGTGGTGTGGCCGATCGGGGTTCTCTAGTTATTCACCTATATGAGATGTTATGCTGCTCATTTGGGTGCCTTGTTGGGTGGTGCTGTCACCTGGACTTTGGATGGTATTTTTTTTGGATGGGCTATTGTTATGTTATTCATAATAATCCATTTTGGGTTGTGGAACTTACTTTATAACAGGCCTCCATTCAGATCATTTTCTAACATTTTTTGCTCTAAGAAGTGGTTTTTGATGGATGGTGCCTGGTTATTTCCTCTTTACAAGTCACATAAGTTACTTATTAGCTGGATTAGATATGATTTTTTGTCTAGATTTGTATTTCAGGGGGTTATTGATTTATGTTATATTTGCAATGCGAATATTTGATTTGCTAGCCTATCTAGTTATGCCCATTATATCTAATTAATTTTAATTTATTATACTTTTTACTTCACTCTCTTTACTGCATAAACTTTTTTGGGTTGGAGTTCTATTCTTTTGTAGGTAGGAAAGTTGGAGGATTACGGTGGTGTTTTTTACAGAAAGATTATGCTAATTAATTACTTTTGGATCTTTCTTTTTTAGGCACTAGCTCCGTGCCGCCCTAGATTGTGTCTAGGAAATTTTATATTTTGGAATAGTAGGGGACTTTTGACTCGTAAGTTTTTTCTTTAATTTTTGTGTAGCTTCAAGCATTAGTGAGCTGAATGTCACCCTACGGACCTTGTTATTTTTATTTATATTAACACGTAGGCTCCTATGGGGCTTTCCATAAAAAAAAATTAAAATAAAATAAAAACCATAAGGGTTGATTTTATAAAATAAACAATAATTCAACAAAAATTCATAAAAATACCATATATCTTTCAATCAATTCCAATTAACATCTACAATCATTAAAAATAAAAGAACAAAATTAATTTTTATTCAAATTTAATTAAAAATTAATTATCTTTAATTAAATACTAATTAAATAAATTCATTAAAAATAAAAAATAAAATTAAAAAATATAAAATAAATTCAGATTAAAAAAAAATCAAATCAGAGAATTATAATTTCTATTTAAATAAAATTTCTAATTAAAATTTAATTTTTATTCATTAAATAAATAATTTATTTATTTAATTAATTAAATGTAAAAAATAAAATTTAAAAATAAATAAAAATTTAAATAAAATTAACTAAAATTCAAGATTATTTATTTAAATTTAAATTAAATTTTTACTAAATTTAAAATATAATTTATTCATAATTAACTAAAATTAATTAAAAATTAAAAAATTAACAAAAAATTTAAGATAATAAATAAAAATAAAACAAAAGAAAACAAAAATATAAAACATAAAAAGAAAATTAATTTGATATTTTTTATATTAAAATTTATCTTTAATCAATTAAATTTGATAATAAATCTTAATTAAATATTAAGGTTTTCATGTTTGACACTTAATTCCATTTGGAGGGCATTTTTGGCATTAAATTTCAAATCGTTTAATACATCTAAACCATTCAATGATCCCTTTATGTGGTGTTTAATTCCATTTGGATGACACTCACATACTTTGTTAAGAGATTTAGTAAAATTTCAATAACAAGTTAACAGTTTCTGCACTATGCTGGCCTTCACTCACGGAAGGCATGGGTGTATAAATTTTTACAACCCTTAATCAAACACTAATAAATTATTGACACTATAAATTATGCTTGAATCCACTTGGAGGGCATGTGTATTGGATTGAAGGGTCCCTCTTTATATCCCTAATAAAATATAAATAATTCTTCTAAGGCTTTATGCGGTCATCTTTCCTATGTGGGGGATGATTGCAAAGCTTTCAAGGATTTTTCAATTACTAACCCTTACACCTTGGGGTTAGTACTCTATAAGTTATTTATAATTAAATAATCAACTCTACCCTTAAAATACAAATAAAAAAATTTAAACATACACAAGGTAAACGTCAATTAAATTCCTCATTTGGCCTTTAATAAATAAATATTAAAGATGCATACAACTTAAACATTAAACTCTTATTAGTTTGTTAGGACAACTAACTTTAGTTTGGGTTAAACCGATGGTGTGGATTGTTTACCGGTTGTTTTGCTTTATGAGCACCCTTTCTTTGTTTATTTATTTTTATGCAATCTAGAAATGTCATACATTTTATTTATTGTAGGTGTATTTAGGCTCATTAAGGACTACATTAGAAGTATTTGGATATTACACAACAACTGCACTTTATAAAATAATTTAAATATATTCAATTCTTTATTTTCCTATAAGAGTTAGTTAAATATACCAAGGAAATATAATTTGTAGATGTAAGAGTCTATAAAAAGAAGAATTATATATATATATATATATATATATATATATATATATATAATATAATATATATATATATAATATATATATATATATAGTTATATAGTATTATATATATATATATATATATTAATTGTATTATGTCTAGAGTTGTAAAATAATAATAAATGCCTATTTATAAATGCACATGGGCTCCAAATTTTTATATCCATGCCTAAGGGGGATAATTTATTTTTGAATTTCATAGAAGACATGGAGCTCAAAGACACAAAACAGGTATATCTAATTCTGTCTCTTTCTCTCTCTCCCTCCCCCTCTCTCTCTCTCTCTCTCTCCTCTCTCTCTCTCTCTCTATAAATATATAATATATATATATAATATATATATATAATAATATTATATATAATATATATATATAAAATATATATATAAATATATATATATATATTATATATTACGCTTAGAACCCAAGTTTGTTGTGATGGAGCCTAGCAACCATTCTTTCCTACAGAGTCAGAGTTTTTTATAAATATTAAAAATTTAAAAAAAAAAATCATTTTTTTAATTTATGTATAGTTCATTTTCTTTATTATATTTCATACATGTATTACATCACATGGGTGGTAGATTGCATTAGTGGGTAGAATTTTTGTAGGTTTTCCTCAGTGTATGTGTTCTAGACTTTGTAGGAAAACTTATACTAGTTTTAGGATGATATAGTACTGGGTATTGTATATACAAAAACTTTACCCTTGCATGTATTTTATATTATGCAATATACACTAGCCCAGAACACAAGCCTATAGCAAGGTAATGGGATCCTCTTACGGTCGGAGGATGCTACATAATTCGTATTGGTATAGGACCGTTATGCTGTAAAACTTTCTTTCAAATTTTTGTGGTTAGAAAAATTAGTTAGGTTAATTAAATAAGATAAAAGTTAGAGTTCTTAGCGAGTCTTCTCGATAATGTCACTTGAACTTAAAGTGAAGATTCATCTTGAGTAATTAATTAAGAGTATTTACTCCTTTGAACTTCTAGGATAGAGCTACATTTATCATGCATTTAATCTAGGATGATTGCTTGTGGATTAGGTTGTTAGTTGGCTGCTCATTCCAAGCACGCATAAGCCTAGTTGTATTTGCACACCTCATATTCTAATATATATATTATTTATATATATATATATATATAATATATATATATATATATATATATATATATATACTATAAATTTTTTAATTATATTATTGAAGGGATCATTAGTATTTTCAAAATATCTATGGCAACTTGCTTATATGTGATTGTATTGTAAGGGTCTTAACATCCACTTTAATTAAAAGTTTTTTCTTCGGAGAAGTAATTGACAGTAGAGGCTTGCCTCTACAGGAACCCAAGGTCCAGTATAAAATAAAACCTATCTTAGCTTGCTAAGAGAGGGAAAAAATCTCTAGACATCGATCAAGCCAATTTTGAGTTAAATTTGTATTTGAAACAATAGATGAATGTAAATTTCATCCTTAGGGATAAATGTTACATTCCCTACACCGAATTTAAATGCAAAAATAAAATCATTTCTTTACTCAAATTGATAATACAAGTGTTAGTTTATCTTTTGGGATAATTAACACTAACTATGCATATTTGTCTTAGGAAATATAAATTCAAATTTAGTGGCACCATTCATACATTCAATTTGTCCACACACCATAATATAAAGGTGCCCTTTATTAATCACCAAATCTAATGGATAAAGAATTAGAACTTGATGCTCATTTATTATACTCATACAATCATCTAAACTTGATGCTCATTTATTATTACATATTTCAAGAAATTGTTTCTACCAATAGTATTGGAGAGAACTAACTAAGAACAAAAATATTTATATATTCAAGTTTCAAAGAACTTTATATTCAAGGGTCAACCTTAATCTCAATTATTTTATTAATATGTGAACACAATGATACAAAAAATTTCTATCCGCTACGGGTACCCAACCCCATCATCCCCCCCCCCCAAACACACACACACATAAAAAAAAAAAAAAAAAAAAAAAAAAAAAAAAAAAAAAAAAAAAAAAAAAAAAAAAAAAAACTAAGATCATTAATCTTTGCCAACCAAACATTTCAAATAGCATATAAAGAAAGATTATGCCTGCGATTCAAGCTTATAGCCAACACATACAAGGAATAAAGAGCTTTTAGAGAATCCAAGAAATAACCCAAGGATCCAAGTGGACCTTCTCATTCAAAAAAAATATAATATGAAAAAATAAGAGAGATAACATTCTCTATTTTATTTATTATAGTTGATTTTACGTTCTCCTTCCATTATCAAAGAAGAATGATGCCCTAGCCTCCTATTTTCTTCTCCCAGGCTAAAATCTCTAAGCTTCAACCGAGAGCTCCCTCGCAATTATTTTACTTACAAAATGAGTGAGTGGAATGAATTACTAAGTGGAGTCTCTTTATATATAATATAAACTTTAATTAAAAAACATTAGTTGATACTAATTACATTAATTAATAATATTTAATATAACATAAAAATAAAGAAATATAATTAATTTTAAATCATTTATATCAATTCTCCACCTTTACTTAAAATAAAGAATTATCATAAAGAAATTTCCCTAAATTAAAACCATATTTACTTACATAAATAAGCAAACTTAGATAATATCTAAATTCGCTAAGATGAATTAAGTTGGTTTCCACATGTGGTGGATTATCATCTGTTCACAGTTTCATTGCAACTGGAATTACCAAATCACGAATGAAATGACAATGGACATCCATTTCTTTGTTCTTTTATGAAATATAATATTATTGCACAAATATAAACCAGTCTGACTATCTCTAAAAACTATGAGGGCATTGTAAAATATATCAAGCTCACTTAGTAGTCCCTGTAACCAAATTGATTCTTTCATAACCTTTGTCAATCCAATATACTCTACTTCTATTGAAGATAATGCCATATTTAACTACAAATAAGATTTCCAACTAACAAGAGCACCACAAACTTCAAACATATAACCTGTAGTAGATATTCTTCTATTCAGATCTCACATAAAATTTGAGTTTAAAAAAACTTATAACATCAACTATATTAGCCCCTGAACTGAAATAAATACCCATATCCATAGTTCATTGAATATATCTCAGTAACCATTTAACTGCCTTCCAATGCTCTAATCATGGATTACACATATATTTGCTCAATATGCTGATAGAGAAAGCAATATCCAGCCTAAAACAAATTATATCAACATAAGATATCGAATGGTACTAGCAAAAGGATTTTTATGCATCATTTTCTTATCTTCATCTATATTTGTATATTGGCCTAAAATATCTTAAACTAAATCCTAAGAGGTAGGCTAACTACTTTTGAACATGCATTAAAATCTTTTAAGAACCTTTATAGATAACCTTTCGGAGACAAACATAACTATTGTGTTCTATGATCTCTCAAGATTTTAACTCCAACAATTTTCTTAGCTTCACCTAGGTCCTTCATATCAAATTCAGATTTAAGATTATGCTTAAGATTTTGAATTTCCAATTTGTATTTGTAATAAGAAAAATATATTATTAATATATATCAATAAATAAATCAATTTTACATCTTGCAAGGTAATGAAATAAAACATCCATCATATATGCACCTTTAAAACAAATACTCAGCATGAATGTATCAAACCATTTATACCACTACTATGGAGATTGTTTTGATCCTTATAATAAATATCATGACATCCATTTGTCTCTAATTTCATGGCACATTTTTTAGTTCCTTGATAGCTCTTAGGTTCTGGTACAATAGAGTTTGACCTTGGTAGCCCACTGGGATTTTCATAACAGAGTCTCACCTTGGTAACTCATTTGCTCTGGCATAATAGAATCCCATCTCAATTGCCCACTGGCTCTAGAATAATATAATCCCTTCTCACTTTTAGAATGAAATATTTCTTTCAATATTATTATTCATATTTAATACATTTCATTTTATAAAGCATAATTGATCTCAATTCAAAAATTACCAAAATACCATAATCGTAGGCAATAGAAATACTATTGAGCAAAATTCATAATTTTAAAATAAATCAAATTATTAGAGATTGTCAAAAATATTATTTTAAGACTTTTATTGTATTACAACACAATTTTTTAGAGTCTAAATTATTTTCTATCAAAAAATAACATAAATTCTAAAATCATTGAGAGAAAATCCTAAAACCATTTTAAATGTTTAGAATCTCAATCTCTAAAACTTATAAAAATTACAAGGAGAAAGTTTTACTAATACAAAGTTATCCTCATTTTTTAATAATAGAAATAACAATTTTAACATATAATTCTCAAAATATCAAATTATTAAAAATTGAGAAAGGGGAAATGTAATCTACCTCAATCTGGATAACTTTCTCAACTGGGCCATTGACTAAAAATGACCCCAAATGGCTAAAAAATATTTTCTTCCCTCTCTAAAATCCTCTCCTTCTCTCTCCTACTCAGCAATTACAACATTTGAATACAATTAAATAGTGGATTTAAAATATATTTAATGTGCAGTTAGTGGCCTAGCACTGCAGTGCTAGTTCATTTTCTAAAACTTTGATATTGTAGCACTAAAATGTCACTATTTGGGATGTTAATGCTATTGTCGCACCAAGGCACTCAGACACCAAAAGCCTGGGCACTTAAATATTAAAACTTTCTAAAATTCACTCCAAACCTTTTAGACTCATTCTAGAACACATGTAACCTTTATCAAGCATTCAAATACTTCCAAACACCTAATTATGGGTTCAAAACAAATAAACATTTACCTTTTTCCATTCGGGTCAAATTGGTTTGAACTGTACTGTGATCCTAGAGGCTTCACACTAAAGTATCAAAATTAAGCCAAGAAAATTGAAAACATATCTAAAGAACCTAAAATTGCAATGAAAGATTTATTTGAGAATGAAATAGGGTACAAACTAGTCCAAGCTAAATGGCCAACCACCACTATGGGCTATGGCTCCCTTTGATTGCAGTGTTTACTAACACTTAGTGTGAGGTACGGGTCCACTGCTCTTAAGCACTCAAAACTTATGATAATTCATTTATTTTAAATGTATAAAACATTTTTTTAAATTAAAAAAATAGAAGTATTAAATTAAAATATATATTAAATAGTATAAAATAAATATTACATAAAAATCTTGAAAAAGAATAGAAACTTAAGAAAAAAAATACTTTTGTAATTACTTGTCTATCATTTCAAGCATAAATACACACGAGGGAGGAGAAAGATCATAGCCTTCCATTTTTTTATTTTAAGGCTCTTTTTCTTTCTCATAAAATAGGTAAAACATTATGATTAGTAGGAGAAATGCATTCGACCTTACAAGCTTTGGTACATATCTACTAATAGTACCAAAAAAGTACTTTATATGTGAGCTTGTGTGTGAAACCCTAGATGTGTACCATTCTTAAGCAAAGCAAATCTTATTATTATCTCAAAAGTAGTTATTGTTGCCCATTATTTCTTTCTTAACTAAGAGTTATCTTCCTCAATGTCAAGATATTCAAATGCAAATAAGAAAAGTACCCCAAAAAAATATTTGTATTTTAGTTAAGCATTCTATATGCTCTACTTCATATTTTTCCATGCTCTCTTATCACATATATTCTTAGATTATTTTTTTTATGGACAGGGATTTTATATTATCAATCAAAATGTTACAAAATTCTTAAGGGAAGCCACCACCCAATATTGCTCGTAGATCTACAAAAAAAAAAAAAAAAAAAAAAATCTATAAGGCATGAGATTCCTATCTTAGATACACATTCAAGAGTATAGACAAGGTTGGAAAGAAGCCAGGCCCAAAAAATAAGCCACAGCTTTGATAAACTTGAAGATCCAAAGGAACCTTAACCAGTATGTTAAAAAAGAAGAGAGAGAGAGAGAGAGAGAGAGAACATAACACAAAAAACATAAAAGAGATAACACTCACTAAGATTAAAGGCAATGACTAAAGAGAAACCCCTGCAAGATCTTAACACAACACATGAAGCAGAGCATACATGATAATAAATAGCCAATGAAGGAGCAAAAAAAGAGCAAGCATTTAAAGAGTATCCACCAGAGTATCAAAACACAACATAAGATCTAGATCAAGCACAATGATGGGTGACTAATGCTACTGAAGCCTAAAATTCATAGCATAGTAACCATATAATGCAGAGATAAACCATGACCAACCAAACAATCCTATTGAAGCCAAAGAAAATATTGAGTGAAGGATAAATAAAATATGACTCTTTGTAATGAAAATGCCAAGAAATAAACATAGGCAAATATAATTATGAAGGGGAAAGCCATTAGAAGAACATAATGAGAGAATTAATATAATAAGAAAGCATGAATCCTACTCTCCACAAAAACCCAATCTCCAACTAGACATAAATCCTACTTTCCACGAAACACTATTTCTCCATCCAGTCCATAAAGAAGGCCACAATGACAAGAAAGGAAGACATATAAGAAAAAAAAAAACCAAATAGCTAGAAAGGAAAGGAAGGTCAGAAATGCAAAAAATACAAAAACCTACCAAAAGATATACAATAATAAGAATAAGAAGAGCATCACCAAATAAAAACAAACCACTACAATAAAAATATTAGCACTTCCATAGAAAGCTAATAACCAGCATGATACAAATAATTAGAAACTAAAATAGCCATATGCCAAAAAAGAGAATGAATGGATATGAGAAATAAGAAAACTATAATTGAAGATAGAAAAAAATATAATCAATACAAATTAAAAAAAAAAAAAAAACAACAAAGCTATTTTCTTCAATAACAAAAACATCAAGCCTTTATTCTGCCATGTGAAGTTGGCAATATGAATCTTTTTTCTCCATTGTGTCCTATTAAGAGTTAAATTCTCATTTAAATCTAATAAATAAAGGTAATTTCTAATATTTTCTAACCAAGTCTTTTTAGGTATACCTCTACGTTTCTTAATATAAGTCAAATCTCATACATCTACTTTCCTAACTGGTTCATCAGAAGAATTTCATTTTATGATACCAAACCATCTAAGGAGACTATCACTAATCGTCTCTTCAACTAGAGCTACTCCAACCTTTTTAAGCATATGTTCATTTCATATCTTATCTTTGAGAGAAAATCCACTCATCCACTTGAGCATCCTCATCTCTATAATTAACCCTTAACTTAATATTATGATTCTCTTTTAATGGCTAACATTCTGACCCATAAAGTGTTATAGGTCTAACCACCATCTTATTAAATTTTCCCATAAGTTTGAGGGTGTCTTTTCTATCATACATAGGCCCGATGCATTCCTCCACTTCAACCATCCAATAATATTCCCATCTATTTCAGCATCACTATGAATAATAGACCCAAGATATAAAAAATGTGTACTCTTATTAATGACTTGATCACCCAAAGTTACAATCCCCCTACTTTAGCTATTAATACCAAAATTACACTCTATATATTCAATTTTAGATCTACTCAAATGAAAGACTTTTGACTCAAAGGTTGATGTCCATAATTAAACTTTACCTTTAACTTCATTTTTAGTCTTATCAAAAAGAAGAATATCACACTGTTGAGATAGTTGCTACTTAGTTTTGCATGTTTGATATTCTTGCAACTTGTATGTTTTTTATGATTCCAAATATTATTGATTTTATTATTATTTCTCCTAATATATTTTGAAAGAATTATTTTGCTCTTATGTGTACTAACATTTTAGGGAAGTCATACTCTGGATTGTTGAAGACTTCATATCAAGATCAGTTTAGAGTTTCTTATAAATGTAGTATATATTTTCCATTTTATTGAGTCTGAGAGAGTGTGATTGTAATTGAGTAACTGAGCACACACAACGGGGGAGAGTTTAAAATTCATATTTTTTAAAACTAATCATACTATATAATAACACTTCATACAGGACGATCTGGTAAGTTATTTTCTCCAATGAGTAGTCAAATGAACAGAAATGAAAAATTTTCTAAGTATGGATCGTATAGGACAATCCTAGTTCATACATGCTTTCACAAGTACAATCTTCTCGAGTTCAAGGTCATGCAAAAATAATTTTTCTAAGTATGGATCATACTATACGAATCCATTTCATACATGCTTTCATGAGTATGAACTTCTCAGGTTCTAGGTCATGCAAAAATAATTTTTCTATGTATGGATCATAATGTACGAACTCAGTTCGTACATGCTTTCATGAGTACGATCTTCTCGGGTTCCAGGTCATGCGAAAATATTTTTTATAAATATGGATAATATTGTATGAACCCAATTCATACATGCTTTCATGAGTATGATCTTCTCGGGTTCTAGATCGCATAAAAATACTTTTTTTAAGTATGGATCGTACTGCACGAACCCGATTCATACATGCTTTCATGAGTATAATCTTCTTGGGTTCCAGGTCACGTAAAAATAATTTTTCTAAGTATGGATTGTACTGTATGAACCCAGTTCGTACATGCCTTCCAAAGTACAAAAATGTGAGGTCCCATTTTGTTCCAATGTTTCATACAGACGAATTTTGAAATTTTCTAACTGTTTGTTCAAGACGAACTTAATTCGTACCAGACATTGAACTGGTATAAAATAATTTCAAACTGATTCACAATAGGTTCATATGCAATAATATTTAAACTATACGTACGTATGAAGCCCAATCATACTGTACGATTGTGTAAGCTCAAAATTGAAAAATTCAATTTTCTAGACAATTTTTTGTGTCTTTTATATAAAAGGTCCATTAAAAATTGATGTAAAAAAGTCTTGTCTTCGTAATTTTTTAAGGGTAATTGAAGGAATGAGTTTGAGAGAGTATTTGAGAGAGATTTCTTGCTAGTGGAGCATGAAGGGTTCACAAGGTTACTCAAAGGTAAGAATCTCTGTGTGATTTGTGTTTTCCACTCTTCCTCTTATCTTTTTAGATTGCTCGTGAGAAGATCTTTGAAGAAGATCTAATTCTTTGTAGACACTTGGAGAGTGTGAACAGCCAAAGATACTCCACTTATACTTAGAGGGTGTGAAAGGACAAAAGTTCTCTACCTACACTTAGAGGGTATGAAAGGATGAAGGTACTCTACCTACACTTGGAGGGTGTGAAAGGATGAAGGTTCTTTGCCTACACTTGGAGGGTGTTAAATGATGAAAGTTCTCTGCCTAAACCTAGAGGGTATGAAAGGATAACGGTTCTCTGCCGCACCAGGGATTATTGGAAGAGAGTTTTGTAAAGGTTTCTCAGCCTTGCTATGGGGGAAAAAGGAGAGTCACTTTGGTAATACGGCAATACCTAAAGAGGGAGTTTTCAGGAAGTGGATGTAGGTCGTGTTTGATCGAACCACTATAAATCTTTTTATCATTTAAAATTCCACTGTTTACTTACTGCAAGTTTTTAATTTTGTGGATAAAAAATTTGCTTTTAAATAACTATAATTAATTTGATACGAATCATTAACTATTTTCAAATTTTAAAATCCAAGAGAATTTTTAAAATTACCAATTCACCTCCCCTCTAGGTTAGTCTTGGGATATAGGCTTAGGTTTAACAACATATTCAAGATTTAACAAGTGGTATCAGAGCTTTGTTTCAAAATCATAAGTTTAGACTACTTTTTGAAAAATGAGCATGGCTATTTTTGAAAAGTGTAACACATCTGAAAGGTATTCGATCACTAGACCTCATTTATTTGATAAGATTCCTTTCAATTTTGGAAAATACATGTCTACATTTTTATAGTCACTAGATTATCTTATGTGGATCTTAATTCCAGAAGGGTATACAAAACCAACTAGATTGGTTGTTGGTATTAGAGTTGAAACACCTTTTACAAATTGGACTATAGAAGAATGTGACTTAGCACAACTTAATGCAAAATGTTTAAAAAATTTCTTTTCTACACTTAAGTCAGAAGACTACATACGAGTTTTCACTTGTAAAAGTGGAAAGGACATATAGGATAGACTTTTTATTACTTATGAAGGGACTAATGAAGTAAAACAATCTAGATTAAATATCTTGTTACATAACTATGAATTGTTTCATATGAAATCCAATGAATCTGTTTCTGAAATATACATAAGATTCACTTAGATAGTTACTTCTTTACATGTATTAGGTAGGGAACTAAGGAATGCTGAAATGGTTAATAAAAATTTCCATTATTTTCCTACTACTTGTGATGCAAAAATAGTTGCTATTATAGAGTCTAAAGATTTTAATTTTTACTCTATTAATAATCTTCTTAAGTCACTAATTGCCTATGAGTAAGGAGTGAGTCAAAGGAAGATTGATACAAGTGAATAGTGAAAGGAGAAGAATATTGCACTAAAAGTAGAGGAGTCAGAGAGTGATCTTTCATAACTTGAGAATGAGGATGAGGATGACATTGCCTTGATGACTAGGCAATTTAGGAGCTTTCTTAAGAGGAAGTAGAGGAGATGCCAATAGTAGAACATATGTAAATTTAATAAGAATGTTAAGGTTTATAATGACATGATTTGCTATGAATGTAGGAAATCTGGACATATAAAATTGAATTGCCCAAACGTAAAAGCCACTCCTAGCAAGGAGAAGGTAGAGGAGAAACCAAATGTGAAGAAGGGCAAGAAGAGATTCCAAAGAGCTTTTTGGGCGGACTCGACTTCGGATTTGTTAGAAATAGAAAAGGAGGAAGTCACCAATTTGTGCTTAATGGGTATTAATCTTGATCAGTCAGATTAAGAAGATGTATGCAACTTAAGCTATGTTGAACTGTTATAAGTTTCTGAAAGAATTCATGATGCATATATAAAGCTTAAGAAAATGCATGCTAGTCTGAATTTATAATTATAAGAATTACAAAAAGAACACGAAATCCTTAGAAAATATCTTGCATTGATAGATAACAACCATATGAGCTTACTTGATAAATTTGATGACTTGAATAAGAAGAATGTTATTTTAAAATCTTCTTATGCTCATTTAGAAAAAGAATTTAAGGATATTTAGGATGAATAAAAAAGTAGAGAGCATTATTTGAATTATAGTAAGAATGTGTTAGAAGATTTGAACATAATTTTGAAATAAAAAGTAAAAGCTCTCAAGAAAAATAAGAAACCACCAACACTTGAAGATTTTACTAATTCAATTTTGTATCCAAAATTTATAAAACCCAGGAAGAATCAAAGTTATTATAAAAAATTGAGAAAACCTTTTCCTCAAGTAAAATGCTTTTCTAGTGGGATGATTGGACATATAGCACACACTTGTACTTTAGATAGGAGAACTCATTTAGTGTGGAAACCTAAGATGTATAACTAAAGTCATATCATACATGCATCTATTTATGAATTGCCAAAAGGAGAACCCAAACTTATTTGGGTTCCTAGGTCTAACTTTTTATATTTTTGCAGGCACGCTCTCATATAAGGCCTTGTAAGAGCATTTGGTACCTGGACAACAATTGCTCAAAGTATATGACTTGAGACACTAAGCAATTTATATCATTGGAAGCTAGAAGTGGAGGCAGAGTTATAATGGGAGATAACACCACTAGGAAAGTGGTTGGATTAGGTATGATTGGAAACTTGCAAATTTTTTTTATTGAAAATATACTACTTGTAGAAGGTTTAAAGCATAATCTGTTGAGTATTAGCTAGCTATGTGATAAAGGATATAGTGTAAAACTTTTTACTACTAGCTGCATATTAAGCCTAAATGGTAATAATATTTGCATGGATTAAGGGTAAATAATATTTATATACTAGATTTAAATTTTATTAAAACTCCTAATTCTTTTTGCTTTAAAACTATTTTTGATGAATCATGGTTATAGCATAGGAGACTTTGTCACTCTAGCATGAAAAACCATACGAAAATTATCCAAAAGGAGTTGGTTAGAGGAATACCAAAAGTAGACTTTTCTAAGGATCACCTTTGTGATGCATGTCAAGTAAGAAAATAGGTGAAGTCCTTATTTCAATCTAATAAGGATCTTAGAACTAGTAAACCTTTGGAGATTTTATATATGGATCTTTTTGGACCGGTTGGAATTGTAAGCCTAGGAGGAAAGGTATACGGATTTGTGATTATTGATGATTTTTCTAGATTCACTTGGGTTAAATTCTTATATCATAAGAGCAAATCATTTGAGGAGTTTAGACATTTTTTAACTTGAATTTAGAGGAAATTAGAATGTGAGATTTTAATAATCCAAAGTGATCATATAAGAGAATTTAAAAATGAAAAATTTGAGAATTTTTGTAAATAAAAAGAAATTGATTACAATTTTTCTACACCTCGAACCCCTCAGTAGAATGGGATAGTCGAAAGAAATAACATAACAATAGAAACTGCTCGAGCAGTGTTGACAGAATATTCACTTCCTAAATATTTTTGGGCTAAAGCGGTTAGTACTGAATGTTATGTTATTAATAGGGTGAACATCATATCAAAATTAAATAAAATATCCTATGAGCTTCTTAAGGAGAGAACACCTAAGTGGTCGTATTTTTATATTTTTGGATGT
Source organism: Dendrobium nobile (assembly GCA_022539455.1). NCBI lineage: Eukaryota > Viridiplantae > Streptophyta > Magnoliopsida > Asparagales > Orchidaceae > Dendrobium > Dendrobium nobile. Next base: position 18,044,275 of record CM039735.1, read on the forward strand.
AAGGTGTTCGTATATAATAATGAAAAATCTACCTTAGAAAAATTTGATCCAAAATCAGATGAAGGAATTTTTCTTGGATACTCTAGTGTTGGAAAATCTTATATAGTATTTAACAAAAGAACTTTGGTAATTAAAGAGACTATATATATATTGTATTTTGGAAGAGTCAAATTTGGAAGAGAGTGAAATAGAAAATAACTCCCAAAGGATTGAGAAATTTAATTTGGAAGAAAATTTAGAGTTAGAAAATCTCTTGCCTAGAGATTTAAGATTTTCTAAAAATCACCCTAAGGAATTGATTTTAGGTGAACCTAGTGAGGTTGTTAGGACTAGGCATGGACTAAGCAAAAAAATCAATCATTCTACCTTTATTTCAATAATAAAACTAAGAAATATAAATCAAGCACTTTTGAATAAATTTTAGACTTTGGTAATGCAAGAAAAATTAAATTAATTTGTAAGAAATAAAGTTTGGGAATTAATTGCAAGGCTAAAGGATCAAAGTGTAGTTAGAACTAAGGGGGTATTCAAGAACAAAATGAATAACTCAGGAGTTATTGTTAGAAATAATGCTAGATTAATAGCTAAGGGATATAATCAGATTGAAGGGATTTATTTTGAGCAGACTTTTACCACTTTAGTGAGACTTAAAGCAATTAGAATTTTGTTAGCCTTTGCCTATTTTAGAGGATTCAAATTATTTTAAATAGATGTTAAAAATACCTTTTTAAATGAGGTGATTGAAGAGGATATTATGTTGAATATCCTCCAAGTTTTGAAAATTCAAAATACCCAAATCATATTTTTAAATTAAAAAAGGCATGTATGGATTGAAATAGGCACCTAGGGCTTGGTATGAGAGGTTAAGCACTTTTCTAATTGAGAGATCTTTTGAAAAAGAAAGTGTGAACACCACTCTCTTTTTAAAGAAATTAAAAGACTATATACTCATTGTATAAATTTATGTTGATAATATTATCTTTGGATATACAAATAAAATTCTTTGTGATGATTTTTCTAAAACAATGAGTAGTGAATTTGAGATGAGTCTAATGGATAATTTGAGTTACTTTCTAGGTTTAGCCATTAAGCAAATTGAGGAAGGAATATTTCTTAGTCAACCGAAGTATGTTAAGGACATCCTCAAAAAGTATGAAATAGATAATGCTAAGCCTGTTAGTACACATATGAGTTTCTCAGTTCAGTTGGATAAGGACCCAAAGGGAAAATCTATTGATCAAAAGAAATTTAGGAGAATAATTAGATCTTTTCTTTACATGATTGCTAGTAGACCTAATATTATATTCAGTGTTTATTTATGTTTTAGATTTCAATCAGATCCAAAGAAATCACATTTGATAGCAGCAAAAGGATTTTGAGATATCTTTTGGGAACTCCGAACTTAGGGATTTAGTATCCAAAGTTTAGCTTATCATTTGAAAAAATTGAATATTCAAATTTGAACCTTGCAGGTTGTAGGGTTGATAGAAAGAGTACTTTTGGAACTTGTCAATTTATAAATTTTTTTTTAATTTCTTGGTCCAGTAGAAAATAGAATTTCATAGCCCTATCTACTGCTGAAGCTGAATACACTTCCTTAGGAAGTTGTGTGGCACAAGTTCTTTGGTTGAAATAACTGTTGATTGACTTAGGATTTACAATAGGCATAATTCCAATTTATTGTGATAATACTAATGCCATTTGTATTTCAAAAAAATCCTATTCAATATTCTAGAATCAAACATATAGACATAAGGCATCATTTCATAAGGCATCATGTATCCAAAGGAGAAATTGAACTGAACCATATTTCAACTAAAAATCAATTTGCAGATATTTTTATAAAACCACTAGCCTTTAATACTTTTAGCACATTAAGATCAAGGCTTGGTGTGATTGATCTTAATGCTTAATTAAAACTTTCTGCAAACTTGTTATATATTTTTGTGTGTTTTCTATTTTAGTATTTAATGTGATTGTTTATGTTTGTAATTTTTTATTTTTGTTTATATGTTTTGTATGATTTTGAAATGTTTTCACATCGAATTTCCTATTTCTGATCGATCTTGCAAATTTTTCTAAGTGTTATATTCATACTATACAAAATTATTTTTATCCTGTACAAATTTTGTAGCATGTCGATCATTATTTTGAACTGATTATATAAAGTTTTAATTTTCCAATACATACCATACTGTATGATATTTATATAATCCTGGAGAATTTGTATTACTTTGTCGATAAGCTTGTAGATGGTTATACAGGCAGAATCAGTTGTTATAAGTGATCGTACGTACAAACTTATAGTTCATATATACAAACCATGTGTCATTCGGTGTGTGGGATGAATCTAACTGTCATTAAAATGATCTTAAATAATAATCATCCCAGATGAACACCTGTTCGTCTGTACGATCGTCTGGTCAAAAAGCCTATACAAAAAGATGTCTCATAACTTATGTGATTATGAAAAGTCATTTCTTTTTGAACGTATTCGTTCTTACATACAAAATTCATTTCATCATGTACGAACCATCAATGGTACAATACAAACTCTTTTTCGTACATATAAAAGATTATTTTCCTTTAAATAAAAAGGCCTTAAAATTCTTTTTCATTCACTTCAATAGACTCTTCCAATCCTTCTCAACATAACAATGGTCAGTTCTAGCAAAAAGGGTAGACTCACTAAGGGACTGTCTTCCATCGGTAGAGATGACAACTTTTTTTCTAGGCAAATGAGGATTCTTTCCTTAGGTTTGTTTCTGCCAAAATTACTCCTAGAATCCTACTTCAAGAGGATATCCACTTCCAAGTGATGCCTCTTTTCGCTACCACTCAATTTGCTTTTATCCTTACCTTGATTCATGCCTATAATAAAGAAACATTTCACTACTTTCTGGAAAATATGTCATTTAGTGAGGATGAGAGTAGGATCAGATCTTTTGTTTTTAAGAAGAGGGTAGAAATAACCAAGGAAGATTTTATAACCTTTTTGAATTTAAGAACTCAAGGAGTTAGAGCCCGCACTTTGACTTCTACATCTGATTTTGACTAGACTAAAATAAATAAAGTTATTAGAGGGATTGAATAAGTGTGCCATTTGCCTAGAGTCTATTCCTTAAACCAAAATGCAAGGGTCATTCATTTTGTCCTTAGAACCTCTATTATTCCTAAAGCTGGTGATTGCATTAACATCACTCCTCTTCTATCCACTATTACGTATCTTATCATGACTGGCCAACAAATAGATGAAGCCCAACTTATTATTGATTATATTCGTGGCCTTTCTAAAATTGGATATGTCTCACATAAGAGGATGAAGAACATTGCTTTAGGATACCTAGTGACCTATATCCTTGAGAAGAAGTACAATCTTATTCATCTTGATCTTCTAACTTTCAGGAGAAGGTCTAGCACTTTGACTAACTAGAGAGACATTTTGATCAGCACTTTGATCAAATTCAGAATCATCTAAATTAGCAGGATGAACAACACCAATAGGACATGGGTTGGATTCGAGGTCAGTTCGACTCGGTGAACACTGAAAGTTCATTAGGGATGTTAATCCCTTATGAACTTGCCCAAGCTAACCAAGAGGGGGGGGGGGGGGGGGGGGAGTGAACTGGTTATTTTAAAAATCTTTCAATCAAAAAATTAAAACTCAATCAAACCAAAATTCACCACAAAGAAATTTAAAGTGTGGAAATTAAATGCGAAAAAATAGTAGTAAAGGACACAAAAATTTATAGTAGTTTGGTCAACTTGACCTACGTCCACTCCCCAGAGGCACCCTCCGAGTATTGCACTAAACTCAATGACTCTCCTTTTGCTACCACAGCAAGGCATAGAAGCCTGTACAAAATCTAATTTCCACCGACACCAATGAGAAAGAGAACCCAACTCTTTTTGTTTCCTCCTGAAGTAGGCATAGAACCTTGATTGATTGTTGAAGTGAATCTCTCTCGAACCTCTAAGAACAAGAGATGATGATTGGAGAAGATGACTTGGATCCTTTCTTGGAGCAACCTTTATGAAATTGCTCACAAACTCCCCCTCACAAGATCCTCTCTCTCTCTCCCTTTCTCTCCCTCTCCTCTAGGCTCTCTCAGGTTAAGACAATAGTAAAGGATGATCTCTTGAGTAGAATAATAGGTCTTAAATAAAAGAGTTTCAAAATAGCTCTTAATTTTAAAAAATCGACTTTATTGTCCAAGATGATATAATTATAATCCTAGCCGATCAGTGCAAATTTTGCTCAATCAGCATGGATAGTTTGGGACGATCAGAGGGTTTTTGTTCATATCATCCAGGATGATAATATATCGTTTTGTATGATTAGAACAAAATGAAGAATATCATCTAGAACATCGCCCTGAAAGGGTATCTAGATGATGTAAAAATAACTAGATCGTCTAGGCCAATCTCATGATCGTCCTAGATAATTAGTTCAATTCAACACATATCATCCAGAATATCACCCTGAAGAGAAGCAGGCCGATGTTTTATCATCCAGGAATTAACTAAGTTTTTTGAACTAATTATCCCGGTAGATACTTAGATCATCTAGGACGATATGATAGAGCAATTAATCAAACCTTAATTATTTTCCTTAATTACCAGATTAATTTAGGCATAATTAAACTGCATCGTCCAGGCTGATGTCATGTACGATTGTTAAAATTTAAAACTACCTAAATTGATCTAGTGATTGATTCTTTCTTATTTGAGCCAATCATCCCGGCTGATACTAGTATCGTCCAGGACGATGTGCATAATGATGGGTGCCTTAACTAGGATTCCCTAATTAGGGTTTCTATTTTTAACTAATCGTCGAGGGCGATTTATGGATCGTCTTGGATGATGTGACCAAAAATAGAGAACTCTAAAATCAGACATAAAATTTCCTCCATATGTATGTGTGCAAGGTTACTTAGTATCAGGAACCACATCATTTATAATAGACTCAAAAAAGAGAAAAGTTTACAAATTGACTTTGATCTAGTTTACCCGATCTTGAGTTGGTTCAATTACAGTTTAATCTTGTGGACCAAAAATATTTGTAGATAAGACAATCTTAGAGAAACAAACGTGTTTGCTATCATCAAAATTATACTCCCTGAAAGCAGATTTGCAATAATCTTCCCCTTTTTTATGATGAAAAACACAAAGTAATTGAAGCAATTCAAAGCATTTTTAAACTGTACCCAAAGCCAGGCCATATTCTGGTCGTGCTGGTGTTGCTGGTGAGCTACGTAAGTGTCGAAGCAAGCAACATCCTCCACATATTGTTGTTCCTATGCAGCGATATATGTCTCAAAGTGGGTCTCCCACTAGTCGAATCGCTTCACCAACTAATCCAGCTGAGAGTGTTGGCAGAGCGGAGTAGGTGTAGGAATAAGTATAGGAGCTACCTCCTCCTCAGCTCCCTCGGCTTCCTCATGCCCCGGGTGGAGATGAGTACTATGAAGAATATGGAAATAGTTTTTTGAGTTGAAGGCAGGATGAAATTTTGGTGGGGCAGGATATTGGAGGTTGTATTTTGATTCTAAGATATAGATAATGATATGTCCTAGTGTAAGATTGGGCTTCCTCCTATGTCCTGGATCTCGAATAGTGGTCAGATACTCAATGTAGCAAAAAATAAAATCAGTGGCATTGAATTCACGATGAGCCAAAATGTAAAAAGTGGTGATTGAAAGAAGAGGAGTGATATGAATGTGATCACCAACTTTTAGAAGAATTGAGGTTTGAAGGACATGTTGGATTATCCTAACATCTTTGAGTAAGGTGCTAGACTCTCCAACATCAAAGTGAGCATTAGTATTTTTGAGAAAATGGTTATCCGAAGCCGAGTCATAGTCAGGATTAGAACGTAGGGTATGGAGTTTGTCCCATGTGGTGGAAATTTGTAAAAGCTATTGGCAGTCCTGATATGTGATTTTGACAAGGCGTCGATTCACATAAGTCCTGAGAGCAGTGAAAGAAGAATTTATGCGAAGGCTAGTAAAAAATTCAAAAAGAAGTTTCGAATTGAAGGGGATAAAGAGAGTAAGAAGGAAGGTCAAGAAAGTGTGTGCAAACAAATCTAGGACAAGATAGGAAAGAATGTGCGGGTTGACGGTCTGGCATATAGTAATCACAGCTATTTTATACCTTCGATAGGCCGCTTGATCATCCTCCTCAATGAAGTAAGGGTCCAGATTCACCCTCAAGGAACTCCCAGAAGGATGACGAGATTGCTTTCTAGCGGCCATACTTAGAAAAATAGAGCATAAGAGTAAGAGAAAAGAGGATTTGAGAAGGATTGCGTGAGAAAAATGTTTGAAGGCCTCAGTTTAAAAAGAAACAGACTGATCATCCAGGACGATCGCAGAATCGTCTAGGATGATATGGTGTAATAATTTTGTCTAGGACGATTGGTCAAAAAGGCGATAAAGTCATCTAGGATGATCATATATCATTTGGATGATAAGAAACATTTGATCATCTTGAGGTGTCATTCGGGATGACTGTTGAAAAAGCAGATCATCCGGGCTGATTAGATGGATTTTCTAGGATGATGCACAATAATGGATCATACCGGCCAAATTAAAGTTGATTGCTGAACTTTTCCACGTTGATCATTGAGGACGAATAGGTGTATCGTCCGGGACGATCACCAATAATTGAGCAAAAATTATAAAGATTATCCAGGATGAGGAGGATCATCCAAGATGATGACAAATGAAAATGAATTATCTAGGATAATCAAAAGCAAAGGAGTCAAAACTGTCATTAGATGAAATTTCAAGAGTGAATTGAACAGATTGTCTAGGACTATATGAATATTATCCATCCAATACTATATGATATTGTCCGGGATGATAGGACAAAAAGTTTCAAAACAGATAATGGATGGAGATGATCAGAGAAGTCTCAAACACATAAAAAATCAACTTAAAAGAAAAAATAAAATACAAAAAAGACAAGAACAAAAGCAAAACAAAGGTTTTTTTAATCAAAGCTTGAATATGATAAATTTTCCATATGATTGAATTAAAAAAATTTCTAAGAATTAATGAGTTAACATCGTTAAAATCTGAAAAAAAAAATGGTAGAACATCCGATCCTGTTAGCCTTAACTCGCACTTCTCCTAGGGGAAACCATCTTTTGAAAACAAGGATCTAAATTAGAAAAATCAATTGGATAAAAAAAAAAGAGAACCGTTCAAGACTTGGTTTCAGAAAAATATTTTATAAATAATATATCAAAGTAATTAGTTATAATTATGAATTTCCGAAATCAAGCTTTTGAAAATATCAAGTAAAATATGAATTATTCTAAGATTTAAAAATTTTGAAAGAGAAGAAGCTTGCTTTTGGTGAGTTAATTTTATACTTCTTATCAATTTGATTTGTGCCATTTTCGTATCTTTTGATTTTTGATACACTTTGTGTATATATATTTATATATATTTTTCAATTTGGCATCATTGTGTATCTTTTGATTTTGGCATCATTGGCCACTTTCTTTTTATTTATTTTTTTTACAAGCTAGATCCCTTTTTCAAATTCTTAAAAGTTCTCAGTTATGATTATATCTTTCATATATTATAGAAGAAAAACCCACTCTCTAATATAAGAAAGAATGAATTACAAAATAGAATAAAAAATAATATGATGAATTCAATGATAAGATTACAAAATTTTGAAGGTAAAATAAAGATTTTGAATATTATATATATAAGATAGATTACTGTAGCAAGATTGAAAAAATCTCAATTTTAAATCCAGTTGTTAATGTGAGATAGATTTTAGTTCAGAAAAAAAAATTACACCACTAAAAGAAGTTAGAGAGAAGGAAACAATCAACGGAGTTTTCCCCCTTTAATTGATTTAGATATGTCAATCATTGACTACAAATTTTCAAAAAATAAAAAACACAGCATAAGATATCAATTCAGCAGTGATTAAAAAAATAAAATAATGAAGAAAATCAAATCAACAAAAAAAGATGAAATGTAAGTAAGGAAAAATTATAAAAAGAAAATAACAATCAATAGATAAATGATCAGAAATCAAGTTTAAGCATTATTGTCAATCACACCCATGTTGCAAATGTGTTTTCATGGATTATACTTTTGATGTTAGCAAACACTATGACTGCCTTTTTCTATTAACATTTCAGGACCTTAAGATCGGACGGGAATCGGAACCAGCTCAAGATTGGGTAGACTAGGTCTGAGTCAGTCTGTAATTTTCTTTTTTCCTTTCTTGAGTTAATTGTAACCATTGAAGTGTTCTGATGCTAAGTAACCCTACACACACACACACACTTGAGTGATTTTTTCTGTCTGACTTAGAATTTTTGTTTTTACTCACATCATCCCAGACGATATTATTATCATCCTGGTTGATAGGGTTCAAAACAGAAACCCTAATCATTCATCATAGTTAAGGCAGCCATCATTAATTAATCGGCCTGAATGATACATGTATCAGCCAGGACAATAGGCTTAAAACAGAAAGAATCAACCGCCATGATCTATTTAGGCATTCTTTATTTTTGGAAATCGGCCAGGACGATCTTGTATCATCCTAGACGATTTAATATAATTATGCCTAAATTAATCTGGTAATTAAGAAAAGTAATTAAGGATGATTGATACGATCACGTCATCCTGGACGATCACAAGATCGGTCGGGATGATCAGTTCAAAAAACCTTAGTTACTCCTGGATGATCAGGATCGGCCAGTACAAATTTCGGGCGATGCTCTGGATGATTTCTCTCTAATTTGAACTAATCATCCGGGATGATCGTGAGATCAGCCCAGATAATCAAGCTATTTTTGGAATCGGACATAACTCTTTTCATAGCGATTGTCTGGCCGATAGTCTGTGATTTGAACTAATCGTATGGGACGATTTATTATCGTCCTGATTAGGCTTAAATTTAGGACGATATACTTATCGTCCTGGATGATAAAGTCAACAACTTGTAATTAATGAGCTATTTTGAAGCTCTTCTATTTAAGAGCTATTGTTCAGTGTTTTGAACAATCTTTTGCTGCTGTCTTGACCTGAGAAAGCCTAGAGGAGAGAGAGAGAGAGAGAGAGGGGGAGAGAGAGAGGATCTTGTGAAGGGGAACTTGTGAGGAAGATTCACAAGGGTTACTCCAAGCATTGTTCCACTTCTTTTTCCACTAGAGTTTCTTATCCTTGGAAGGGTTGGGAGAGGTAAGCTTTAGCGATCGATCGAGGTTCTCTGCCTGCTTTGGGAGGAAGCAAAAGGAGTTGGGTTCTCTGCCTTAGCGGGGGTGGAAAAAACGAGATTTTTGTAAGGGCTTCTCCACCTTGCTATGGGAGCAAAAGAAGATTCACTTTGGTAGTGCAATACTTGGAGGGCGCCTCCAGCGAGTGGACGTAGGTCGAGTTAACTGAATCACTATAAACTCTTGTTTTCTCTTTTCTGCTTCCGCATTTAATTTTTTCGCACTTGTTTTTTTGTGGTGATTTTGGTTTGAGCTTTGTTGTGCATTGGTTAAAAGATTTTTTAAAATACCAATTCAACTCCCCTCTTGGTTAGCCTTGGGTTAGTTCATAAGGGCCTAACATCCCTAACGAACTTTCAACCAAATCTAGTTCTTAAAGTATTGAAAGTGTCGAAGGCTAGTGGTTTAGTAAAAATATCAGCCAACTTATTCTCATTTGTCATATAATGTAACTCAATATCTCCTTTGGTCATATGGTCTCTAATAAAGTGATACCTTATATCTATGTGCTTGGTGCTTGAATGTTGGATAGGATTCTTAGAAATGTAGATGACACTAGTATTGTCACAAAGGATTAAAATTGTTCCTACATGTAATCCTAAATCCAAATTTTTCTACTTCAACTAAAGGACTTGGGCCAAACAACTTCCTAAGGTAATATACTCAGCTTCAGCAGTAGAAAGTGTAACAGAGTTTTGTCTGTTTTGTTTCTGTTGGTGGAATTTTGAAAAACATATTTTGAAAAATATTAGTTTTCTTTGGGAATTTCAGAATTGAGGTTGAATCTTAATTCTAAGAGTAAAACCAGCACGTTCGGAAAATTATATCACCCCGAAGGATGAAAATAAAATCCCATAACGGCGTTCAGACTTAGAATTATGTGATTCATCTCAAATATCATAGCTAGACTCTAAAGAGAACTTCACACGGCTCCGAGGGGACAAGGTAAAGATCAACTAAATGTTTGATTATGATATTCAAGGGGTATGATTGTCGATCTCATATCCAAAGCCTTATCAAAGAAGAATGTATATCCTCGAAGGGAAATAACACCTTTCAATGATAATTCTTCTAATACGATAAAGACAATCATTTTTTGAACTTTTCCCAAAGAAATCTAAGAAGATTTTAAAAAATGTTAATTTTGAAATCAGGTGTGTGGGGTTCCAAATCTCCTACGAGCGCAAGCCCTCGTAGTTAATTATATCGTAGGAAGACAGAGTCCCCTACGAAAACTCTCGATTAAAATAAGAATGAAATTTTGTTAGAATTTCTAGGAGTGATATCAAAAAGAGAAGTGAATTTTGGAAACTCAACAGGGAATGGATCAAAATTGAGCAGTTATTAACAGAGTTAAAGGAAGAGAGGTAGGGGACACTTTGAGATTCCAGAACCATCCGGAAGTGTCCCGACTTAATCTAAGTGTTGGGCTTTATGTTTTAGGATTGAAATGAAGCTTTAATTAGAGTCGAGCATTTTATTAAAAATTTGGGATTATACTCCCGAAATTTGGGGTCTTATAATCAAAGATCTGCCCTGGATCCTAAATCTAATTTGGACGCTGGACCACAGCCGTCCGAACCTAACTAATGCAGTGTAGAACCTGGTCTTACCCCGGCCTGGATTGGGGAGCCAGCTAACCACCTAGTCGATTTAAAATACATAAACCCGGTCTTTTATGAAATAGTGGTAGGGACGTTGTAATTAAAGTTTTAGAGAGTTGGGGCTAAGCTAAAATGCTAAACTGATGCAATTAAGATTTTTGACTCTTTTAGTTTGTATCTAATGCAATTCATGCTGGTTGACAACTTCCGAATCAAGTATGCTTGAAATTTTAAAAACAGGCTTAGAAAATAATTTTTTAGAAGACTGGGCTTCCCCAGGTCCGACACCTCGTCCACATAGGTCAGACTATCCGGACTCTACCCGCAGGCGGAGAAGGGTCTAAAATAAGGAAAGAAGAGGTGCAAAAATATGCATGCGACCCCGGGGTCGATCCCCGGCTAATTCCCTAGATTCGTTATCTTTCTATGTTATTTAGACTCACTAAAATTTTAGACTTTTTAAATTATGAGTATAAAACTTTCACACCCTTACGAGTCTCACGTGTCCAGGCTAAAACAAAAGCGGCACACAATCACCAAAAAACTAAGAAAAGCAGGCAATCTTAGAGGCAATCAACTCATCACATTAAATATAAATTAATTAATAAATGTCCATAGGCAAAGTTGCCCTGCTTATTACAAACTAGAATTTTACAGAAAGTAAAGTGGCCGGGCACCACTGACAACAACCCGGATTCTAAGCCTAGTAATGACGCAAGTTATTTTGAGTGGGATACCCTCAATCTTCATGTCTTCATTTTTGCTCTTCTTTAGACTCCTTTTCTTCAAACTCCTTGGGTTATCCGCAACAAGCTACCCAAATGGATAAGAGGGCACTTCCCTTTAGAGGGGAAGGCCACTCTTTCCTCTTTGGATATAAGAGAAGTGTGATCCAAATTTGGATTTCCAAATGGAAAAGGAATAGTTCCCAAAAGGGCATCCTTTCCTCTTTGGAATCCAAGCTTTGGACCTAAATATCCCACCTCAAACTTAACTTTCACAACATTTGACAATTTACAAATTACATTTATATCAAATCAAAAATCTAGACTCACCTGCAGGGTTATCCTAAGCAGTTAAAAAAATAATTATTCCCAAGCAGTTGTATATATGTGCAGAAAAGTAAGTAAAAACACACTGACCACGCTCTTTTATTTGGGAGCTTTAGCAGCTGAAGCACCTGTGCAAGCATTTGTAACAATTAATATTTATTATTAACTTAGCCCCCTTTTTATTGTCCTGCATGAGCGTGGCCACCTGCAGAAAATTATGTGAACATCCAGATCGCACCTAACCTAAGGGTAATCTAGTCGCCAAACACATCAATCCATCCACAGAGTGCAGAGAAGTAAGCAGACACAGCAAAACAATTTCATCCACAACATGCAGTGAAAACCACGAAAAACCCGGCACACAGCAGTAAAGTAAACACCGGCCTAACCTAGATCTAGAGTTGGTTGTCCTAGCACATCATCTAAAGTGTGTGTAAAAGGTCGTGTGGCTGGGGTAGGTCCTAAAGTGGGTGATTAGTTAAAGTTGTCTAAAATTTTGGGTTTGTTAAGGCTTAAAAGGGGAATTTAGATTAATGTTTAAATATTAATATATTAAGGATTTTGATTAAATATATTTTAAGAGTTAATTGATTACTACCTTTGTTTCACACCGAGGCCGTGAAGTTTATTGCACCTTCCTTGGGGCTAAGCTAATAGCCTCGTAGGCCTGGGTTACCCAGTAGCAATCGGGATTAATTAAGTTACTTTAAATTGGTTGGAATTAAAGAAGTGAATTAATATCAAGGAGAGTTGATTACTGATTTTAGTGGGTTGGTTGAAAGCTTTTAATAACCTATTAAAAGAATTTTAAGGGTTAGAAGAGTTAACAAATTTCACAGAGTTATCCGGGTCTGCTAACTAAGAGGTCAAGATTTGGCTTTCAAAATTAGAGTCAATCTTATAGGTTTTAAATTTTTAATAAATAATAGACTTAATCATGAGTTGTTAAACAGGTGGCACACTCAATGTGGAGTTTCCTATGGGTAGTTATGATTTTAGAAGTTCTGGCCCATTCTGACCCAAGGTCACCTAAGATGTTGAATCCTTGGTTTTAGCTAGATTATGGAGGTTTGATGTTTCCAGGAAGTGATAGAACCTAATTGAAGTCACTATCCACTAAGTTGATTAATCAAGAATTCTCTATAACTAACAGTGGATTTTAGGAATTTTACACATTCGTAGGGAGTATCAAATTACTACAACTAAGGAATCTACTTAAGGGTTTGAACCCAAATGAGCCCTAAACTTCTTGAGATCAATTCCAAAGGTCACAAATGACCCAAGGACAGATCAACAAGTGTTTAAAACCCTTTTGGGATTTTTAAGATTTAAATACAGTTGGTTAGACCCTAATTACCTAAGGGCCAAGCTAAGACAAGTTTAAAGATCAATTTGAGAGGGTTCCAATTCTTATTAATTAAGGGGTCCATTAAGGACAATTAAGGACATTTTAATGGATTTTAGGAGTTAAGAAAAGTTCATTATCAATTGATTAAGGTTAACAGGCCATTTCTAAGAAGGATGTTTGGGGCTCCTACTTGGGGAACCAAATGAACCCCAAATTTGATGAAATTTGGGCCATAGGATCACATGACCCTAAGGACCAAACCCACCAAATTTGAGCTCAAATGGAGCACTCTAAGGTGGTTAACCAAACCACCCAAGGTGAGCTCTAAGTCACCTTCAAATCACTATGGGGGTCTATCCTAGGCTTGGATTGGGGCAAAATTAGTGGCTCTACACTCCTCATCCTACACATCATCAACACACCAAAAATCACACCCTAAATCCCATTGGATAGGTCTATATCCCCTTTTGAATTTAAGGGTCAAACCATGACCCTTAAATTTAAAAATTAGGGAAAATGCCCTTGAATAACTTAAAATGGGGAGATAAAATTTAGACATGTCAGAAACATGCCCAATTTCAATCCCCCAAAATTCCAGACCTGGTGGACATGTATTTAAAAAGTAATTAAAGAAATTCATAAAATGCTCAAATTGAAATTAAACCTAAGACTGACCTAACCAGGGTCTGGAACAATAGTGCTTTTGTAGAGCTCCCCGAGACCTTTCCAATGAGCCTAAGAACACCTAATTTGGACAAGTGTGCAGGGAGTTATGAATTTTTGAAGTTCCCTTGAATTTCTGGATTTATTAATCCGGCAATTACACAGTCAGCAGCCGTTACCACGCGGCGCGCGCTGATTCGCCAGGCAATGATTGGCGCTAACCGTTAACAGCCGGATTAACCACAGCCGTCGGATGGCAAATCGAACGGCTGGGATCAAAGGCCCTCCGATACCGCGGGATCTAATCCAAGCTGTTGATCAAGATCAACGGCTGGGATTTCGTCTTCAGCCTCCTTCTCGTATCCGAGACCACAAAGCTTCTCCGGCTTGATTCGGGCGATCCTGCTGGCGAACTCTGATGAAATTTCACAGGGAGGACCAGGACGATGGAAACCACCAATCCAACGGTGGAGATTCGTTGGGGTGAAGGTTTCCTTCACACTTGACCAAACTACCTAGCTAGGGAGCTCGGGATGAAGGGATTTTTGCAGAGAAGGCCTCAACGAATGAGCTTCTCTATCAGGAAGCTTCAGGGGATGGTGGTGAACAGTTCTCCTTCAGGCGTCGGGGTCAGAGGACGGCCGGAGGTGCGACTTCGAGCGGGACGCCGAAGGATTTCACAGGCGCTTGCTCGAACGGAAGGAGGAATCGATCTCTAGGCTCAAAGGAAGCTTCTGGGAGTTCGAAGGAGCTCTGGGGATCGAACGAGAGCGAATGCCAATTCCTCGTGAGGTCTGGCGAGCTCAGGGGTATTCGGCCACCCTTCGGGAGCTTGGACGGCCGGGATTGAACTGGGGAAGGCTCGGATCGCTGCCAGGTGGATGATGGCGACGTCCAGGAGGGATCATGGAGATCAAACCGGTGGGCAGCACCTTGAGCCAGGGATTGTCTGGGGGGGACCACCGGAACTTAAATTCCATTGACTCCGACCGCCGCCGGCCATGGCCTGGGTCGGGTTGACCGGGGGAGACCGATGGGGACATGCTGGAGCCAAGGGTGAAGTCATTTTGGTCTGGGGAGGCCTGGATCGAACTGGAGACTAGGTTGGACCCAAACCTGCTCGGTTCGAGTCGAATTGAGCTCAATCCGAGCCAGGCCAGACCCTGGGCTTAGTATGGGAGGTAGGTCTGGGTCTGGTGCACCCAATATAGGTGGCAATTGGAACCAATTTGATATGGGTTGAAAGATGGCTCGGGTTGATTCGAACCTACTCGGTTCGGGTCAATTTGGGCTCAACCCAGGTCAGGCCAGACCCTGGGCTTGAGGTGGGAAGTGGGTCTGGGTCTGGTGCACCCAATGCAAGTGGCAATTGGGTCCAATTTGACCTGAGCTGGGAGATGGCTCGGGTCCAAGTGTTTTTTGGCTACTTTGGGTTAGCCTAACTCTTGACCCAAGCTAGCCTAAGGCATGGGCTGGCTGGAGGAGATGTATTGAACCTAGGGCCACCTATGGGAGGTGTTGGTCGAGTTCAATTGGGCTTAGGTTGAGAGTTGGCTCAATCCCAAGTGCTTTTGGGCACTTTGGGCTAGCCTAACTCTTGACCCAAGTGAGCCCAAGGGTTGGGCTGATCAAGGAAGGTGTATTGGGTTAATGGGCACTCAACAACACCTTGATTTGGATTCAATTTGGTTAAGATCAAAAGATGGCTCAAGGGAGGCCTCTTCTTGGTCACTTGGGTCAAGCCATATGGCTAACCCAAGTGAGCCCAAGGTTTGGGTCACCAAGAGGGGTCTCTTGGGTACCCAAGAGGTTATGCCATACATTCAAAGGACTTGGAATGGACTTGATTCAAAAATTTGAAAGAGGAAGGGTGTATGGGTCCATGGGTCAAACTTGGTTGACTTGGTCAACCAGGTTGACCCAAGGTCTGGGTTTGAGTTCAACAAGTTGAGTTTAACATTTAAAATTCATTGGAAGTGGTTTCAAAGAGTTTGGAATTGATTTGATTTGAAATGGCCATTTGAAATCCCATAAGGGTATTTTGGTCAATTTTGACCTATTGATCAACTAGGGTCAAAAATGGATCTGAAAAATGCAGTTTACTGTTCAGTGGGTTAAAATCAAGAGTCTGGAAGTGGTTGGAGGCTCTGATAAAGGCTCCAAGATCAAAATCTCAAAGGGGTTAGGTTCAGTGGCATAGGCTGTAAATATTTGAAGGTTTTACAGCCTTTGAATTTTAATTCAGATTCTGGGGTTAGAGACCTCAGAATGGGCTCAAAATTGGAGGGTAGCCTCTAAAGACATGTCTTATCACTTTTCAAGTGATAGACCCTGGATTAGAGGCCATTTTATTGGGTTTTGAAATGTTTGAAAAATCCTTGAAAAGGGTCTTTAGGACAAGACCTTAGGACTTTGGATTTGAGTTTGGATTTCTGGATTTGGAATGGATTTCAAGTTTAAATGATCAATACTGGGGTATCCAAATCATTTACAATCATGTGGTGATTGTTAGTGAATGGATAGGATCAAAGCTAGATCAAAGGTGGAATCAAAGTCTAAGTTAAATTTTGGATTTTCAAGTGGATTAAATCAAAGTTTGGATGTGTTTGAAATTTGAATTAATTGGGGTTTGAGTTGAATGAAGTATGAGATTTAAATTGATCAAAGGTTGAAATTGATCAAAAGGTAGAAGTTGATTTGAAGTTGGAATTGATCAAAGATAGGGATTGATTTGAGTTTAGATTAGTCCTAAGATCTAAAGGGGTTTTAGGATCTAGGATCTAAGGGAACCTTAGGCTCTAGAGTAGGCCCTAAGGTCTGGCTCTAGGAAAGGATCCTAAGGTCTAGAGTGGATCCTAGGGCCTAGAATTAATCTGGAGTTTGGAAGGGTCTTAGTGACCTCATACCAAAAATGAGGTCAACAGTTTCCTATTGGACCAGGAGACTAAAGATTGTACTAAGAATTGGCAAGTCCCAAAAGTGCTCTTTCTATTTACCTTATATCCTACAAAAATAGAATCAGAATATCTAATAATCTCAAAAGAAGTGTTGTGCCTAGGATACCAGATTCCTAAGTTTTGGGTTCCTAAGAGGTATCTAAGAATTCTCTTGACTGTAGTCAAGTGGAATTTTTTAGGATCAGCTTGAAATCTAGCACAAAGATAAACACTAAATATTATATCAGGATGGCTAGCAGTCAGGTAAAGTAAAGATCCAATCATTCCTCTGTATTTCTTTTGATTAATTGATTTTCCATTTGGGTCATTGTTCAACTGAACACTAGAGGTCATGGGAGTATTAATTGGCTTAGCTTTATCTATTTTAAATTTCTTCAAGATGTCCTTTATGTACTTTGACTGATTTAAAAAGATTCCATCATCTAGTTGTCTTATGTTAAAATCTAAAAAGTAGGATAACTCTCCCATCATACTCATATCAAATTTTCTACTCATTATTTTAAAAAAATTATCACATAGCCTTTTATCAAAAGATCCAAAAAGTATATCATCAACATAGATTTGAATAATGAGTAATTCATCTCCTATTTTCCTCAAAAAAAGGGTGGTGTCAACACTCCCCTTAACAAACTCCCTCTCTAGTAAAAATGTGCTAAGACTCTCATACCAAGCTCTAGGTGTATGCTTTAATCCATATAAGGCATTTTTTAATTTGAAAATATGATTTGGAAATTGGGAACACTCAAAACTTGGGTTGCTCTACAAACACATCCTCTTTTATTACCCCATTTAAAAAGGTACTCTTAACGTCCATTTGGAAAAGCTTAAATCCTTTATAACATGCAAAGGCTAGTAGCACTCTAATGACTTCCAATCTAGCTACAGTGATAAAGGTCTCCTTGAAATCAATACATTCTATTTGGTTGTACCCCTTAGCCACCAATCTTGTCTTATTTCTAGCCACCACACCATAATCATTCATTTTATTCTTAAAGACTCATTTGGTTCAAACTATACTTTATCCCTTTGGTCTTTTTACAAGCTCCCAAATATTATTCCTAACAAATTAGTTTAATTCCTCTTACGTGGCTAAGATCCAAAACTCATCAGAAAGGGTTTGATTGATATTGGTGGGTTCAGTAATTGAGATAAAGGCATAATGGTTCACTTACTTCCAAAGTTCATGCCTAGTCCTAACACCTTCAGAAGGGACTCCTATGATCAGTTCTTTAGGATGACTCAAAGAATATCTCCAATCTCTAGGCAAGGTGTGTGTAGGCTTTGATACCACTTGAAAGTTTATTAGAGATTTTAAGCCCTTAAAAATTAGCCCAAGCTTACCCAGAGGGGGGGGGGGGGGGTGTGAATTGGTTATTTTAAAAATCTTTCAATCAAAAAATAAAAACTCAATCCAACCAAAATTCACCATAAATAAATTTAACGTGCAAAAATTAAATGCAGAAAAAGCAGAGTAAAGAACACATAAATTTATAGTAGTTTGGTCAACTTGACCTACGTCCACTCCTTGGAGGCACCCTCTGAGTATTCCACTAAATTCAGTGACTCTCCTTTTGCTCCCATAGTAAGGTGGAGAAGCCTGTATAAAACTTCCTTTCCACCGACACCGCTGAGGCAGAGAACCCAATTCCTTTTACTTCTTCCTGAAGCAGGTAGAGAACCTTGATCGATTGCTAAAGTGAAACTCTCTTGAACCTCCAAGAATAAGGGATGACAATCAGAGAAGATGACTTGGATCCTTTCTTGGAGAAACTTTTGTGAAACCCCTCACAAACTCCTCCTCACAAGATCCTCTCTCTCTCTCCCTCTCCCTTTCTCTCCCTCTCCTTTAGGCTCTCTCAGGTCAATATAGCAGCGAAGAATGATCTCTTGGGTAGAATAAGAGTTCTTAAATAGAAGAGTATCAGAATAGCTCTTAATTTAAACAAACTAACTTTATCGTCCAAGATGGCCGATCAGTGCAAAATTTGCTCAATCAACCCTGATGGTTTAGGACGATCAGAGGGTTTTTGTTCATATCATCCAGTACAATATATTATTATCTTAGATTATTAGAATAAAATAAAAAATATCATCTAGAACATCACCCTGAAAGGGTGTATGGATGATGTAAAAATAACTAGATCATCCAGGCTGATCTTATGATCATCTCAAATGATTAGTTCAATTCAGCACATATCATCCAGAACATTACCCTAAAGAAAAGCTGGCTGATGTTTTATCTTCCAGGAATTAACTAAGGTTTTAGAATTGATCATCTTTACCGATTCTTAGATCATCCAAGATGATATAATCGAACAATCAAACTTTAATTACTTTTCTTAATTACTAGATTAATTTAGACATAATTGAACTACATCATCCAGGCCGATATCCTGGATGACGATTAAAAATTAAAACTATCTAAATAGATCTGGCAACTAATTCTTTCTAATTTGAGCCTATCATCTTGGTTGATGCTTATATCGTCTAGGATAATGTGCTTAATGACAACTATCTTAACCAGGATGCCATAATTAGGATTTCTATTTTTAACTCATCGTACAGGTTGATTTCTGGATCATCCCAAATGATGTGAACAAAAATAGAGAACTCTAAAATTAGATTAAAAAAATTCCCCTATGTGTGTTTGGGCAAGGCTACTTAGCATCAGGAACCACATCGTTTATAGTAGACTCAAGAAAGGGAAAAGTTTACAAACTGACTTAGTCCTAGTCTACCCAATCTTGAGCTAATTCAAATTTCAGTTTGATCTTGTGGACCTAAAATATTAGTAGGCAAGGCAGTCATAGAGAAACAGAAGTGTTTGCTATCATCAAAATTATACTCCTCAAAAGTATATTTACAAAAAACACCAATATGGCTATGATGAATAATTATTATTTTTTATCTTCAACCAGCCACATCCTGTATACCAAGGTCCCTCAAATTTATAGATGTACTTCTTATGTCTTGTCTTTTCTAGTCCTTTGTGATGTGATGTGATGATTTTAGTAATTTCTATACTTATATTTGTTTAGTGTTTTTTGTATTTATCTTATTTTAGATCTTTGATGTTGTTATGTTTTTCATGATTTGAGATAGATGTATTGATATCAAATGTGCTTCATTGTATCACTTCTTAAATTTATATCAATAAAAAATGTCTTATTTTATTTAGTTGATTTTATTATTTGTTTGAAATATTATTTTTGCCTATATGTTAATCCTGACTTAATTGATCTAAAAAGTGTTATAATATGAACTGCAATACAAAAATTAATTCAATTATGAAATCTAATTTTTCAAAAATATAAGTTAATTTATAACTCGATCAAGTTAAAGCTATCAATCTCATATTCCTTTTAGGCATACATAATTTTAATATTATTATTATAATTTTGACGTCTTATTATTTTTTATTTATCTTTTCAATATAATTATCTTTATACTTAAAGAACTTTGAGTTTTTAGATTATTGATTTTAAAAAGATCAATTAAAAAACGGATAAATGTACAAGTATACAAAAATCAAAAGAATATGTAATGGTTCACAAATTAAAAAGAAGCACAAAATTAGCCCAAATATAAAAAGATGTACAAAGTGTGGCACAAATATTTGAAAAGATGCATAATTTTACCAAACAAGTGTATTGATAATGTTCTTTTCTCTATATTTTAATCTTCAATTTCAAATCAATCTAATGTTCAATTATATTTTGTATTGGAAATTGACTTTAATTAATCTTTATTTTGTCATTTGTAATAATTCTCCTTATCTAATTATCTCGATTGTTTCATAACCTTGATATATTTATCTTGTTTATGTTATATTTTAAATTTAAATATTATGAATCTTTATTTCTCTCTAATGAATATTAACCATGTTATTGCAATTATAATTTAATATCTTTCAAGATCAATTATCAAAGATTTCTCATATGACTTCTTACATTTCTTTTATTTTTCTTCTTCCTTTTTTTTTTGTTGTTGTCAAAAAGAGGGAGAAATATTATTTGTTTGCATTTGATTTTTACATTTTAGTGTTCGTTAAAGTTGTGTTATTTTTCTGTTTGAAGTGTTTTGTGAGTTTATAAAAAATTAAAAAAATAATTGATTTGTTTCTTAATAGAAATTTTCTTATATTCACATACTTATTCATTTAGGACGAGTTAAAGAAAAATTTAGAATTTTTAATTTTATTCAAATCATAATTATTTTGCCATCATAAAAAAGGGAGAGATTGTTGAGATAGTTGCTAGTTAGTTTTGCATGTTTGATATTCTTGCAACTTGTATATATTTGATGATTCCAAATATTATTGATTTGATTATTATTTCTCCTAACATAATTTGGAAGAATTATTTTTCTCTTGTGTGTACTAATAATTCACAAAAATCATACTCCGGATTGTTGAAGACTTCAAATCTAGATCAGTTTAGAGTTTATTATAATTGAAATCTATATTTTCTATTTTATTGAGTCTAAGAGAGTGTAATTATAATTGAGTAACTGAGTACACACACACACACACTAGGGGAGAGTTTAAAATTCTTATTTTTTAAAACTGTTCATATTGTACGATAACACTTCATACTGGATGATCTGGTCAGTTATTTTCCCCAACGAACCCAATGAACAGAAATAAAACTTTTTTTTTAAGTATGGATTGTACGGGGCTATCCTAGTTGGTATATGCTTTCACAAGTATGATTTTCTTGGGTTCCAAGTTGTGCAAAAATAATTTTTCTAAGTATGGATCGTACTGTACGAACCCAGTTCATACATGCTTTCACGAATATGATCTTCTTGGGTTCTAGTTCACACAAAAAATAAATTTTCTAAGTATGGATCATACTATACGAACCCAATTCGTGCATGCTTTAATGAGTACAATCTTCTTGGATTCCAGGTCATAAAAAAATAATTTTTCTAAGTATGGATCATTTTGTACAAACCCACTCTTATATGCTTTCACGAGTATGATCTTCTTGGCTTCTAGGTTGCCAAAAAATAATTTTTTAAGTATGTTTCATATTGTATGAACCCAGTTCATACATGCTTTCATGAGTACAATCGAGTTCTAGGTCATTTAAAAATATTTTTTCTAAGTATGGATCATAATATACGAATCTAGTTTGTAAATGCCTTTCAAAGTACGAAAATGTGAGGTCCCATTTCATCCCAACATTTCGTACAGAGGAATTTTGAAATTTTCTAACTATTCATCCTGGATGAACTTTGTTCATACTAGATGATGATCAGGTACGAAATGATTTCGTATCGATTCACAATAGGTTTGTATGCAACAGTATTTAAACTATTCGTATATATAAAACTCGATCATATTGTATGATCGTGTCCACTCAAAATTAAAAAAATTAGTTTTCTGGATGGTTTTTCTTGTCTTTTGTATAAAAGGTCCATTAAAAATTAACGTAAAAAAGTCTCGTCTTCGTGATTTTTTAAGGGCAATTGAAGGAAAGAATGTCAAAGAGTGTTTGAGAGAGATTTCTTACTAGTGGGGCGCGAAGGGTTCACATTGTTACTCAAAGGTAAGGATCTCTATGTGATTTGTATTTTTCATTCTTCCTCTTGTCTTTCAAGATTACTTGTGAGATGATCTTTGAAGAAGATCTGGTTCTTTGCTGATACTTAGAGGGTGTGAAAGGATGAAGGTTCTCTGCCTATACATGGACGGTGTGAAAGGATGAAGTTACTCTACCTGCACTTGGAGGGTGTAAAAGGACAAAGGTTCTTCGCCTACACTTAGAGTGTTTGAAAGGATGACGGTTCTCTTCCATACCATGGATTGGTGGAAGAGAGTTTTGTAAAGTCTTCTCCACTTGCTGTGGGGGCAAAAGGAGAGTCACTTTGGTAATAGTGCTATATCTAAAGAGGGAGTCTTCAGGGAGTGGATGTAGGTCGTGTTTGACTAACCACTATAAATCTTTGTGTCGTTTAAATTTTCACTGCTTACTTACTGCAAGTTTTTAATTTCATGGTTGAAAAATTTACTTTCAAATAACTTCAATTAACTTTCTACGAATCATTAACTAGTTTCAAATTTTAAATTCCAAGAGAATTTTTAAAATTACTAATTCACCCCCCTCATGGTTAGCCTTGGGACATAAACTTAGGTTTAACAACCTATTCAAGATTTAACATACACTAGGGTAAAACCTCTTTCAAATGTCTAGTTAGAACAGCTACAACTAAAGCCAAAAGAGATGAGCTTAAGGTTGATCCTTGACATAATCCAATTTAAATAGGAAAATACTTGGTCAAACTAACTTTTGCTTAAAAATAAGAAACCACACTTATATACATACCCTTAATGACTTGAATATATGCATTATTAACCCCTTTCTTTTTTAGAACTCTCCATATCACTTCTCTGGGAACTTTATCATATGCTTTCTTTAAATAAAAAAAAAATGATATGTAGATCCTCGTTATTCTCTCTATACTTCTCCATAAAACTTCTCAATAAATGTATAGCTTCCATAATTGTGTTTTGATTGAAAAATATATATTTATGTATATATAGTTTTGAAAAAGAATTAATTTTCTTTGGGAAATATTTAATTTTGAATTTTAAAATTGAACGCGTCATTATGAATAATATATCGCCTCGAAGGACGAACATACCGTTCCCTAATGGGTTCGAATTTCAAAATTATAATCGTATCCGAATTATCGTAATCAAACTCAAAGGGAGAATTACATTCGACCTCGGAAGATCAAAATGGACTTTAACCAATTGTTTGATTATTCTAATTCGGATAAATGATCATTAATTTCATAATCGAAGCCACGATAATAATTGATATATCTCTCCGAAGAAAGAAGATATCAATTATTATGGATCGTTCGAAAATGACGATAATGATCATCGGGTTTGATTTTCCCAAAGAAAGTTAATTAGAGATTTTGAAAAATTATTGGTTTTGAAAATAATTTCTGGGTTTCTAAATCTCCTACGAGCGCAAGCCCTCGTAGTTAATTACATCGTAGAAAATCGGAATTTTCTATGAAAACTCTCGATTAAAATAGCGGTGTAAATTTTATTTTTAAGATTTTCAAAGTTTGATATCAAAGGACGAAAATGGTAGGAATTTCAAATGGGATTGGATCAAAATTGAAGACTTATTTTCGGAGTCAAAGGAAGAAAAGTAGGAGGTGTTTTGAGATTCTGAATTACTTCAGAAACACCTCAATCTATCCTAAGTGTTAGGCTTGTATTTGATTGAAAGGAATTTTTTAGTTTGAGTGGTCAATTTTATTAGACATTTGGGATTCAATTCCCATAAATTGAGGTCTTATGGCCCGAACCAGCCTCAGAACCTAAGTCTAAATTGGACACTAAAAGTTAGTGCCCCGAACCTAGCTAGTGCAATGCAAATCCGGTCTTACCCCGGCCTGGATTGGGGAGCCAGCTAAATCACCTAAACGATTTTAAAATATGAGTCCGGTCTTTTTGTAGAGTGGTAGGGACATTAATTAGAAAAGTATAAAGAAATGGGGTCGATATCTAGAGCAGATCCTTAATTGACCCCTTAGACTTATGTTGGGTATTATGTCTAAATAATGCAATTAAATTTTAGACTCTTCTTAATTTGTTACTAATGCGATGCATGCTAATTGACTCGATTGAATGCAAAATCTATATGTAGCAGTTTAAAAATTTTGGCTTAGAAAATAGGTTTTTCCCTAGAGATTGCATAACATCCCCTTGACAGATCGGCACCCTCATAGGCCAGGTGGTCTGCCAAAACCCGCAGGCGGGGAGATGCCTAACAAGGAAGAGAAGTTATAATATGAATGCATGAAAAACCCTCGGCGAGTCCGAGCTTACTTCTTAGGACCGTTTAGAGTTGCTATCTTATCTTAAAATTTTTATTTAATTGAAGTAGAAGAATTTTTTTTGACAGACCCCTAAGAGCCTAAATTCGCATTCCAGGTCAATTCAAATACGACATGCAAATAAAAAGACTAGAAAAACATGAGTTCTAATGCGCAATCAAATTAAATAATTCAACTACATTAAATATATCAAATTGAATGTCCATATGGCAAGTGCCACTTATTATTACATCACAGAAATGACAGTAAAGTGAAGTGGCCGGGCACCACTGACTACAACCCGGATTTCTAATCCTAAATTAAACGAATTTGAAATTTGGGATTCTTCTCGTTGTTCATTTCTTCGTCTTCTCACGAACATCTTGATTCGTCGGTTACCCAAATGAAAAGAAACTCCCCCTTAATTGGGGTGTTATCTTTCCTCTTTGGATATTTGAAAGAGATCCTAATTTGACTTCCAAATGGAAGAAGACTCTCCCCTTTAGGGATGTCTTCACCTCTTTGAAATTCAAATTGGATCGAATATCCCAAATTCAAATCATTTTAAACAATTACAACCTTTATACAATCAAATTTACATCTCAATTAAAAAAATGAAAATCTAGACTCGATCCTGCAGGGTTATCCTAATAATCAACAGTTATATACTCATTCCCAAGTAGTTATAATATAGAAAATTGAAAAGCATTTTTTAGCCACACTTGACCATGCTCTTTTTATTTAAAGGGGGTCTTAAGCGCGGCAGGTACCTGTGCAAAGAGTTATATTTTTTATTAACTGCCCCCTTTAGTTTTCAGCTCCTTATATGAGCATGGCCACCTGCATAAGATTGCACAAATATATATATTTCGTTCCTAGCCTATGGGTAGGTCTAGCGCACAATCAAACACAGAGTGCAGAAAGCAAGTAAATAAACATAACAATTCTACACTAGCAAACAGCATGCAGTGAAAGCTACGAGAATCCGGCACACAGCAGAAAAAGTAAAACACCGGCCTATCCTAAAACTAGAGTCGGTGATCCTAGCACAACATCTAAAGTGTGTGAGGTAGGTCGTGTGGTTTTGATATGTCCTAAATAGGATTATTAATTAAAATTGTTTCAAGTTTGATTGGTTGACAAGCTTAAGGAATTTTTAATTAAAGTTTAAGTATTAATGATTTAAATCTTTTAAAATTAATTATTTAATTATTTGTTGGAAACCACCTTTGTTTCACACCGAGGCCGTGAAGTTTATTTCACCTTCCTTGGGGCTGAGTGAACAACCTCATAGGCCTGGGTTACCCAGTGGTACCCGATACGATTAAGTGTTTTAATAATTGATTAAAGACTGAGAGTTAATAAACTTTATTAAAAGTGTTTGGTTGCTAATTTTTAAAGATTTATTAATTTAAGTTTTCCATTAATTGGTTCGTGGCGTTGTGCCACCAGGCTCGAGGAACCAGCCTCCTTAGGACACTTAGCCCCGCAGCCCGGAGTAGTCCAGCCGATAAACCAAATTAATGTAATTGAATTAAAGATTTTAAAAGGTTGAATAATTAATAATTAATCAATTTTAAGGTTTAACACCCCTTAGAATCCATTCGTGGCGTTGTGCCACCAGGCTCGAGGAACCAGCCTCCTTAGGACACTTAGCCCCGCAGCCCGGAGTAGTCCAGCCAATAAACTTCATCTTTATGATGGTTGTTGTGTTTTAAAAGGTTTGTTGAATGCTTTAAACATTAAGCTAATGCTTTCTGGAGTTTTAAAGCAATTTTGAGTTTTATGAATTTTTATGAATATTTTAATCACTTAATTAAAGGGTCAAAAATTGACTTTTTTATTAAGCCTAAATTCTGGAATGTTAGAATTTTATTAAAATACTAGACCTTACTACGATCAGTTAGAAGGTAAGTACGTTGAAATTGGATTTTGCTGCTTTTTATTACAAAGGTTTGAAGTTTTGAACTAGATTTTAACTACAATTTGACCAATTTGTTGATTTTTTGAAATATTACAGATTTCTGGAATTTAATATTTTTAATAAATATTAGACATTATTAGGAGTTGAATGCAAGTGAGTTTGTTCAATTTGGATTTTTCTTGAATTAGTTATGAGGGTTTGAAGTTTATGCATTTATTGAATTCTAAAATTTCTTAATTCGAGGGGCCTTTTTGCAAATTTTGTCCAAATGAACCCCAAACTCCTTGAAATCAACCCCAAAGGTCAGAAATGACCTAAGAAGAGATTCCCAAGTATTTGGGGAATTTTTGGAATTTTTAATTATTTTTAATTAATTAAATTAATTAAATATTGGTTTTCAATTAAAGTTAAATTAATTACAGAAAATCCATCAAATCAAGGGGGTTTCAATTTTCATGGATTGAGGTTTGAATTCTGGTCAGTTTGAGGGGTTAAATGTATTTTATGGATTTAAAATGTATTTATTACATTTTTTAGAAGTTTTGAGGCCTTAATTAAGGGTTAATCTTGACATGTTTAACTTTTTGACTTACTGAACTCCAAATTGAGTGAAATTTGAACCTAAGGTGTAAAATGTCACTAAGTTTAATTTTCTCAAGTTTCACCCCTATTGGGTGTGTATAAAATTTCCTAGGATTTTTCTAAGTTATCTAGACCTTGTCCTTGACTATTGTCCCTAGGTGGCACTAGAGTTTAATTGGGTTTAAATCTCTGTTCATCTAACCCTTGGTCATATACAAACATACCACAGAAATCAGGGAACCTAATTCTACCAATTTAGATAGTTATGAATTTTCAAAGTTTTGGGTCCAAAATGGACCCAACACCTTGTAAATTCACCCTACAGCAACCCATTGGACATCTAGGCCTAAATAAATTACAGGTGATTTCTAAGATGCCCAATGTTGTTCCACCAAAATTTGGACTTGATTTGACCACTGCATTGGGAGAAAATTGAGAAAAATGGATTTCAAACAAACCCATATATCTCCTATTACAGTGATTAAAATGTCTTGAATTTAATTTTAATAAATACTAGAGTTCAAGATCTTTCCGACAAGCCCTAGAACACTAATTTTGGTGCAAAAATGGATTTACTGTGAATTTTAGAAGTTCTGGGCATTTAAAATGATTTTTAAAATCATTTTTAAGTCAAATCGGCCGCCGTCGCCGTCGGATCCGATCGGATCGGATCTGATCCGAGCGCCCAGATGGCGCCACGTCACCCGCGTGGTCTGGCCAAAGAACCTGGGTTCGAATCCCAGGGGAGACGCGCGGGTCCCAGATTCAATCTGGGCCGTCCGATGATCGATCGGACGGTCCCGATTGGCCGAATTTGGAGATTTTCAAATGCTCATAACTTTTATAATACTGATCCAAATTTGATGAAATTTGAAACATAGATTGATGGTAGCCTAAACTTATAATGTATGGAGTTTGGAGGCTCCATACAGTGTATTTTGGCTACAGTTTCAAAAAGAAGTTTAAAATTAAAACTGGAATAACTTACAATCTAGCTGTTGGAATTTTTATTTTTTGGGCTCGTTGGAAAGCTGGAGATATCCTCTTCAACTTTGCTGAAGATTCCATGAGCTGAATCTTCCTAGATTGGAAGTTGTGGTTGAAACACTTGATTCTCTCTCTAAGAACCTCTCTCTTCTCCAATTGGGTTTTGGGGCTAGGATTCAAGGGGGGAAGGCCTGGAAGAGCTAGAGGGGTATTTGGAGAGGGTTTCCTGAGGGTTTTGGTGGCTGGAGAAATTCTGGAGGAGAGGGTTTGAGTGAGAGAGTGTTGATGTTAGAATGGTGGCTCTCATGAGGGTTTTGCCCTATTCAATCCTCCATTGTTTGAATGGAGGGCTGGGATCCATTTGGATGGGCTCTAGGATGCTGCCATGTGTCCCTAGGGTGGTTAGGAGCAGAAGCCAAGGACAAGGGAAGGACATCCTAGGTGGAAAGCTCCCTTGGTCCCCACATGGGCATGGGAGCAATGAGGGCTGTTTGATTGTGATTCAAGGGCCTAGATTGGTCCTAGGAATGTTCTAGAGTCCACTTAAATGGCTGGAATGATTTGGGTTATGGTGGATTAGGTTTAAGAGGAGTTTTGACCCTCTTTGACCACCCCAAGAAGTTGATTTGACCATTTGACCAGTCCACTTGCCATGTGGACTGATGAGGTGACATTGGAGGATGCCATGGGAGTTGGAGTGTTGAATTAGAGATGATTTAAGGTTCGGAAATCAAAGCTTGAATGTTTAAAAGGGAATTTCAAGTGGTTTGACTAAGTATTATCGTGTTGACTTGGTCAACTAAGCTTGATATTGATTGACCAGAGATCGGGGTGTGTTGAGCCCATAAATTGAAGGTTATTCAATGCTTGAAAGGGGTTTAAAATGTCAAATGGGTTAAGATAACCTATTTAGACATTAAAGGGTATTAAGGTCAACCTAGGTTGACTGGGTCAACCAGGTTGACCCAGGACCCGAATTTAGGCTCAACAAGTTTGGTTTGATGTTTGAAACTCACTGGAAGTAATTCCAAGTGATTTGAAGGTCGTTTGGTTCAAAACACCTGTTTGGGCCCTTAAAGGGCATTTTGGGTCA
This sequence comes from Dendrobium nobile, assembly GCA_022539455.1. Lineage (NCBI taxonomy): Eukaryota > Viridiplantae > Streptophyta > Magnoliopsida > Asparagales > Orchidaceae > Dendrobium > Dendrobium nobile. The sequence goes on from CM039735.1 coordinate 18,073,583, forward strand.
AACATGTTGACTTGGTCAACCAGGTTGACCCAAGGGTTGGGAATGGGTCCAACAGATTTGAAATGATATTTGAAACTTGCTGAAGGCGGTTGCGTTCAATTCGGAGTTCATTTAGTTTGAAATGCATGTTTGAGCCCCATAGGGGTATTTTGGTCATTTTGGGCTCATGCCCATTAGAGGCTGAGATGAGTCCAGAAAGATTCAGTTTATTGATTAACATATCAGGATTAATGGCCTAGAAGTGACTAGAGGCTTTGGTGAAGGCTCTAAGGTCAGAAACTTCTATGTGACAGGTCTAGTGGCATAGGCTGTAAATATTTGAAGATTTTACAGCCTTTGGATTTTAGTTATGTTTCTGAGGTTAAAGACCTCAGAATGGGCTCACATTTGGTGGGTTGCCTCCAGAGATATGTCTCATCAGTATGCAACTGACAGACTTTGAATCGGAGGTCATTTGATTGGTTTTTGATGTGTTTAAAAATTTGCTGAAAAAGGCTTTTAGGATTAGGCCTTTTAGCATTGGATTTTGGTTTCAAATTCTAAGATCTGGGTAGATCCTAAGGTTGAGATTCTAGGAAAATCCTAGAATTTGGATTTGTGATTTAGAGTCAAGAATGGCCCAAGTGACCTCATACAAAAATGAGGTCAACAAATTGACGTATCCCGCATGAATCCAAATTGATTTTTAAAAACATTAGTATCATGCCGCAAACTATGCTCCATAACTCTTTCCCATAATCTTAAAGTATGACACATTAACTTAATTTCTTTATAATTCACACAATCTTGTATATCACCTTTAGTTTTAAAAATAGGAATTAGCACACTCTCATTCTCCACTCATATCACATCTTTTTATTCTTCAAAATAATATTAAAAGGTTTAGTAAGAATTAAATTCATTCATCTCCTAAGCATTTCCACACCTCTATTGGAATATCATCACGTCCAATAGCTTTTCCACAATTCATTTTTTAAAGCCTCTCTAACTTTGATTTTACTATTGCACCTATAAAAACAAAAATCTTGATTTTCATCTAGGGTGCTAAGGTCACTAAAGTCAATTGCATTCTGTTAACTTTCATTAAAAAGTTTATAAAATATATAATCCTCTTTTGTTGAATATCCTCTTCTAATAAAGCACTATTTGATCTTCATCCTTATTACACTTCACTTGATTTAAATTCTTACTACTCTTATCTCTTTGTTTGACTAACTTATAAATATATTTTCTACTCTCTTTAGTATCTAATCTATTATATAAATTAATAAAATAAATAAATAATTTGCATCGTATATTGCTTTATATAAAGATCATAATGGGCCTCTTTATACATTTATCTATTATTAAAAATTTTAAATCAAACCCAATTTTTTAAACAAATCCTCTAATTTTTGATCTTTTCTTGGTTATTTTAATACCAACACAAACTATTTTTACTGTTAGGAGGTTTACCCTTTGATACTCCAAGCATATTTTTTATAATATATTTAATATAACTAGCTAGTTTTTCCCATATAATATTAGCTTTCTGATGCATAGACAAAATCTTAAAATTTAGTATCTTACACTAAAAAAAATGATAATTCTTTAAAAGTCCCCATCTAATCCTATAATAATATATTTTTTTATTTTTTATTTTCTGCCCCATCATCTTAAATTCCAAAACTAATAAGCGATGTTTTTTTTTTTTTTGAGAAACTACAAATTGCATTAATAATAAAAAACCTAATACAAGCCACTACATGATAGAAAAACTATCACAATTCTCCTTTAACAAAGAAATAAAAGTAGGAAAAACCTTATTACAACTTAAATCATCCCAATTAAAATAACCAATTAAAGCCAAGTTAGCACAATAATCCACTAACTTATTACAACTTTTAAAGTAAAATGAAATAATAAATTCCCAAAACCTTTTAAAAAAGACAAGTCCTCCACCACTTCATTATTTACATCCCGAGAAGCTTTCCCAATTGAATCTAGTAAGTACTTAATGATATTATAATTATCACCTTCAATTATGATACCTTTAGTTTCCATCATCCACTCTTGAATAACATTCTTCAACGATCGAAATGCCAATAGTTCCAAAAAATCCACTATCCCAATGAATACATTTGAACCCAAATGCAGATAATAATTTCCTATTATGATCTCTAAAAATTCCACCAATACCACCTTTATAAGATTGCAATAAAGTAGCATTAATGTTGACTTTAATCCATTCAAGAGGAGGAGGGTGCCAAGAATTAGAAAATAGCAGATGTTGATTAACACCCCAGTAATGAAAAAAGATTAAATTTTAATGAAATAAATGCATGGCTAATAACACTTGAAGCAATGAAACCCACACCAAGCTCTTTGCAATCATGCTTTAAACAATTTCTACTTCTCCATGAAAGAATACCAACGAAAAATAAGGTTTCTAATGAATTGATTACCTTATGATAGCTCCTCCAGCTTCAGCTTACAATTCACTATAGAAGCTAAAACCGGAATAGGAAATCCCCAACTGTTAAGCAGTACAATAACTCGATTAAGTTTGGAACATTTATCCATAACATGTTCTAAATTTTCCTTAGCAATACAGCCTCTTAGACAAGAATTATTATTCAAGAATCTTCTATATAATAAGAAATCATTAGTAGGGATAGCATTATTGACAAACAACCACCAGAAACACTCCACCTGAGGAGATATCTGCAAATTTTTCATCGTTTTCCAATAGTTAACACTATCCAAAAAAGTATTATTAATTTTAGAAACCATAAATGCAATAGATTTGCCTGAAAACCTGTTAATAAGCTCCAATTGATCACTAGAAGAATCAGGTAGAATTTGAATTTGTACAATAATATCCACTAAACACCTTCCAAAGTAATTTTGTAATTATGCATATACCCATTCACAATCACAATAAACTTGTCAAAAGTAGGAAATTCCCCATCCACAACAGCAGTATACGTAGGCCACCTATCAAAACTTCTATCTAGAACCCTTACATCCATTAATATATTGATAGAAAGACCTGATGCAACCTTCCATCTTATTATTGGCTGAAGAGCTTTAACTCCACTTACCAATGTTTTCCAAGTGTTAGAGCAATTTCTCCAAGACTCAGCATGCCAAATGTCACCATATTTTGCCGTAAATGACCTATTTAAGAGAGAATCAAATTTATTATAGTAATTCCATGAAACTTTTGCTCTCAAAGAACCAGCCATTGATCCAGCAGAATGCAGTCCACATCCTCCAGCAATTAACAGTTTACACAGATCACTCCAAACAATATAATGTAAACCATTATTACCTCCTTGCTTATTCCAAGTAAAATCCCTACACATCCTATCCAACTCCTGCAAAATCCTTAAATGAAAATTGGAATTAGAAGCAAAGAAGATAGGAATTGAGAGAATAATAGATTTAATCAAAACTAGTTTACCAGATAAAGAAATTTGCTTATTCCCCCACACATTCATCTTGCAAGCAGCTTTTTTCAAGAGGTTTAAAATTTTTGAAGACAAAATCCTTCTCAAAGTCATTTTAATACCCAAATAAATTAGCTCCTTAACCTCATTAAATCTTAACATGCTCAAAATACTTCTCCTCTTGCTTCTGCTGACAAATTTACCAAAAATAATTCATGATTTCTAAAAAGTAACTTTTTCCTAGTCCAAAAATAATAATCAGAGAGAATTCTTTTAATCTTCTTCAAATACCTGAGCTTAACTTCAGAAAATATTAATATATCATCTGCATACAATAAATGACTGATCTTTGGTGCACCTGGAGCAGCTTTGATACCCACACACCTTCCTTTATGAATAAAAGCATTTGACAAGAGTTGAGAATAAACAATAAATAAATATGGAGATAATGGACAACCTTATCTAAATCCCCTTTTAGCTTCAATCCACTTGGAACTATTTCCATTAATAAGAATAAAAAATTTTGGAACCACCACACATTCCATCAAAAGAATAGAATAATTAAAAGGAAAACCAAAATATTCCAAGACATACTTCAAAGTAGGCCAAGCCATACTATCATATGCTTTCTCCATGTCTACTTTGTTTGCCACAAATCTTTTTTAGACTTTGAGTATCTAAACTTATTGAAAAGTTCTTGAACAAGGAGAATGTGATCAGATAAAGTCCTTCCATTTATAAAAGGCCACTTGAAGATCCAAAATTATTTTATGTATAACTTTCAGCAACCTATTCAATAAAACCTTGGCAAGAATTTTATAAATTGACTAGCAGAAACTGATCAGCCAAAACTGAGAAGGAAGAAGGGGATTTTTAACTTTCGGAATTAACACAACAAGAGTCTCCTTCCACTTAGAGCACATTTTACCCAAGGAAAAAAAACTATTTTAATGCAAGCTAAACATCCTGACTTATAACGTCCCAATAAGCTTTTAGAAATGAATAAGCAATCCCATCAAATCCCGGTGAAATATTCTTAACAAGGTTTTTCACCACCCCTTCCACGTAATGAAATGAGAAATCTTCATTCATAAGCTTGCAATATTCCCTGCTTAATTTAAACATAGATGGTGGCCAACCTTTCAACATGTAAGTCCTTTCCCTCCATTTATTGCTATCTCCAATATCTACTTGAACATCCACAAGATTTCCATCTCTATTCTTCACTTGATGAATGAAATTACATTCCTTCTACCATTAGCAAAAGCATGGAAGAACTTGGAATTCATATCACCTTCCTCTAGCCACTTCACCTTTTCCCTTTATCTCCACCAAGTGTTCAATCAAGTGAGTGTAACATTAAGCTCTTTAACTTTGAGTCTAAGTAACAAGAGCTTGTCATCCAAAAATCCTCCATTTGCTTCCTACATTTGAAGATCAACAATCTCCTTTTTAAGCTTTTCCTTTAACCCCACTAAGCCTTGCAATATGGCCTTACTTCAAAAGTATAAAGATTTTAAAGCTCTACAAAACTTCCTATTAAGAACATCCATAGGATCCCCATTAGAAAATTTACTCCAAGACTTCCGTTCAACTACTGATGAGGTTGAGTAAGACACCCAAACATCCTCAAATCTAAGATTTCTTCTTATAAAAACTAGATTGAAAAATTCTTAAAATAATAGGACAATGATCAGTTGCTACCCTTGCTAAATGCCTCGTAGATGCATAATGAATCAATTCTAATGTCATTGTATTAAGAAAATATCTATCAAGCCTCTCCAAGATCTGAGCACTTCCTTCTTTATTATTGCACAAAGTAAATTTTGGTCCAACCATTCCCACTTTAAGGAAATCATTATTATTCTTAAATGATTTCATCACTTGGGGACCAAGAGAAATTTTGAACTTCTTTCCCCCTTTTATCCTCCTGGGACAATATACATTTAAAATCACCACCTATTACTGAAGGAAACCTCAAGTTGGAGTTAAACTCCAAACATTCCCACAATTTTCTTCTATTATACACATCTCTACTACCACAAACAGTAAAGACCAACATAGTGAATTTTTGAAAAAACTTTTAATTCCCCAATTTCACATTGAGAAGTAGCTTTCAATACTGAAAATGATGCCAATTTCAACCTCCACAAAACCATAATTCCCCTTGAGAAGTCATCAGAAGGAAAAATAAAAAACTCCCAATCCTTTCCCATGTATTTACAAAACTCCTATTTACCAATAGAAGAAATCTTCATTTCAACAATACCAATAAAAAAGACATCCCAGTCCTTTACCACTTCTTTCAAGTACAGAGAGGCTTCCTTCTTATTTGCCCCACTATAGTTCCGAAAAACTAAGGAGCTCATTTAGCCACTGAGGGGGAAGGACCCCCAATCCTTCTCTTATTGAATGCTTTAAGCTTTCTATTCATTACAGATGAATTCAATGGACCAAGAGACCTCAACCCCTTTAGAAGTTCTTATCTACCATTTCCAGAGTTGGAGTTTAACATCCCATCAATAAAATCTACCTAGTTATCAACATGACCTCCCTTACAGGATAAAACCTCCTCCATAACCCCCTGAATCAACCACCTCTCCCTCCATAATATCATTTAGTTTTGCATATTTCACCAGCTCTCCCTCGTCAATTTCATTAACACTCAAATCAACCAATATAGGTTTATCCAAGTTTTCGCCATCCTCACAAAATGATTACAAAATTCTGAACATATTTCTTCAGAATGAATAGAAAATGAGTGAATATTACCTCTTCCAGCAGAATTGTCTTAGATACAAGAAGATTCCTCGAGATCACCACCTTCTTTCGAAATAACTTGTTTATCTCCAACATTGTCTCTAGCCATTGGGACATCCTCTCCTAGAATAGTTGTTGCATGAGCTGTAATTTCTTTAATAGTAGAGGCCACCTTCTGAGCATCCATCTAAGAAATAGTAGACCAAACAGTTGCTTATTTGGGAACAAAAATATTTTTATTTTGAACAGCAATTATCCTTCTCCTTCTTCTATTATTGACTTGAACCCAAGGACCATATGAAGAGCCATCATTTAACTATCAAGTTATTTGATTTTTCTCCTATGACAGAGAATTTCTTGAGCCATTTTCCTTACTGATATCCTTAGGCGGAGCTTTGGAAATACCTCTTGAACCCTCCTTATCACAAATATTAACCAAATGAACAATTTTTTCACATCTATAGTAAAATGATGAAATTTTTTCATACTCCACCTTTTGAAAAAACCTTCCATCCAATCCTTCCACCAAAACTTTCAATGGCAATTACTTATCTAGCTCCATACGAACACATATCCTTGCAAATTATCTTCTACCTATATTGAAACATGTTTCCATCCAACATGAGAGGAGTGCCAATCAAGGATGTAATGATAGATATATTAATTTCATCCCAATAATAAAGAGGAAGATTAGGCATCCTAATCAAAATCTACGATGATAACCCTTTTAAAGATGTAGGAGAAAACTTATAACTCCATATATTAAGACTAACAATATGACCATTAACAAATGAAGGACCACCCGAGAGAATGTTCTCCATTGCTTCAAAAGTAAAAAAAGAACATTATACCCATCCTAGTCCAAGAATTGTTATATGGAATTTACCAAATTGTGACCATTGCCGTCACAATTCCTCAGCTATCATTTGAACAAGGACATCTTTACCAAATACTTTCACAAACCACTAAAAATTATAATATTTTCAATTTGACATTAACATTTGGCTTATGAAGTTTAAATGATATACCATCTTCAGACAAAAATGAATCTCCTTTATCAAAATTAATCTTTATATAAGGTCTTCTATACCATGGATTACCATTATATTTCATATCCTGAGTAACTCCTCCCTTCATTAGTTGATCTTCATCGATTTAATTTGGGACCTTATCTTGAGCATTACCACAAATAGTTGCAGTAACTTCCACATTTTTTTGAACTAAAGGGACTCCCTCTGAGAAAAGTGTAGATTTCGAAATCACATTTCCAAATCTATAAACAATGGGATTCATTCTAGAAGATGACAATGCTTCACCATCATTTTGCCTTACTTTCCCAACAGATCTAGCTGTCTTCACCTCCAAAGTTTCAACTACCTACTTACCTTTGCCACTCACCAGAGAAGCAGACTTAATAGGAACATCAGAGGGTTCCTTAATAATCAATGGTATTCTCATGAATTTCACATATTGCATTCCACCACCTTGCATTGCCTTAGTAGATTGCAAATTATTACTAGAACCATGGATAAGTGTTCCAATAGAATTTTGACCATCAAAGAGGGTGGCCGAAGTCGCCGTCGTCATGCCCAAAAAATATGCCAAATGTCGTTCAAAAGAAAATTTGAATTTTTCTCTCACTAGAAACCATAGCTTCTCTGTCCACGAAGATAGAGATTCAGAATTATGAAATCATCAAACTAATAAGCGTTGTTGGGTACATAAACTATCACTCATAATAATTTTATAATCATTGCAATCTAAACAATCTAATTTTTAATAAGAAATTAATTAATCTGAGTTTTATTATATCCATTCCTATAAGTGATAAGATGATCCTTACTTTTTTCAAATAAGGTATTAGGAATTATAAAATTATTAGCTAAATAAAATCTAATACGGTCTTAGCAACTTTATTAGTCACTACGAACCCATAGCAATCATGAATGTTTTTAAGATCATCTATCTCTCACTAACATGTCCATTTAAATCTCCTCCAATAAAAATTTTTTCTACAAGAGGTATCTTTTGTGTTAATTTTTTTAAGTCATTCAAAAAATTTAATTTTGAACCCATATCCAAACCTACTTGAAGAGGATAAGCATTTACAATATTAATAATCTTAACATTAACAATCTTTAAAGCTATAATTCAATCTTCAATTATATTATTTTTTAGAATATTATCCTTTATACTCTTATCTATAATCAGACATACACCATTTCTAGTATGGCTCTTACCATAGTTTAAATCCTAAGCAATTAATCTTCTTAGCCTTCTCTTAACCCATTTAGTTTCCTAAATACATAAAATATTCATCTTCTTATGAATCATAATATATATATATATATATATATATATATATATATATATATATATATATATATATATATATATATATATATATATATATATATATATATTAATTCTGCTAATTTTCCTTTAGGGAACCTATATTACAAGTTTAGTTTTTAATTTTAGTTTCATAGACAAGCTTCTTTGCCCATATTCCTCAATGATGTGGTAACTTTAACTTATTTAACACTTAACCTGAGCACTGGATCGCACTAGCCCTTACACACTTGTCATTGTATTCATGCCATACAGCATGCCACATCTTGGGAACGCCCTAGAATTAACACAATGTATTAAATGATTCATGTAATATATGAAAAACTAGTAGCATCAAGTCTAATAAAAACCATTCAAAAATAAAATAAAATATCTAGTATAATGGAAGCATTATGCATTAATCAAAGAGGCTCCCTTTATCTAAGTAATAAGTACTGACAATCTTATCTCTCTAAATGTAGCATATACTAAAACTAACTACAACCAAAGAATCCATAGTTTTTGAAAATAAATGAAAAGAGATTCATTGCTACATTGATTGGCTAATATTATGGCAATAAACCCTTAGGATCCAATTTGATCAAAATGCTCTTAAAAATTTCTCAATATAAAGGTTTATGCCCAAAAATAAAGCACTTAATTTTGCAAAGATCATATCATAATTAGGGATTGGGAGGCAAATCCCCATAAGCTCTTACCAATCATGTTTCTAACAATACACAAGAAGCAAATCTATGATTGGAAGATGAACCATTAATGTTGAGCTTAAAATAATCCATTGGAGGTTATGCATAGGAATTTGATAATCATTTCTAAAGAATATATTAAAAAAATGTAGCAAAAGAAATAAAGCTTTTAAATTGCTTTTATTTAATCATATTTGTATTAAAAGGATATGAATCTTATTCTTAAGTCATAAAAAAAACTCTCTCTGATCTCATCTTAATGCCATTGTGTTTAGAATTATTCCTCTTAATCCATAAAAACAAGAAGACTAATAAGGGAATAACAGTAAAGATATGACCTTTAGGTCTATTACAAAATAAGTTGAAGAGAAAAGTAAAATAGTTAGTGGAATTGCAATTAAAGAGCATTAAAATAGCATTCTCGAAGGCAATCCATACTCTGGAAGCAACATGACCATTAAAAAAGACACGATTAATGATTTCCGCAATAAAACAACATTGACATTTAGACACAACATGAAGCACCTTTTAATAAGAATGTTATCAATAGGTATGAAACCATTAATAAGATTCCAAGAAAATAGGGATATAGAGATAGGAGTGGAGGAGTTTCAAATTTTATCATAAATTATGTATCTTTGCATATGAGGTTTATAAAAATCCCACATGTCCTTGACATTAAACCTACCATTCTTAGAATATTTAAAGATAGAAAAATCTTAACAATTAGCATTTACTGGACTATCATAAATCTTACTCACAATACCAAAAGGCAAAACATTAGTGTAGATTATGGCACCACCTACTATTATAAATGAAGGAAGAGTCCTTCACAATGGAGATAGAGTGAGTGTTAAAAAAAGTGTCCAGAGAATCAAGATTAGTCCAATCATCTTGCCAAAACAAGATGAAAGCACCATTACCAAAATCCAAGAAAATAAATAATTCCCCCTACAACTTAATTTTGCACATTCTATCCCAAACCGAGTGGCCATTCTTGAAAATACATTGGGAAGAATGGGTTTGCTTGCAATATTTGGCATTCATGTAATTAGCCCAACGAGAATTGTTAAATCAAACTTATACCACTTCTTGTAAGAAAAACCTTGCACAATATAGTAAATTGATTTTCACCCAAACCACCATCCTTATAAGGAAAAGTACAAGACTTCCATTTGGCCCATTGAATTTTTTTAGTATTACTAGAAGTATGCCAAAAAAAAAATTCTTAATTAGGTTTTCTAATCTAGAGAAAACCTCCAATGTAGGGTAGATAATTTGCATGAAATAAATTGGCATGGAACATAAAAGACTTTTGATCAAAATTATATTCCCAAGAGGAAAGTTTAGATTGAATTTTAGCAAACATTTTATAAAAAAATGAAAGTTCTTGCGGCCCTTGTGCATAGCTATCCCTAAATAGTAAAGAGGTAATGCTTGCTACTTAAAACTAGTTATAGAATACATGCAATTAATTTTGTCCCTTGTTGTATCCTTACTAACAATAAAGTGCTCTGATTGTTATTGAAGTTGAGACAGCTCTCATTCTCAAATGCCTTAAGAAAACGCTCAAGTTTTTTAAGATTCATTTTGGAACCATTGCAAAATATAATAATGTCATCAGTAAAATATAAATGAGATATGTTGCTAGCTTCATAATTCCTAAAGGAAAAATCCTTAATGTTAGTGAAAGTGTGACTTAAACCTCTAGATTAATATTCAATAGCGAGACTATAAAGGGACAGAGAAAAAAATAACCTTGCTTGATCCCTCTGCCTAATTTGAAAAGCCACGACAATTTCCAATAATGGTGATAGATAACCAAACATTCTTCATAAGTTTCTTTTGAAGTTCATGCTATTATCATCAAAACTAAATAAGTGTAAAACATTATATATAAAAGGTAAAATAATATTATCTTAAGGTTTGGATATTTCAAGTTTGACAATTAGGTTTTGATTAGAGCCCGCTCTTGGGCCAACAAAATATTATAAGAGATTTCTCTTCCCTTAACAAAACCACTTTTCTCAAAGAAATAATTCTAGGGAGACATCTTGTAATAACCAGTATTTTAACCCATGTAAATAATTTTTTTTGGAGTCAATATAACTTCAAATCAAAATTAAATCATTTTAACCATAGCATTGTTATTCTAGTATTTTACTTACATGATTTTTTTTTTTATAATTTTTGGGCACTGATAAAAATCCTTAAGAAATTGACGCTTATAGGTACAAGTAGGGATTTTTGGACCTTTAGGTGCTTATTTTGCAAACCAGTATCACCAATATTTTCTGAATAAAATGATTTATTTTAGATATTTTTATATAATTTTTAAGCCCCAAAATGATTTTTATGAATTTTATACTAAATTGATTAATTATATCTTTATATTTTTATTTTAATATAAATATCATAATCTACTAATGTATTTAAAAACAAAAATCATTTTCACCTCTTAAATTTGGCTAAGAGAGAACTATTTGAAAGTTTTGAGAGAAAAGGGAGGACAGAGAAAAGAAAAGTTAGGTTTTGGAGGTCGTGAAGCAATTTTTGCTAATCATGTTATTTAAGAGATTTACTTGTCTAGCTATAAGGAAGCTTTACCCTATTTTGATTTCAAGGATTTTTTTATTATTATATTTTTTTATCAAGTTTATGTTTTCATTATAAAAAAAGGGAATAATTTTGTATTGGTAAAAATTATATCATGTAATTTTTTATGTTATAGAAATTGGGATTATAAATATTTTGAGTATTTATTTAAAATTTTTCATGAGGTGGTTTTAAAAATACAATGATTTTTTCCTACTCAAAAAATTATTTTAACTTATAATAGTGATTTAGTTCAACTAAATCTTTTAAATTTTATTCTATGTAATTTTTGATAATTTGGTTAAATTCCCAAAATATAAATTTTTGCTTAGTAGGATTTTTGTTTTCTACCATTAGGATATTTTGGCATTTTTTGAATTAAGCTCAATTATATTTTATTTATTATAATGCATTAAAAATTAATGTATACATGTGATTGAGAATATTTTTATGGTACTATGCTAATAATATGTATGCAAATAATAAGTAAAGATTAGTTTTGACCCATTGGTTGTAGATTGATTGACCTATATAGGATGGTAGGCTGACGAGCTTTTCTTTAAATACTATAATTTGGTGTTGTCCTCTACTGATTCATGTGATACACCAATTTGGAAGTTATTAAGAGATGATTATTGTGTCAACAAGTAAAGAGTGATGACTCTGTTTACTGAGCCAACAATTTACTGATACTTTTTTTTTGAAAGAGCAATAATGCATTAGAGACAACAATTTACTAATACTTACACAAAATTGAAAAAACCATGATAGCCATGACTTCTTATTTATTTAGTATGACTACTGAAATATATGTTCTTGGGGCATTCTTCTTAATATTGTTTGATTTATTGTTATTATATAGATTTACTATTATTATATTATTATACTGCTCCTATCACTGTATCGTTATTGTTATCAATTTAGATACTAATGATACTAATTCACTGTACAATAAAAATGTGATATACTAGACATATAAAATATTGATTTGATATTGATATAAAAAACATGATATCTTGTGTATATTCCTTTATAATTTTATTATAACGATTTGATTTCAATATTCTTTATAGAAGTTTTGATTTGATACTTTATCCAATTTCTATACTGATTGGTATTATATATACGATGATTACTTTATAGATTTGTTACTCATATTGATTTTCCACTTCACTAGTATTTATAATTTAGTGTTTTATTGTTTATAAATTTTACTCCTACTGCAAGAAAATTTTATTTTTTTTGTATTGATTCAACAATTATATATATATATATATATATAACTACTATAATTTGATTGTTGATATGCATATTACTCCTTTACCATACTTTGATATTAGTTATTGGTTTTAGTAATCTGCTGGGATTTTTAGCTCATTATATGTGATTAAATAATTTTAGGTCAGGGCACGGAGCAGGAGTGTGAAGTTAGTCAGGATTTTTTAGGTTTTATTTCTTTTTATTTTTTATTTTTATTCTTTTATTCTCAGGATAGAGTAGTTATGATATGTTAATTTTTGAGAATGAATACAGATATGTACATTGATATATTTAATTATAAAATCTAATTTTAATTTTTATTACTCGTAGATGGTATTAGATAGCTCTAGTTATTATTTATTAAAAGGTTAAAAGAATAATTCTTTCAAATTAGATTTTGGGGCATCACACAATCATTATAGTAGCCAATATGATTGTAAATATAGTACAAAGACTGATAGGTTAAAATCATTCTAAATAAAAGGATTTTCTAATTTAGGGATAAGAACTAATGATGTACTAGATAACTATTTAGGAATGTGGTAACCTTCAAATAAATTACAAATAGATTTACATTAATCATCATTATTGATTTGCAACCATTTTTTATAAAAAGAAATAGTAAACCCATTAGAACTAGCCACATTATTCTTATTTATATCATTAATAGTGTTGTGAATTTATACATCATTAGGAGATTTAAAACAAAAAGAAAAAATTTTCCTCCTAAGACATAGTAGAGGGAATAATGTGGGGATTGGAAATGTTCATAACATTTTAAGATTCACCCATAAGATCCATAAAATAATAAATAAAATAGTCAGAAATAATATCCTGATCTTCAGACAAAACATTGGAATCAAGTTTGAATTTATTAATAAAGGATCTAGCTTTTTGTTTAATGACCAAAGCATGAAATTATTTTGTATTTCTTTCTACTTCAAAAATATGTTTTGAAGCAGCCTTCTGTTTCCAAAAAACATTTCTTTCAGTTGAATGTCAGAGAGGATGTTTTTTTCCTTTGCTAGGGCTTCCTTATTAACCTCGAGTTATTGTTAATTAGAATAATATGAGGGTTATTGACATCTTCCTTAGCTTTAAGGATATTTACAAAGATATTTCCAAAATAATTTTTATTCCATTATTTGAGCTTTAACTTAAGCCTCTTCAATTTTAAAGAAAATGTAATGATAGCAATAGGGAGACTAAAATAATGTTCTAGAGCATTACATTTATCCCTGGCCACCATTAAAAAGTCTTGGTATTCTAACCATATATTCTGGAAATGAAATCAATGAAAACCATTACTATTAGGAAAACCAATTTTAGATAAAAGAGCAAAATTATTAGAAGCAGTCCTGGTATGGTAATCCACATACATATTTGAGAAAAGATTTAGCATGTCATTATTGAAGTAGATTCAATCAGGTCTTTCTCAAACTTTGTCGTTCTACCAAGTAAAAGAAGGACTAGAAAAATCAGGTCTGGTAGCAGTTTTTTGCTCCATTGCATTGTTTGGTGTTCATGGTTTAGCTTTAATCGCTGTGAATTTTGACTTGAGCAATGATCTTTATGGCTACATTGCTGATGGTCCTACCTATTGTTGATCTTCTACCTTCATTCTTGGAAGTGTTAAGGGTAATAATAGCTGTATGGTTGCCTTTTTTTATGGTTCTGTTTCGGCGTTTGGATGGTGGAGGATCCAGTCCTTGGGGGTTCTTAGTATGTGTTGTTGTCTTGATGGTGATTTTTGCCTGATGTTGTGCTAGGTGCCGTTTATGTTTGAGAACAGTTGGGGGAATTATGGTCCATTGGCTGGGATGTTAACTAGAAGCTGCTCCTTATAGAATTGTTTTTGTGGTATAATTTAAACTTTACTTGGTTTTGGATGGTGGGTTGGGGATCTTTCAAGGTACTTCTTGGTTGGCTTGAAGGTAGAATTGAGCGGCGTGGGGATGCTCCAAATGAGGCTCTTCCGAATAAATTATATCTGAGCTCTTTAGGTCTTAATTCCACATTTGGCTTTACTGGTCACAATTTTTATTTCTTCTACAGTACTTATAATATCTGTTTTATCCCTTGTTATTATTTAATATTTCTAATGTGGTGGTGTAGGGTATTCCTTTGCATTTGTGTCTTTTTGCAGGAGGCGCTCATGCTAGATCAGTTCAAGGATTTTTGTAGAAAGAGTGGGGTTTATAGCGATATTTATATCTTTTTTTTTTTGGATTCTAGTCTATAGCATCATTAGCTTGTTTTTAGGTTGCATTTACTTTTTTGCTTGGGGAGTTTATTGGTTCCTTTATTTTATTTTGAATTGTTTTGTTGTTTTCTTGAGCATTGGTGAACCGATGGACTCCCTTTTGATCCTTGTAATCCTTTTTGGCTTTAACGCGTAATCCTCCATCTTTGGGGTTTTTATAAAAAAGAAAAAAGGACTAGAAAAATCAATATCTAACAAACCACATTCAAGAATCATGTTATTGACATCATCAATAGTGACTAAATTAGGTGGAGAGCCACCTAATTTCTTAGATATAGTAAACATGTTGTTGAATCACCCCTCAAAACCAAGGACAACTAAAAGAGATGACAAAATCATGAAATCTTTTCCACAAAAGGCATCTACTAGATTTAGAACATTTAGCTTAAATCCAAGAGCCCATAATAGAGAAATTGAAAATAGAAAAAATGCAATGGAGTACTTGGTCAAAATCACCCACAATAGATAAATTGATAAAATCTTTCAAAAAAACCCAAATTTTGCAATAAATGTTTGAATATGAATAATGAAAACCCAATTTACTTTGGAATAACATGATCTTAGAAGAATAAACCACAATTTTAGTGACAATTAAAAAAGGAATATTATGAAGCCTACATAAATTTCTCAAACTAGAATGAGTGTAAAGCTTACCAATTCCTTTAATGTTACATATAATAAAATTAATTATGATGAAATAGTTTTATCAACAACCTAACATGTAGTAACTCTTAAAGCAAGAGAGGGAGAAGAATGCTTTTTTTTCTTTTAGAAACCCACATAAAATCATTTAATGATTCATGTAAACATTTGGAGTAAAATCATTAATAGAATGATCATAAGAAGGTTCCTCTAATGATTGAATTTCACCATCTTCCCATTTTTTCAGAACAAGGGGAAAAGTCTTTAGAATTTAACACAAGCTCAACATTTGAAGATAAATGTTTAGGAATAGAAATAATAGGAACCATATTAGAAACATCCATACTATTGGAGGGTAAATCACACTTCAAAACATTAGCATTAACATTATATAAAAATGCTGAATTACGCTCCACATTGGCTCATTAATTCGTTCATTAGTGATATTATCAATAGGAATGGCATTAAAATGCATTTCATTGAATTTTTTATCTTCTATAGATTCTTTTGAGGAATTGATAGTATTAACCACAATATCATTAGGAAAGTCATTCAAGATTGCAAGTGAGACATTAGTAATTACCCCATTGTTCTTATTTAATGCCTCTCTAGAAAAGATCATAATATTAGCAAGAGTAGCATACGTTAACCTTTAAATATGAAGGTTGACCTTTATGATTATTCCCATTTGGAACAGTTCTCACATTAATATTTTTTTTCCATAACTCATTTCCTCAAATTAGGTTGTAGATGATAACATTCATATTTAGTATTCCCAAGAGGTTTATAGTGCTCACAAAAGGGGGGAATTCCTCCATAAGCATTTCTTGCATGTATCCAAAAAATTTAAGGCCAAGCCACACTAAATTAGGTAATGTTTTGTTATCTAAAGCTCTACAAGCACCCTAGAAAAAGAGAGTCTAGAAACATTTAATATAGAATTGTGGGCGACCAAATAAGAACCTAATCAAGGAAGAATCCTAAGAGAGAATATGTGACGCCTTAAATAAGGGAAAGAAACCCAAATTCAAATAATAGAGGATTCCACATCAATAACAAAAAACATAGGAGACCATTTTATCAACTTCACAAAATAATTGGAAACATAGTAAGACTGGTGGCCAAAAATCCTATGATAGCTAATTCATTCAATAGTTTGATTAAAACAAGACGTAGATCAAGAAGAGTAATACAAAATTTCCCACAAAGTTTGAGATTGAAGAAAAAACTTCTAATTAGTTTGATCATAGTTCTATGCATAAAAAATTTCTTGACCTAAGCAAATTTAATTGGAGCAGCCAAAGCCTTAACCTCTTCTTCCAAGATCAAAAGAGAAATCCTACCTCCATGGATAGTGAATTTAGATCAAGAAACACAGAAGACGAATATGAATCAGAAAGGGTGTCTTTGAAAGAATATGATGATTTTACCATTCAAAAACTCAGGGCTAATAAATGAAAATTTGTTTCCACCATCCGAAAGGACATATCTTTTGAAGGTGGAAGAAATATGAGATCTAACAAAAAATCTCAAAATTAAAGAGAAAATGGCAAGACAATTGAAGGTCGACTGAAAGGAAGCACCATAAATAAAGGAGTACAAGAACTTCCATGGTAGGAACTCTAATGAATCAATGAAAAAAAGTAGAGGGTTGATGTCAGGAGTTGGGGAATCCAATTTTATTTTATAGATAATTTTACTTCTTTGTATCTTCCACCCAACAAATTTCATCATTAAATTATATAATTTTTATTTTAATTAATTTTTATAATAAAATCAATCATTAAAAATTTATTATTTTGTAAATATATTAAACATATCCATCAATTTTCATTAATGTTTTTCATATTAACTATTATCACTTGATAAGATAAAAAATTCATGAACAAAATATTTCTTAAATATATATTTTTTTCTAGTTGCTAACTTCAAATATTTAATTTATATTTTATCTAAATCAAATTTTATTGAAATACTTTTTAGAAGCTTCTAATGATATTTAATTTTTTCCACCAAAAAATGAAATATTTTGATGTAGTTTTATTTTTGAAAAAAATTCTTGAGTGGTTGTTGATTAGAAATTCTTGTACTAAACTATTACCATATAATTTTTTTTAAAATGTTAAACAAATAAAATTTCCACTATATTTAATATTGTTGGACGAAAGTGAATCTAGTTATGTATACCCATCCATAATTCTTTTGCATTCTTGAATTTCAAACTATTCTTTAACTAACATTAATGTGAGTGAATATTTTAGGTATCATAAAAAATGAAGATTTTATTTTTTTTTTTAAATTGTGATTAGGATTCACTATTTGTAATAATTTTAGCCATTTAAAACATTTTATATGCCTTATAACAAAGATATAATTTTATTCTCACAAAAAATTTCAAGTGAGAAAAGAGCACTTGTTAGAGGTTAATACATAAGGTTAGAGAAATTATACATATTGAGGCTTTAGCATTCTTGGGTTCCTTGGTTAGTGATGAGATTATTAACTATTTTCTCTCATGGGATATTTCTTGTGAGGTTACTATCTATTACTAGCTTTCCATCAAGGTATCCTTAGAGACATGCCTTCTAATGGTTTATACTATAGGTTTTCTATCACTTTCCCTCATGGTTTCATTTTAAATAAAAAAAAATTGTATACAACATTATTTATAAATAGATTTTTCATTAATATTAAATATAATTTTATGATAATTCAGATAGAAACTTACTTGAAGAAGGAATATCTTTAGTTTTCTCTTATAAATGTAATAGAGCTTGCAGAAGATGAAGTGGTAGGATATAAATGGTGGTCGAATACTGTTAGTTGGGCTAGGGTCTGTCAATTGACGATGGTTATTCAATTTTAATCAGACGGGGGTGGCCAGGTGATGATTTTCAAACTATAGTGGTTGGATGATAGTGATTTGACTATAATAATCATATGGTGGTGCTTAGATGATGATGGTCTAGCAACAATGATCGAATGATAGTAGTTGGATGATGGTGCTTGTTAGTAGCATTTGCTATCATTGAATAATAAGCAAAGCTTTAGTGTTTTTTAATCTCTAAGATTTGTTTAAATACAAGTGCATGTCCTCTTTATTTAGATAAAGAGGGTCTACTTATAATTTTTGGAGAATTTTATTATGATAAAATTTGCCAAAATTTCATATTACTCCATCAGTTGGCCAATGTTAAAGCATTTAATCTTAGACGGCTTATTCAATGTTGAATTGCCTTAATGACCTTAGAATTAATTGGCCATGATCTTGTTGAGTTTGTTTAATCAAGATACTCATTTTAATTATAAATTCATTGAAATCAAAGATTAGATCATCCTTAACAAAGTTCTAAAATTTTCATATTCAAGAATTTTATTGAGATTTTGTTGATCAAATAAATTTTCTAAGACATAAATTTCATTAGGTAAAAGCTAAGAGTGTCCTGATTTAACTTTTATATAATTGAATTTTATCTCAAAGCTATATTGTTAAGACTTTAAAATTATGGTCACATGCAAGTAACTTGAAACAAACAAATGGTACATCAATAAATTTATAACCTTTTGGTGATATACAGTTATGAATTTAAAAAAGTGGAAATTTTTGCAATGTCGAAAGCATTTGTTTTTATAAATAGAAACCAATTAATTGAATTTATAAGAATACCATCCAAATATTAAATGAAATAATTTTTTTCAATTTTTATCTTTATTAATATATTAATATTTTTATACAAAATGTATCACATAAATATATAATGTGTTAATTACATTCAGGATGGCTGGTGTTAATTTTATTAGAAAACAAAATTTAGGTGACATTTAAAATTCAAAATAAATGATGATAAAATTTAAGTTGACCTGATTGTAAAAATGACAAATTACAATAAAAGATGCAACTAACCTTGTTCACTTGGTTGGGGGGTTTGGCTACTAACCAAGAGGTCTTGGGTTCAAAGCTTACGTATGTGATGAATGTGTGAATTTTCCTTAATAACTCAAATGTCCCCAAAATAATAATAAATTACAATACAAGCTTACTTTAGGGTGCCTTTCAACTATGATTAGGAGAGTGCCATTATTTGTGCCAATATGTTGGTTTTAGATCTTTTCATTTTCAAAATATGTGGCTTTACTCCAATGATTTTTGAAAGGTTGTGGAGGATAATTGGTTGGCTCCTATTTCTTACTATGATGATTCAAATGACATTATTTCCTTTTCTCTTAAGCTAAAACACCTAAAATAAGTTATCAGATGGTGGAATAAACATGAGTTTGGTAATATTTTTGATAACATTCTTAAAGTCGAATAAGATGTCAATCATCTGGAGAACATTTTTATTTCTAATGCTTTTGATGAAAATAAATCCCTTTTAATCAATGCTAAAAACCTTCTTTCTTGTTTACAACTCAAAGAGGAATAATATTTGAGGAAAAAAGTTAATTCTAATTTAATCTATGATGGTGGAAAAACACTAAATTCTTCCATTCTCATGCTAATAATAAAAGGGTAAAGTCCATTATATACAAAATTAAATTTGACTATGGTTCTTGGATGGAGAAAGAGGATTCTAATTTTGATTCCGCCATTTCCCATTCTAAGGGTTGTACTTTATAATTCTAAGGTAATGAAGAACCTTTCCATATCTAATTGTATCCCTCTAATCATTTCTACTAACATCAATTATAACTTTTTGAAATGCCTTATTCAACCTGAAATTTTCAATACCCTTATGTAGATGATCAAGGACTCTGTTATAGGTCTTGATGGCTTTATTAATACTTTATTTTGATGATGTTACCATATTATTATTGAATATTTATGTTTTACTCTTAAATGGTCTTTTAATGGGATGCCTCTTCCTTTGTTTTTTTTTTTTTTTAGCAACACTTTAGTTCTTATTCCTAATTGTGTCAATCTGGAATGTTGGAGTGATTTTAGACCCATTAACTTATACACCACTTTCTATACAATTATTTCTAAAATTTTGACTACTATAATGCTTTCCCTTATTCCAAACATTATCTCTCCTAACCAGTCTGGTTTCATTAAAGGGAAGAGCATTTCCGACAATATTTTGCTTGCTCAAGAAATATCTAGGACATTAATCATAAAGTTGTTGGTCATAATATGGTGATGTAGTTGGATATTTCCAAACTATATGATAACATAAATTATTCTTTTATTTGTAAATATTCTAAAGCTTTTTTAGTTTTAATGATTATTCTATTGCTCTTATTAGCAATATTATTGAAAGTGTTTGGTAGTTTCTTATTATTAATGGCAATTCTCATGAGTTCTTTAAAGCTGCCCAAGGTGTTAGACAAAGTGATCCTTATCCCCTGCTCTGTACATCATTACTGCTAAGTATCTGTCTATAGGCTATGAATATTTCCCCTTTGAGTTTTGTTGATGATATTATCATTTTTAGCAATGGTTCTATTAAGAATATGAAAATTTTCCATTTTCTTTTATCTTTTGTTAATCAAAGTGGTTTTTTATTTAATAAGAAAAAAAAATGCTCTTTTATTCCTAGTAAAGGTATGATTTAGAGTAAAATTAATTCAATTATCCACCTAACTAGGTCATCTAATAAATTTCTTCCTATTTGGGTACTCCTCTCTATAAAAGGTAGAAAGAAAAGCTTTCTCTTTGATAAAAAATTTTAAAATATTTATGCTAGACTCTTGGCTTGGGAGTTTAAGCTACTATCGATGGATGGCAGCCTTAGTTTAATTACAAGTGTTTATAGTTCTATGCTAATATATTTATGCGAAACTATTTCCCCATCTTTGGTGATGTGTAATAAGTTGAATAAACTTTTTAATAGATTATTCTGTAGTACTAATAAATGTTAATAATGTATTATTTTATGTGTTATATTTTAAGTAAAAATACGTTATTTTAGTTAAGTTGTGTAGGAAAAATAAAATCATTGATCCTACGTTAAGCAACTCTGTATATTAAGGAAGATAGAGTGTAGAGGAGATACATTGATCCTACGTTATATCAGTCTCTTATATTTTTATTATTCAATGATTTCCATGAAAATGAGTTTGCTTATCTTTTCTTCCATGTCTGGCTAAGTCTCTAGTTTTGGATTAATTATTTAGGGAAGATATTAAGAACTAATGAAGATTCTTATGCTAAAAATTTTAAAAATATTTTTGATATTCTCGTTCTTTATTTAAGGCATATAGTAGACATAAGTGTAATTAAATTCTACTGTGATATATAACATCGATAGAGGAATGAAAAATAACAAAGAATATTAAAATAGTATGTTTACATACCTAGACATAGGATGTAAAATATGTTAGGTTCTTAAGAAGATGACATAGCTATAGGAGGTCAATAGATATCATTTTCACCTTTAAAAGCTCGACATAGATCTAAGGATGCATATGCTTAGAATCACATTACAATTAAGAGTTTCATTAGCAAATATATGCAATTTAAAATTAATCTAAAACATTTTATTTAAATATTTTATCCATTATTTTTACTATTTTTAGTTAGTGATTGAATCTCCAAAACCAATATTTTTATTTCAATAGAATAATTTTATAATAAAAGTAAATAGTAGTAGTTGAAACTATAAAACATACTTTCTCATGGGTTTAATACTCTATTCTATAACTTTATTTCTTAATTCGGCACGTACAATTGCATATATTAAATGGGGTTAGTTATTTTTTATATATCACAGAAAACCTAATCATTGTTTAGGGGAGATAGAGTCTTGAATATTCTTAAAATTTAAAGTTCTCTCCACAACCCCAATCAAGTTTTTGACACTATTGCCAAGAAATTATTTTATTGTTTATAATTTCTAAATATATTATTGAATTAATTGCATAATTAGACTTAGTTATATACTTTATTTTATTTTATTTATTTGTGATTGTATATTCATTGTTGCATTTGTGTTGTCTTGAATAGTTTTGCATTCTATTTTGTGTTAATAATCAAAGTTAGGTTCTTTTTTTTTCCTTAAAAAAAAGAGAGTGTGAACATTGCAGCATTTGCCAAGCATTGAGTGCCAAAGGATCATGTCTTGCAGTGATGTAGCTCTTCATTTCATTTCATCCACACTTTTCATTTTTTTCAAACTCATCTCTTTTATTTGAATTTCTCTTTAGAATAATTGTTTCTATGATGTTTGGCAAGAAGTGGGATTTTTCTTCTTTTGATAATAGAATATTTATATTTGTTGATGTTGAATTTGTATTTGTTGATTCAGTTGTAAAAAATAAACTGATTCTAAATTAGGTTTTTAGATTCATACTCAACTCATTATTCAAATCATAGCAAGTAGAGGCTGGGACATTTTTTTTTTGAAGTGCCATATGCTATTATTATTAATGTTGATTGAGAATTTTTAGCAAATGGAAAAGAGGCCATGGATAACTAATATTATGTTGAAGGTAAGTAGATCCCTTTTGATTCAATAACCATTAAAAATTTTTCAAACCTAGGTACTTTGAATTTGATGAATGCAATGCTATTATTTAATAAAGAAATAATCTAATGGGCTCTATTAGGGACTTTGAATTTGATGAAGTCAATTTCCATGCCACTTATATGACTCAAACTTTTAAAGCCTAGCATTATTTAATTTCTTCCCATTTAGTACCTAGTCGAAATATCAATGTATTCACCCATGATCCTGCCCTTTTGAACTATTAAATTCAAATTGGGTAATCCATTGATGTAAGAAAAATTATTTTTTATCTATTATGTAGAACATTAGGGGTACCACATATGTTGGGTTAGGGCACCCTTCTCTTATATATGCTTTGTGCATAACAACAGGTGTTATTGGGAACAGATTGAAGAATGATTATCTCGTAGACCATGAATTAGCAATAGAAAGAGTTCCCAAGCTCCTAGAAAGCATACTTCATTGTGTGTTCAACACTCTACTCTATCACTTTATTAATTGATTCGACACATATACTTTCCTATAATAAGGGGCATTTGATTTTTTTTATATATTAAAGAAAGCTTAAGCATTTTTTAGGGAAGATAGAGCCTTAAATATTTTTACAATTCAAAAGTGCACTCCATAACCCCCATCAGGTTCTACTCAAGATATGAAAAAGATTCATTTGAGGACTTGGAATTTCTATATTGGCCCCTATGGGTAGGGTGGAGTGGGATGTAGATACATCACTGATTTGGTTAATTATTTTTTTATAAAAGTTTGGTAGAAACTTTGTATTAATTAATCTTTATGGGCTAATTACATAAATAGAAAATATTGCAACAAATTCCATCCTTCTCAATGCTTCTTTAAAATGGCAGTTTGTTGTTTTGTCTAGAATGTGTGAAATTAGATGGCTTACTAAGAAATTCATCCAATGGGGTAGTAGTTTAGGCTCCTCTTATTTTTGACAAGATGATTTGACTAGAATGGCTTTGTTTTTTTTATTTTTTATTTATTTTTATTTTTTTTGGCAAGATGATTTGACTAGAATGGCTTTGTTGATTCTATTCACTACACTCATTCTTTGATCAACTCAAAAGTTTCAAATTTTAATTTGATTGTTAATTGGAACTTTTATCATCTCCTTGAGCAAGTTACTATATCAATTTCTATTGACATTTGTGTTAACCCTATCAACAATTACTCTAAAGATCAACATATTTTTAAGTTGTTCATTAATTGTGAGTTCTATACTAAAGTCGGTTGGAACTATATCAAGAAGAAATCCACTTTCTATTCTATCATTCACAAAATATGGAATTTTGTTAAGCCTACTAACATATATGTTTTATCTTGGAGGATTCTTAATGGCTTTCTTCCAGTTGATGATAAGCTTCAGAAGAAAGATTTTTGTATTACCTTTAAATGTAAGTGTTGTTCTAATATGGAGACTATTATGTATATTTTTATAGATGGGCCCATAATCACTAATATTTTTTATGCTTTATATAGTGCTTTCAGGCTTAACATGATTTATGTTAATATTAATTGTTATTCTCTTCTTGCTCATTGGTTTCATAAAAAGGCTGCTAGTCATATTTAATTGTGATTCCCTTGACGATATTTTGGCTTGTCTAGATTGAAACAAATACTTGCAAACATTATGGCACCAAGATGAGTTCTGACAAAGTCATTATTAGACTTAAGAGAAGAATTCACCAGCTTAATTGGGCAAAGTGTCTTTTTCCCAAGCACTTTAATGGCAATAAGAGTTGGATTTTCTTCTTTCAAGTTCCTTTTTTCTTGTGGAAGTATTGGTATATCTTATAAAATCATTCCTGGAAGAAACCATCTTTAGCTCAATTTAAGTAAAACATTGATGGTTTTATTTCTATGCTGAGGGTTGGTTGTGGTGGTATTGTTAGATATCATCACGCGGATTTGATTTTTTTTCCTTTATCTTCTTTCCTTCTGACAAATAGAGCTATTATTACGGAGGCTAAGGCCTTGCTTATGTGCCTCAAATTTTGTTTAGACCACATTGTATTTAAGATTTGGATAGAATATAATTCTTTATTATTGGTTAATATAATCAGTTAGAGCACTTGCAATAATACTTTCCTTCATTATTGTTTTAGGAGTATCAAGCATTATGTTAATCATATTGATTTCATAATCACTCATATTTGGAGATAAATGAATTTTGTGCTAATTGGCTTACTAAAAAGGCTCTACCCTTTCTTCTACTATATTATATTACAATTTAAGTGAGCTTAATGGCTTGATGGGAATGGTAAAGCTGGATAAGCTAGGCATTTCTTATAAAAGGAAATAATTTCTTTGGGTTGGGTGTTTTATTTATTTGTCCTTCTTCCTTTTGTTATTGTATTTAGTTTCTTTCTATCAATATGTTATTTGGTTTTTTGTGTGATCTTCTTTGTATTTAGTTAAAATTATGTTAGGGGATGTTCCTATTCTCTCTTTTCTTCTTGTATGGTTCACATTCTATTTTGCATGCAAGTGGTGTTCTGCTAGTTCTTTCTCCTTTGCTTATTGGTGACATTTGCCTTCTTTCTCTTCTGATGATTTGGTTAGTTCATTATACCCTTTTATATTCCCATCCATGTTTTTTTTTTTTTATGGAAAATACATATCTCTTTTGTTGGTTCATTATCATTTACAGAGCATGCATGGGTTACTAACTATCGTCACTATGTAATGACATATGTTTTCTTATTTATCGAGCATTTCTATTAGTTTGGCCAATTTATTATTTCTTATACTACCATTTTGTGCTATATTTTTGGATTGTGCACCTTCTTTTTGTAAGATATGTTGTTTTACAGATCTTGGTTGGGATTCCAAGTTATCGATAACTTGGACTATTTTAGGGGTGGGGGGGGGGGGGGGGGGGGGGTGATACTCCTTGCCTCCCTTATGTTTTCTTTTACCTTTCCTAGTTTATTTTGTACTTAGTTGGGATCATTGGCTCCTTAAGTCTTTTTTATTTTTTATTTTTTTTATATTATATATCTTTTATCTCTATAAATTTTGTCATCCCTTTAAGGACCAGTAATCTTTTCTGGATATTAACACATAAGCCCATAACATGGTTTTAACCCCAAAAAAAAAAATTTACTACAACATTTTTAAGGCCAAATCTAATTTAACATGGTTACAAGGATCTTATCATTGTTTTTTTAAAATTTCTATAAAGAGAAATGAGACTACCATTATCAGTTCCTAGGCCTTCAAACTATAAAAGTGGAAGGTTGTATTAGTTAATTAATAACCAACATAAAATTTGTTGAATAATTGTAATATGAATCATTTAATATGTTGTAGTAATGTTAGGGTGTTTACTGAAAGTGTAGAGTTGTATGGCCTGTATACAATAAAATGTGTGCAAGAGTAATTGCTTTAACGCCTGGGAGTAGTTTCAAAAAAACAAGGGTTATCACATCATATACAAATATGGGCAAAGAAAATAGTGCATGAAATTAGAATTAGGCTAGGAACTTGTAATATAGGCATTCATATAAATAAATTTATGAAATTAATAGATATTATGATTCATAGGAGATAAATATTCTATGTATTCAAGAAGTAAAATGGGTCGGGTAAAAGTCTAAAGTTATTGATAGTTTGGGATTTAAACTTAATTATTGATGTAGAAGTCAATCTAAAAATGATATAGGTGTCATTATAAATAAGATTTTGAAGAATAATGTTGTATAATTTAATAGAATTGAAGATAAAATTATAGCTTTAAAGATTATTGTTGATGTTAATATAATTAAAGTTATAAGTTGTTATGCATAAAATATGTTTAGATATGTTTTCAAAAAAATAAAATTTTGGAATGAGTAAAAATATTTAATGTAGATGATATCTTTGGAAGAAAGATTTTTAATTGGAAGAGATTTAAATGTACATATTTATAGAGTTGTACAAAATTTTAAAACCATTCATAGTGGCTATAGATTTGGAGAGACTAATGAAGGTTATTGAACCACATTAAATTTAATTAAAGCTTATGATTTTAAAATTGCTAATAATTTATTTATAAAAGAGAGGAGCATATCATCACTTAAAAGAAAAGACATAGCAAAATTTAAATTGATTATTTTATTATAAGAAAGAAATATCATTTAGATTGTAAGGATTATAAAGTCTTTCCAAGGAAACATTTATCTACCTAAAATGACTTATTAGTTTTGAACTTTAAGATGAAGTGAAAAATAAAAAATAAAGTTAAATATTATCCTATGATTAAATGAGGGGTATTTAATGAATGATGTTAAAAAATATTTTTGAGAGTAAGATTCAAGATCTTAAGATTTGGCTTATTTATTTGAAAACTAACGTTATGTTAGAAGGAGAGCTAGAAATATTAAGAATGCTACAAAGTATATGCTTAAGGAATTAAAAGCAAAATATTCTAATACTAAAAATAGTTTGTGGTGGATTCAAAATGTGTATGAAAATCAAACAAATAAGAAACTTTATTATAAAAATTATTTAGATGTAAATCTAAAAATTTTTGGAAATATGTTGAGGGAACTTCTAAGAAATAAATATATGATGCAAAGAATTTAGTTTTTAAAGATTTATATAATAGATTAGATAATCAGTAGAATGAAAGATGTATGTATAAATTAACCAACAAAAAATATTGGAGAAGTCGATATTTAGATTAAGTGAAATGCATTAAGGATAAAGATTAAAAAATACTCTTGTTAGAAAAGGATATTCAACATAGGAGGATGGGATATTTTAGTAAATTTTCCAATGAAGGTTGAGAGAATATGATTGAATTTAGTGATCTTAATACCCTACCTAGAAATAGAGATATTTTTTTTCATTATATTAACAAAACAAAATTTTGAGAGGCTTTAAAGAAAATAAAGTGTGAAAAAGAAGTATGACCTAATGATATTCCAATAGAAGTGTGAAAATATTTAGGAGAACAAGAAATTTCTTTCCTTTCTAAACTTTTTAATATTATTTTGAAGATGAAAATGTTGCTAAATGAGTTGAGGAGTGTATTGGTTCTTATTTTTAAGAATAATGGAGATGCACATGAGTGTGCAAATTATAGAGAAATTATGTTGATGTGCCATACATTAAATTTACGGGTGAGAGCAATTGAACATAGGTTTCAACATGATGCTAATGTTTCTCAAAATTATTTTGGATTCATGCCTCATAAGCCTATTATAGAAGATATACATTTGTTGTAAGGAGGATCTATATATGATATTATTGATTTAGAGAAAGAAAATGATAAACTTCTAGGAGAAGTGTTATGGAAAGTCCTAGAGAAGAAAGAAGTTGATAATGCTTATGCTCAAGTCATTAAGCATATGTATACAATAGATATTACTTGTGTTCAAACTCAAGGTCATTTGATGAAAGATTTTTCTATTTCAGTTGAATTATGTCAAGGATCAACATTAATTCCATATCTTTTTTTCTTTAGTTGTAGATGTTCTAATTAGACATTTGTAAGAGGATATACCTTGGTGTATGCTTTTTGCTAATTATATTCTTCTTATTGATAAGACTAGAAAGGGAGTTGATGAATAAATTAAATTATGGATGTCAACCTTGGAATCTAAGGTTTTCATTTGAGTAAATCAAAAATAAAATATATGGAGTATAATTTTATTATTAATATATCTTGTTGAGGGATTTTGACAATAGGTGGTCATGCCATTAAAATTAGTGCATGTTTTAGATATCACATGTCTATTATTCAAAGCACTCGTGAAATATATGGAGATATTAAAAGTGGAATTTAAGTTGAATGATTGAAGTGGAGGAATGTATTGATCCTATTATGTCATAGGTAAGAATCAATACAAGAAAAATGCAAATTAATGGCTAAAATATTTTGTCAAGCATTCCGGCGGGTTTTCGACAAAATATTTTCAGTGTATTTTTGGTGGATTTCTAATGGAATTTAAAATTTTTTAGATAATAATTATATTGAATATTTATAAATTAAAAAGTAGTTTTAGTAATTATTACATTATTTAGTTTAAATTTACTAATTAGCTAATTTAATAAGTTAAGTTAAATAATTTTAATTTTTTGCTAAAAAGTTCTAGAGTTTTCAATTATAATTTTTTATTTAATAGTCTTTAATAAAAGTAATATTAATATAATATTTAATTATTAAAAATGTATTATTGTAAAATTATAATTTAAATGAAAAGAGAAGTTTTCATAACAGTTCATGTGCCACAGCCTAATGGATGGGTGATGGATTCCCGTAGGGAGCGGGGATCAAACCTTGCACAGGTAGGGGTAATTGAAGGCCAATAGGCAGTGCATGTGGAGCATTCACAGGTAGGCGGGTGGATAACTGGTTTGCCTGCGGGTAGTAGGACAGCTTAGCAGAATTGGAATAATTTATTTATTTTATTTTTTATGGAAGCAATTTTGGTTCACTATAAAGCCCGCTAAAATTTTGCTATAAATGTTTCTTGTGAAGCTTTTTCGTTGGTGTTTGTTTTCCAACGCATGTTTTTCCTGTAAAAATTTTTTCACCAAAAATCCACCAAAATACTAATTACTACATAAATGGCTACCAAAAATCAATTTTTTCTATAGCGAACCTCCCTCAATCTTAATAAAAATTTTTATAAGATGGTGAGACCTACAATTCATTATAGCTTAGAAAGTTGGCCATTAAAGGAGAAGCATGAAATAAAGTTATGTGTTCCAAAGATGAGGATGCTTAGGTGGATGTCAACTTTATACTTAAATATAGAATGCGAAACAAGTATAGGCATGAAAAGTTTGGAGTAGCTCTCAGGGAATATAATATTATAGAGAGTCTCCTTAGATAACTTGGTCACATAAAACATCGAAAATTTGATGACCATATTAGAAGATTAGATGTATTAGATCCATCCCATGGTAAGAAAGGTAGAGGCAAACCAAAAAAAGAGTTATTTAGAAAATATTAAAAAAATACATTTTTACTATATTTAAATGAGAATTTGACTCTTAAAAGATACAATGGAGAGAAGGATTCATGTGATTAATATAACTAACCACATGTCGTAGGATAAAGGCTTGTTATTGTTGCTTTTACTATTTTACTATAAAGATAAATAATCGAATAATCAGAGAAAATCCTAAAATTAGTGTTTTTGGGATTTAGAAAAGGAATTTAAGCTTTCACGATTTTGGAATTTTTTTTTTTATGTACAAGTGTTGCTGTCCAAACTTAGTACCAATGGGCCCTTAAGAATTAGTATAAAATTCAAAGGTGAAACCATCCAATCCATGGGATAAATATTTAGTAGCGAAGCATAGCACTTTTTTATTTCTTTATTAGAAATAGACACCTCTATGTTAGGTAAAAGGTTTAAAGGAATAGAATCAACCACAATAATGTCAAGTGTGTTGTTCTTTGAAGGTCTGCTAGATTTAAAGAAATCCTTGTTCTAAAGAATAACATCATTAGCAATATTTAGGTGAGACAAGACAGTTCCTTTAAAAGTGAGAATCTTTAATGAAATTGTAATTTTTCATGCCCTTTAATTTTTCTAATAGAAAATGGAGGTGATCTTCCTCTTGAGTTAGTCATTTGGCTTTAGCTCTCTAGATAATCCAATACATCGAATCCAAGTAGGCATTAACAAGTTTCTCACTAAGTGCTTTAGCTTTGAGACTAAGGGAAGGATCAAATGGCTTGACTTCAAGCTGTTGAAGAATGTGTTATTCTTCTCCATCCAAATTTGAAATAAAATACCAAAGGTGGATCATAGAAGACTATTACTAAGCTTTTTAAGTGACGAGTTATTTATTATTATTATTTTTTTGATATATGAGTATTTTGATTCATATTATGGCATGTCATCACCACATTATAATATTTCTAAATTTGTTCAAGAAAATTTTCATAAATTATTAAGAATAAAATTATTGTTAGAATTATACTACATTAACTATGTTGTACTACTATTTTAAGAGCTTTAAGACGGTATAGTGCACTGCCAACTAGAGACTTTGCCACTAGTGACCACAATTAACTTCATGATTAGATTGGTCAACATTATTTAATCCATATTTATGTTGAGGAAGATAGTGATATGGACTACATTATTTAAATTATTCTAGTGGAAATCTTAAAAAATACCATTAAGATAATTAAAAATAAGTCATATTTTAATTCTTCTAAACTAATTTAAATTTAAACAAAATTTCCTTATTATAGGAAACTCTAGTGTTGGAATCACTACCTAGAGTAGTAGCCAAATTTCTTTGGTTTTTCCCCTAGTATAACCTTCTTTGTTGTCTCCTTGTTATCCAATTTCACTCATTTCCATAAGAACAATGAAATTAGACATCTTTATTCATCTAATATACATCATTTAATTTTGATCATCATAAATGCTTGATGGCACACATTATTTTATGCATACTATAGATTGATGTTCATAATTATTAGATGACCACCATCATTTAAGGTCCATCATGATCAACTACAATGCGTTAAAACATATGTATTATCACTATGACATATAACTCCAGACATAATAATCATATTGTGTTAATTTCTTGTATTGTGGATAAAGATGAATATTTCTTAATTCTGATTATAACTTGTCTAATTATTTGTTCAGTAGGAAGTGCATTATTTATGATTACAATGCATAATTATTTGAAACAAAAAATCTTATGAAAATTGAATGAGAAAAAATTTTTGAGAAAACATTTTTAGTCCACCACTTCCAAAATATCTTACTGGAGAAAAGTTTTTATATCCCATTCTATTCATTAATATCTAAATATCTCTTTGTGTGAAAACATTACATCATTATTCATGTAGGTAAAATAAATTTTCGCAAAACCATAATTTTTTATGATTGTGCTACTTTGACAAAGATATAGTGTGGCTTTCTTCTCCTTTGATATTAGTAAGTTATAAAGTAAGAACTCCAAACAAATTAAGTTCATAGTAGTACTTCAGTTGCATATGCTTTGCTTAGGAGTGAAATGTGATGTTCTTCGGCTTATAAATGGTTCATTGGCTCTCAAAAAAGCTTACAATTTCTTCTTAACATCCTTCAAGTTCTTCTAAAATGTTTTTAACCTGCACTACAGGAAAATCATTTATTACCGGCGAAATTTTTCGGCGGAAATTGAGCACTTTCCTGCGGTTTCGGAATTTACTGGCATTTTTTTGATGGAAAAAATTCCGCCGGTAAAACCAGCATAGGAAAATAAATTTCGGTGACTTTTTTTGGCATAAAATAATTCCTGCAGCTTTCTAGCAAATTTAAACCGCTGGTAAATTAAAAAAAATAATGAACAAAATTACGCTTTTCATTGGAGCCCGCCAACCCACGCCACCCCGCTCCTGCCACCCCGCGCGCAGGAGCCTGCTAGCCAACCAGCCGGAAACCCCTCCCGCGCCCCCCATTCTACGCGCAGGAGCTCGCAAGCCAGCCCGCCCGAAACGCGTAACGTGCCCGCCAGCCCGCGCTCCCACTCCCACCATCCTGAGCGCAGGAGCCCGCCACCAGCCCGCCCGAAACCCAAAACTTTCCCGCCAGCCAACGCTCGTGGCTGCGCCCGTGTGCGCCTGCCCACTCCCATGCTTGGGAGCCCGTCTGGCTTGAGTTTTAAACCGTAGCCCTCTCACCCGCAGCACCCCCCACCCGAATACACGTTCGACCACTGCGTCAATCCTCCAAAATGTTTTAAATTGATGTATTTTTTTATTTACATTAAAACTGATAGAATAATATAATTAAAAGTTATTTATTTAAGTTAATTAGTTTAATTGATAATTAAAATAAATTAGTTAAGTAACAATTAATTAAAATATATTATTAAATTAATAAAAATATATTATTAAATTAATGATTAATTAAAATTGACTATAAAATTATTAATGAATTAAATTATGAATAAATTATATTTTCAGAGATTTTTAGATTTCATAGGAAAAGCTTCCAGAAATATTTGCCGGAAAAGCCGCCAGAAAATCCGCTTGAAAATTTGTCGGAAATTTTTTTTGAAAAAACCATCGGAAATCCGCCAAAAAAGCCACCGGTAATTTGAGATTTTCCTATATTGCTATCTATTCTTTTTTTTTTTTTTGGCTTTAGTGAAAACTATATATTCAATTTAAAGTTGAATAACTATATTCTAAAGTTGTAACACCAAAGTAATAGTTGTGCTACCTAAGGTATAGATGTGTAAGATAATAAGAATCCTTATTTTTAGTTCTCCTATCGGATATGAATTAATAGAGACTTATAATTTTTGCCAACTCTTTTGTAATTTAGAAAAAGTTTTATTCTTTCATCAAGCAAGCATAGTATCCCTTTCATAGCTTGATAGTTTTATATTTATTAATTGGACTTAAATTTACTAGCTTCTATTTTTAACTATGAAATATAGTCTTTTGCATAACATTACATAGACACTAGATCTAATGAGAAAGGCTTAGAGATCTCTAGCTATGTGCTAATTTTTTCTTGTGATTTTGATATGTATTCTTTAGACAATTTGAAGGGGAAAACAAGTTATATGTCTATATTTTTTTTTTCTTTGTTATATTGATCCTATTTAACACCATTTGGAATATTACAATTCTAAAATAATTAATGAACATTTTGGTTTAGTGTGATACATTCTCATGAAGAATAGCTTTTTGATTTCATCTAGTATTTCATGTCAAACTCCTTTGATAAATATTTTTTTTTCAAATCATCGATCTTTAGAACATCGGTTCATATAATTAGATTATCATTCATATAAAACAAAATTAATATACTTTGTTTGTATTCCATGGACTATTTTTTTAAAGTTAAAACCCACAGAAGGGGGCCTATGCGTTGATATAAAAAAATGGTTACAGAAGTCCTTAGAAGGGTCCTCCAGCTTTCTACTGCTCCAAAGAGCTACCAAAAGGTTCAAAATAAAACCTAAAAGCCGGTGGTCCCTTTTCCTACTAATACAATAGAGACAAAAATAAAAACTAGGGCTGCAAACAGGTATCACCCAAAAAAGGAAGCTCATATAGATATCATTCATCTCACACTTCCTGCAAAAAAGGAAACCAAAAATCCAAAGAACTTGAAGAAAAAATGCAAGGAACTTACTTGTATTTAGGATCCAAAAAATTGAGCAGGTTGACCTGCAAGAAGAGCTCCAAAGAAGTAAGTTAAAAGCAACAAAATAGAGAACATATATACTCCAGATAAGAATAACACAGTTCACCCTCCAGCCATAGGCAGCCCAACACTCCTCCAAATCTGATAATCGGTCCAATTTTCAGCACAAATCACTTGCATCCTATCCTCCAAACTCACAACCAGCATAGACATCCAATATCTCATATAATACCCCCAGAAAAATAACTCCAGCCTGCTCGCATAAGGAGAATGCCCAGAATAATAAAGCTTAAAAGCATAACAGATATAGAATCTAAAAACCTCCCCCCTCATGTACTAAAAATAAAAAATCAGCTGGAAGGAAATCTGGCACACCTAGAACCTCCCCAGACAACCAATAAGCAAATAGAATACCCCGCAAACAACCTAGAAAAACATAAAAAAGCTACAAAAAATTAAAGGCAACCACCAGAAAACAAGGAGACGCAACGACCCCCCGCATAGCAGAATTACAGAAACAAGAGCTAACATAAAACCCAAAAACTCAAGTATGAAGGATATAAGGAAGGCCCAACTTATCCAAACAAATCATGCCAGTAAGGAGAACGGGTGAATTATTCAGATTATGCTCCAGAAACATGCCACTGTGAGCACCAAACTTCGCCAGCCAATCAGCACAGGTGTTGCCTTCACGGTAAACATGAGAAATAGTAAAGGTTAAATTAGCAAGGATAATATTAATTTTTCTAATAGTGTAGAAATCCTGAAGACAACCCATAGAAATGCTAGAAATAACTTGCAATAGAAGTTTAGAATCCACCTCAATGTTGATAACCTAATAACCACAATTCACACAAATCTCTAACCCCTGGTGAAAGGCCATAAGCTCAGCCGACAGAACATAGAAAGATAGCAGGGGGCCAGAAAAAATAGCCAGAGGCTTACCGTTATGATCTCTAATGATACCTCTGATACCCGCATTATTAGCACTGACAGAGCCATCAATGTTCAATTTAACAGCCGGAGCCTTAGGTTTATCCCACCTCATACAACTAGGTTTACTCACAATAGTAGAACCATTCGTGACACCAAAGTAAGTAGCCAGCATATGACAATTGAAAAAATGCTTTCTAGAAATAAGATTAACCAAAATTAACTGCAGAATTTTGTCCCTCACATTAGAAATAATCTAATTGCCATACATTTTGATCTCATTATGCTTAGAATCATTTCAACCTTTCCAAAGGTACCAAATAATAATAATAGGTAATAAATTTTGGATATGACCTTTGCTAGTAACAAACCACATTTTAAGAATCCCGGCTAAATCACAATTAACATTGAAAGTATGAAGACCAGCCAAGTTAAAGAAATGTTGCCAAACTCTCCTAGCAATAGCACCATTCACAAAAACATGTTGGATACTCTCAATATTCGAATAACATTGACACTTAGAGGGAAAGCAAAAACCTTTTTTCCACAAAAGGTTATCAACCAGCAAATAACCTTTAAGACACCTCCACGTTAAAATAGAATAGGAGAGGGGAATGTTGTTATGCCAAATATAATTAAACAAAATAGAATTTTCACTTTTTAATCGAAACTCCTCCCAAGTCTTTTTAATATTGAAATCACCCAAAAAAGCTAATTTAAAAAAAATTTATCCTTCTGGTTATGCTGTAATGGAATTTGCAAAAAAATTTCAACAATCTCATTGGGGACCGTCTCCCGTAATTTATGAATGTCCCAACCCCTATGATGAATAAAATCCTTGACTTTTCTATTAACAATGTTATGGGTGTTAAGATAATTATCAATAGAAAAGGAACCCATCCAATTGTCTTGCCAAAAATAAATCTCCCTTCTACCAATACCCCATTGAATATTCTGCTCCGCTTCCCATTTAATATCACAAAGCCGCTTCCAAACAAGAGAATCACAAGCTTTAAAAGTACAGGACAAAGGATGGAGGTTCTTACAATATTTAGCAAAAATAAATTGAGCCCATAAACTATTCTGAGCTCTAAAAGAAAACCAAAGTTTATGGGAAAAAAGTATGAACAGTATCCAAAATAGACTTGCAACCAAGAAAACTCTCATTGTAATTACCACACATGTTTTTCCACGAAGCCCAATTGATACAATTCTTGTTGTTGGTGGCCCCCCAAAAGAACTTATTTATCATTTTCTCCATACCCAAACAAACAGCTAAGGGGGTTTCATCGTATGAAAAATGAATATAGGAATAGAGTTTAAAACACTTTTGATTAAAATCAGTCTACTCCCAAAAGAAAGAAAATTTGAAGACCAATTAAGTAATTTTTTTGAAAGATAGAAAAAATATTTTCAAACAAAAAGAGCTTTTTCTACCTTTAAATAAAGGAGTGCCAAGGTACTTAATAGGCAGCAAAGTTTGATTAAAGCCACAAACATTTTTGATCATACTATTTCTGTTTCTATTCACATTGATACCAGTAATAAAATTGCTCTTCTCCCTACTAATAGCTCTGCCACTTATATTTTGGAAAGAGGTAAGAAATTCAGCAATAATTTTAATATTTCTAATGGAAGCATTCACAAAAATAATAAAGTCATCAGCAAAACTAAGATGAGTTATAGGAAAACCACCTACATTCCAAAAATTAAGCATAGGATAAATTCTATAGAGCTTCTCAATACCTCTGGATAGATATTCCATAGCAATAATAAATAGAGAAGGCGATAAAGGATCCCCTTGCCTCAACCCATGCTTGGAAGAAAAAAAAACCATGATTCTTACCATTAATGATAACAGAAAAAAAAATAAGTATCAATACAATTCTTGATAAGTTTAATGAAATTTCGATTGAAACAAAATAGATGTAAAATTTTGTAAAGATAATCCCACTTCAGGTTGTCATAAGCCTTAGTGATATCAAGTTTAAAAATAATGTTGCCACCATTACCTTTAACATTAAGATCATGCACCATCTCTTGAGCCAATAAAATATTATCAAATATACTTCTACCTTTCACAAAGCCAGTTTGGTTGATAGAAATAATCCTAGGTAAAATGAGAGACAATCTAATAGCAATAATTTTAGCCACCAACTTGTTGAAAAAAGTACACAAACTAATAGGTCTAAAATCATTCCAATAAGTAGGATTATCTTTTTTCAGGATAAGAACAATATTAGTAGAAGCAAAAAACTTAGGATAAGCATTACCTTTAAAGAAGCCATGGACAGCATCCACAACATCATTCTTAATAACCTCCCAAGCATGAACAAAAAATTTGGTAGTAAACCCATTAGGCCCAGCTACCGAATCCCCATTCATCTCTTTAATAATATTCCAAATTTCATCCTCTGAAGGGGGTTGAGTAAGCATGAAATTTTCATAATCCCCAACCAGCTTGGGAATAACATTGGCATTAACTATCGGACTAGTA
The DNA here is from genome assembly GCA_022539455.1 of Dendrobium nobile. Taxonomy (NCBI): domain Eukaryota; kingdom Viridiplantae; phylum Streptophyta; class Magnoliopsida; order Asparagales; family Orchidaceae; genus Dendrobium; species Dendrobium nobile. Next base: position 18,111,576 of record CM039735.1, read on the forward strand.
ACTTTAGTGCAATTAAAAATATCTTTAAAAAAATCAACACCAGAGGAACTAATTAACTCCTCAATATCAAAAATATTACCTTGAGTATCCACCATTCTATGAACATGGTTTTTAATCCTATTTTTGTTAACAAGAGCGTGAAAAAAAGCAGTGTTCCTATCCCCCACTAAATTCATTTTGAAAGTCGCTTTTTGTTTCCAAAAAATCTCTTCTTGATTCTGTAAATGAAAAAGATGAAGTTTAGCACTATCCAGATTGGACAAATTAACACTATAGGGATTATCAAACACAATTTTGTCGAACTCCACCACATCCTTCTCAGCATTTTTGATATTATCAAAAATGTTTTTAAAGATATGCTTATTCCACCATCTCAACGTCTGTTTAAGCCTGCTAAGCTTAGCCCATAACCTGGCCATGCCATTAATATTATTATTAGGAAAAACATTAGCAGCCCAATTAATAGAAACAACATTAAGGAAGTCATCATGAGTAATCCACATATTTTGAAACCTAAAGGAATTAGCCTTCTCAGCATTTTCGTATTCCATTGACATATGAGTAGTGATTGGCATTACATTTGAAAATTTTATTATTTTCTTGAACATATTAAAATTTTGAAACTTTTAATGAAGCGCCTTTCAAGTGATGGTTCCATTATTTTCAACTAAAAAAATTCATTTAGGTTGTGCTCTTCCTCCAAGAAACCATAGAGGATGTTTATCTTGCATTTATAAGGTATACAAAAATAGCTTCCATAATACGCAACAAATATTTATTAGTTAAATTATTGGAGAGAATATATCTATATATAATTTATTAATTCTTTGCTTTGATTGGAACCCCTTGACTATAGGATTTGCATTATACTTTTTAGTTTATAATTGTTTTTCCTTACTTTGTACATCTATTTATTTTACCAAATTGAATACCATGGTTATATTCTAAGAGTTGTCATTATAAAGAAGTTCTATCATTTTTTTATGCTCACAGCTTCCACCTAAAAGAATCTTTATCTTAAGTGATTTTTTTAAATATTAATTAATTTCTTCCAAAAAAGGGATACACAGTCCATAATGGGATCATAAACTTGCTAAATGCTCAAAGAGCTACATCAAAAAAGAAATAAAACCTATTGAGTTGAAGATCCCAAGCTAAGTACAAGAAATAAAATAAAAGACAGATAAGGAGCCTCAACCCAAAAACCCCCTTAGGAGCAACCAAAAATTCATATTATAAGCCTTCAAAATGACCAATCAGGTAGTTCCTACAAAATTAAAGATAAAAAAAAGCATACAAAATGTCAAAAAAGAAAGATGAGCATAAACCTAATAAGGATTACCCAAGAAAGTAGAGTTAGATCACAACACAAGAATACCATATAAGAAATAAAGATATCCAAAAATAAAAGACAAAAAAAGCCAAAACCTATGCACCAAACAGCTAATGTATCATGATCATCCAAACAACAATAGGAAATGTTGTAAGACAAAATTTACCCTATCGAAAAAAAGACTTCCTAGCCATAACACATAGAGAAGGAGATCAAAGCAACAACAACTCCCTAGATGAAGTAGGGATGAAATAAGAGAAGCACAAGTAAATATAAAGCATAAATATGGGGAAATAAGAGAATGTATGATACAAATATCAAGATAGGCATAGAGCATGGTGAAAATTAGGAAAAAAACCACACATAATGTAAGGCCTGATAAAAATGCAAAGGGGTAAAGCAAGTTTTAGGAAAAGCTCAACAGAACAAAAACACAACAAAACCAAAATTAGCCATAAACATAGACTATAATAAGCAAATGACGATCCACCATAGCCCATGTATACCAAAGTGGAGAATGAATTAGTTAAATATATATGAGAACAACAAGACAAAGGGGAAATGAGCAACAAGGAAATCAGCACGATAATAAACCATTAGGAGACTAATATCAAATATATCATGAACACCTTTTGCATCAAAGAGGAATTAAAATAAAATAATCCAAAAGTATATGACCAAATAGAGGATAATCAAGGGATAAAACAAAGCCATATAGGCTAAGATAAAAGCGAAAGAAATTATAAATTGATCCAAGAATCACTTCTAAAGAACATTGTAAAATACAAAAAAATGTATGGGAGAAAAATTACCCAAAAATCAAAGAAAGTAAAAAAAAGAAAAAGAAACTAGTAATTTCAAATATGGAATAGCTAATCAGATAGAAACATTACCTGGTGAGCCACCAACAAAATGGAAGCTACCTTTTAATATATTGTATACCCATAGTATCAAGATTGATTTTACCTTTCAAAATCTTAGGAGAGGTGTTCATATTGAAAAAAACTAGCCAGTAAACCTAGATCCTTCCTCTACAAACCAATCAGCACAAACATTTCCTTTACTCAAAATATGAGTAATTCTATATCTAAATCTATGGAGCATATCCACTATTTTGTTAAATAGGTAAAAAATGTTGGCACTGTGACATTTTTTGACACTAAATAAAGAGAATAGTACTTTTAAATCCATTTCAATCCAAATAATTAGCATGTTGTTTTTAATACAAATCATTAGAACTTAGAACATAGCAGTCAACTATGCACATATTACATTACAGTTAGGAATGTTAGATGTGAAGTCAAGAAAAATCTTACCTTCAAGATCACAAATTAAACCTCTATAAATAAAACTTGTATAAGAGATAGAGCCATCAAATTTAAGTTTAAACTCATCTTTTGGAAGCTTGGACCACCTCATAATTTTAGGAATGGAGGCCATACCAAGCTTGTTGTAATCAATTTTAAAGAGAGAAAACCAAGCCCTCATCCCTCTGAATTGCTTGGGAGACACAATGTTTGCATAGAAGAGTGATTGAATTTTAAATATCAAGGTACATATAACTCTCTGAAAGCTCATTTTAAAACTAGTATGCTTAATGTTATTCCTTTCATTCCATAAGAACTAGAAAACCACCAAAGGGATTAAAGTAATTATATGACCTTTAACTCTATTATAAAACCACCCAACTAAAAAGGAGAAGAAATTATTACTATTAAACCCAACTTTTACATGTAGATGATTCTCCAATTTAGACCAGACCCTAGCAACAACCAAACCATTAAAAAAGACATGGCTAAGAGTTTCATTATGATAGCAATTTTGACATCTAGAAGCTAAACAAAAACCTTTTTTCTTTTAACCTATAATCAACAAGGATTAAACCTTTCAAAATTCTCTTGGCTAAAATAGAGTAATTCAAAATTTTTACCCGGGTGTAATATAAAATAGGCATGGATTCTCACATCAAGGATGGAAGTGGGCAAAGAAGCTAGTCCATGAAACTAAAATTAGGATATAAACTTAGAATATATGCTCCCTTACAGAAAAATTAATGGATATTATGATTTATAGAAAGATAAATATTTTGTATATTAAATAAACTAAATGGGTTGGAGAGAATGTTAAGGAGATTAATAGTTATGATATAAACTATGATATTCTGGCATGAGTCATAATAGAAATGGTGTATGTGTGATTATAGATAAAAGTTTAAAGGATAATGCTATAAATATTAATAGAATTAGAGATAGAATTATAACTTTAAATATTATTATTGATCCTAAGATTATTAATATTATAAGTGATTTTACTCCTTAAGTAGGTTTGTATATGAGTTCAAAATTAAAATTTTGGAACGACTTAGAAGAATTAATACAAAAAATACCTCTTGAAGAACGAGTATTTATAGGAGGAGATTTAAATGGACATGTTGGTAGATAAGTAGATAATTTTAAAAATATTCATGATGGTAATGGGTTTGAAATGACAAATGAAGTTGGTAAGACCATATTAAAATTTTTTTTTTGGCTTATAATTTTTTAATAGCTAATATTTTATTAAAAAAAAAAAGAGGAGTATCTTATTACTTATAAAAATGGATATAATATAACACAGATTGAATATTTTCTTATAAGAAAATTGATCATTTAGATTGCAAAGATTATAAAGTTATTCAAAGTGAAAATTTATGTACCCAATATCCTTTATTATTTTTAGACTTTAAGATAAAGGGGCATAAAATAAAAAATAAAGTAAAATAATTATCTAGGATTATATGGGGGTATTTAAGGAATATTAATAAAAGTATTTTTGAGATTAAGATTTTAGATCTTAAAATTTTATCTATGCATGAGGATGCTAATGTTATGTGAGAAAAAGTGGCTAGTGATTATAGGAATATTAAAAAAGATGTATTTGGAGTTTCAAAGGAAAAAACTCCTAATAATAAAATAGTTAGTGGTGGAATCCAAATGTGCAAGAAAATATAAAAAATAAAAGATTTGTTATAAAAATTAGTTTAAATATAAAAATTATGTTATTGGGATAGCTATAAAGAGACTCGTAAGAAATCTAAGAAAGCTATCTGTGATGCAAAGAGCTTAGCTTTTATTGATTTATAAAATATATTAGATACTAACGAGGGAGAAATATATAAGTATAAGTTATTCAAATAATGAGATAGGATTATAGTAAGGATTTAGTTCAAGTGAAGTGTATTTAGGATGAAGATCAAAAAGTATTTTTCTTAGAACATAATATTCAACAAAGGTGGATGAGATATTTTGGTAAATTTTATAATGAATAATTTGAAAATATAATTGACTTTAGTGATTTTAGCACCCTTAATGAAAATAAAGATTTTTATTTTGTTGGCATATTAGTAAACTCAAAATTAAAGAGGCTTTAAAGAAAATGAAGGGTGGAAACGTTGTTAGACTTGATGATGATATGTTTAGGAGATGAAGGAATTTCTTAGCTTATTAAACTCTTTAATATTATTTTGAAGGCTAAAAAGTTGCCATATGAGTGAAGAATGAGTGTGTTAATTCCTATTTTAAAAATAAAAGTGATGCACAAGAGTGTGGGAATTATAGAGTAAATAAGTTAATGAGTCATACTTTAAAACTATAGGAGCGAGTTATGGAGCATAGGTTGTGGTGTGACACTAATGTTTCTCAAAATCAATTTAGATTCATGTCGGGTAGATCTACTTTGGAAGCCATGCATACATTTATTAAGAGGTTTGATGGAGAAATATATTGCAACTCAAGCTCATGGGTTTATATTTTTTATTATAACAAACATCTTTATGTCTCCTAGAATTTTTTATTTCATATTTTTTTTGTGTATACTAATATTTTAAGAACACCATGCACCATCCAACGAAGAATCAGAGCTCAAGATTAGGTAGAATAAGGTTATATTGTAAAGAGTCTGTAATATTAATTAATGTAATTTTAATTTTTTGAGTCAAGTCCTATAAATATGTTTGCTATCTTGGTGTCCATGAACATACACACTCAGGGGAGTAAGATATAGACAAAACTAGAAGTTTAAGTTTTGAATTAATTGTACTAGATGATTTCGATCATCTAGAATGATTAGCTCAATGAACTAATCATACTGGATGATTTTGATCATTCAAGATGATCCTTTATGATCCTGGATGATTTTGATCATTCAAGATGATCCTTTATGATCTTGCAAAACAACCACTAAAGATAATTTAGGCAAGAATTTAAGATTCAATTTTTTCTAATCATTTTGGAAGATCAATGCCAATCATGCCTAAATTAATCATATGATTAAGGGACTAATTATGATTAAATTATTCAATTAGATCATCTTGAATGATTTGTATATCATACTAAATAATGTTTATCGACATATTTAATTTTCATAAATCATCCAAGATAAAAACTATATTTCCTTTGATCGTACAGGCTATCATCCTTGACTTCCCGAGACTATCTCGGGATGATATGTTAATTGCCACCAATCTTGAACTAATCATCCTGAATGATTACAGGATCATCCCGGATGATCTATACAAATTAGTGAATACAGGACTATGTTGGGCAATATAACTTGAAGGACAATTTTATACTAATCGTATAAGATAATCTCAGGATTGTCCTAGACAATCTCAAGATCATCATAGATGATCTTTGCCACCATAAATAATTTTTAGGGATTTTTAAAGCCTTTCTTTTTAATCTTTATTAAGGCAATTTGTAAGTGTCTTTAGCCGTCATTGTGTCTTCATTTGTCTAGAGAAAACTTAAAGAAAGAACTTGGAAGAGATAGTAGAAAAAGTAGAGTTTGAAAGGGAGAAGATCCTTGGAGGGGATTTCAAGGGAGTGTGGAGGAGATTTCACATGGTTTCTCTAGCTAGCTTGTACCTTAGTACCATCAGATTCAAGATTCTTCTTTAGGAAAGTTTTGGGAAGAAGAAGAACTCTTTTGTGTCAAAGGACCCGGCTACTCCACCGCACCGGGAAAGGTATAAGTGATTTTATAAGGGCTTCTCTGCCTAGCTGTGGGGGTCAAAAGAGAGTCACTAAAAGTTTAGTGCAATACTTAGAGGGTGCTTATAAGGAGTGGATGCAGGTCAGGTTGGATCGAACCACTATAAATTTGGTGTGTTCTTTCTGATTTTATTTTTTCACACTTTATTTTCCACATTTATTTTTGGATATAATTGCTTGGTTAAAAATTTGTGATTGATATTACGATGTATTGATTATCTATTTTTTAGATGTTGAAAAAGCTTTAAGAAGGGGATTTTTCTTTTTATTAAAAGAAAGTTTTTTTAATATCTAATTCACCCCCCTCTTGGTTATACTTGGTACTAATTATTTAGGGTTTAACACTCCTAACAAGCTATCAAAATATAGAGAGAATAAAGAGTATGTACGTATGATATTTATTGACTTAGAGAAAGCATATGATAAAGTTTTAAGAGAAGTGCTATGGAGAGTTCTTAAAAAGAAAGGAGTTAATAACGCTTATCTTTAAATCATTAAAGATATGTATGTAGGAGCTATTACTTCTGTTCAAACACTTGGTGGCTTGCCAAGTATTTTCATATTTTGGTTGGATAACATAAAGGATCAACCTTAATCCCGTATCTTTTTGTTTAGTCACGGATGTTCTCACTAGTGCAAGAGGTTGTACCTTGGTGTATGCTTTTTGCTGATGATATTCTTCTTGTTGATAGAGAGGGATTTTAAGGAAAAATTGAATTATGGAGGGCAACCTTAGAGTCTAATGGTTTTCTCTTGAATAGATCTAAAACTGAATATATGGAGTGCAATTTTAGTAGCAATAGACCTAGTGAGGGGATTTTTGACTTTGAGCAATCAAGTCATTAATAAGAGTACTCATTTTAGATATCTTAGATCTATTGTTTAGAGTGATGGTGAAATAAATGTGGATATTATCAGCAGAATTCAAGTTGAATGGTGGAAATGGATGAATGCACCAGGCTTGTTGTGCGATAGAAAAGTCCCCCTTAAACTTAAGGGAAAATTCTATAAGATGGTGGTGAGACCTACAATGCTTTATGGTGTCAAATGTTGTCCATTAAAAGAGAAGCATAATGCTATGTTAAGCTTTGCAGAGATGCGGATGCTTAGGTTGTTAACTTGCTTTACCCTTAGATTTAGGATAAAAATGAACATATATGTGAAAAGGTTGGAGTAGCTCCAGTGGAAGATAAGATTAGAGAGAGCCACCTTAGATTGTTTGGTCACATTAAATAGAGGCCTTCCAATGACCCGATTAGAATAGTTAAGGTATTAAATTTGACTTATGTTAAGAAAGGTAGTGGTAAACCTAAAAAGATATGGTTATAAAATATTAGAAATGATCTTTCTTGATTAGATTTAAATGAGAATTTGACTTTTAATAGGACACAATGGCGAAAAAGGATTCATGTAGCCGACCCCACGTAGTGGGACAAAGGCTTGATAATGTTGTTGTTGTATAGAATCATAGACTCTCTTGGATCTAATATAATTCCAAACTTTATTCCAGCTAAAATCACCTTCTTCAAAAAATTTAAGAATAATTTGATCATTATAATTGGTATTAACAGGAATAATACAAATGATATACATTATGCTTTGAGGAAAAAACATAAGGAGATGATTATTACACAATTTTCCATCCTTGATGAACCAAGACACTCTAAATGAGAAGGTAGAATATTATTATGGGACATTTCATCACCATTTTACAAGTTAGAATTAGAATTTTTACCTTGTTATCTAGCAGCTTGTGCCTTTTCTCAAATGAATTCATGAAATCACCAGCTAGATACTTTATATTAATCTTAGGCATTCATATATATGCAATTTATTTTACATCTTTATTTAAAATCTCATGCCCTTGCCTATCACTTTTATTTATAAGCTTATGACTCTGGTGTCGTCTGGATTAATAATTTCAATTCTTTAAATTCATTCTTTATAATAAATCCATTGAATATGTAGTAGGCTTAGACTTTCTTTCCAACTTAAGGACATTCCTCTCAATTTGTACCATTTCCTTGTTTAGCCTTTTAATTGTCATATCAAATGATATTCTTCTTAATATCTATACAAGAAATATATCTCTTTCTCAGCTCTAGCTGAAATCTTAGTTAACATGGCACTATTTTTTTCATGATTTCATAAACAAAAAAAGTGGAGACGTGCCTTCTCTTCTAGATATTTTCTCTACTTGTGCACTCGAAAAAGAAAATTTAATGATCAACATTCATGACGTTCTTATTACAATTTATGAAATCTTAACCATCCTTGTGCTTGTGGTGATCTCCTAAAACTTCTTCTCAAAGGGAAATTCACCAAACCCCAACTCCTTGATCATAAAAAATTAAAAGCTTTCAAAATTTGTGTTATGAATTACAATGTTGAATATAATAGTTCAACAATCATTATTCACACCTTTAATCTTACTTAGAAGAAGCTAGTAGATTAAGGCCCTTAGGAACTATAGATTTGAATTAGTGGAGGGCTTCTCAATGAAATATTTATGGCCTTCTCAAGGAGATCACGTGCTTCAAATTATGTATACTCAAACCCTTGTCTATTTTTCAATAGCTTCTTGTCAATATGTAATACTCTCACTGAATCTTCATGCCCTTTGGTTGTAAACATTTAGAAGAATATAGTTTAAGAAAGTAGAGTAAATGTATAAATTGGACTCTTTATCTAAAATTGTTTGATTTTATGTAAAATTAATCTAGAAAAATAAAAAGCAGTATTTTGTTTAATTTAAATTCTCATGGGATACTCAGCAACCTATAGGCGGATGCTCAAAATGATCTCATTATGTTTTCATGCCTTTAGGAGTGATGAATTAGGCAACACAATTAAATTAAAAATTTTTTGAAGATCCAAAAATAGAGGAGGATTTGATGACTATAGACTGGATCTAGAAAGTAAGGCAAATGCAGATGACTTATCCATTCACCTTATACTAGGATATTAAAACTAGATGAAAAATCTGCATTAAAACTATACATTAGTGTCACTATTCTATTAATTTTGACATCCTATGGTGGAAAAATATTCCAAGCTTACACATGGGGCAATAATGTTAATAGCTTTATAAATATTGCATAGTGAACAACTAACATAGTTAGATCATTTTTTTTTTAACTAACACAGTTAGATTATTCTTTGTAATAATTCTAACTAGTAGGGTTTCTCAAACATTTTGCATAAATCTGTAATTCATAAAAACAATCGATTGGAAACTAAAATAAAATAAAAAAGAATATTAAAATGGCTTGAATTTGAAACTAGGGTTTCTCATAATATTTTTACTAAACCAAATAAACCTTGAAATGCACAAAAAAAATATGTACAAGAAACAAACAACAACTTTATTAAACAAATTTAAGAAAAAATACTAATAAAAGTCAAGTATGAAATAATTTTGTTTGAGAAATTCTTACTTCAAAATCCCCATGAAAGTACCAACTTTGTACACAGTTGAGTGAGGAGGGACGAACATACCCTTGAGTCGGCAAGAAGCTTTGGTTATCATCGAGGATTGAATAGCAACGACGAGATTCACTAGGAAGAGGATGAGAATGAATGGAGTTCGGATAAGATTCGAGGTCGAATAAGGAAAAAAGGAATATGATTAAGTAAATGTTAGATTTAGGGAGATTTAGATCATTGAATCCTAATTAAATGGCTCAAAATAAAAAATTTTCTTTGGCTGGTTTTGAAAACTAGAGTGGGCTCACCAATTGAGCAGTTCGATAGCTGGTTTAAATCAATCTCATATGGTTTTAAGCGAATTCAGATATAATAATGCACAAACTAGGCAAAGGCCAGTTCCAGGTTTAATAGGCTGAAAGCTATCCCAATTCAACCGACTGAACTAGCTAGCACAGTCCGATTCATAATATAAAAATTATTCGAATATAATATAATTTGTCTAATAAGTAAAATTTGAATAGTTAATACACAACTAGCTTGATTAAAGCTTGTGAACAAGCTCAAGTAAAACTCTACATAATGCTCATTAAGAAGCTTATATTATCATCATCCTCTCTCTTTGCTCGCCCTAGCCGCTCTGGCGATTTAGGGTTTCCCTGCTTCCGACCTTTGCGACCCTCGTTTCCTCTGCTTTTTGTGAGTTTTTCTCAAGCGATCTTTGTGTTTTGGCTTCAGTTTGTGTTCTCTGCCCTTCTGGGCTTTTTTGGGATGGCTGGAATGGCTTCTTCCTCCTCTTGGGGGAAGGTTTCTGAGCCAGTACCGCAAAAGAGCAAGGGTTTTTTCAACCTCGTCGACGATTCTCCGACATCTCCTTCGAGATCTAGATCCTTCAAAGAGGTACTAGCCAGTAAAGCTTCAGCAGGTGATGAACTTCCATCTCTTACTCAAACTACTTTTAATGGTGTTCCTGCGATTTACTGTCGGATGAGGAAGTTCTGAAACTTGCGTCTCCTTTCAAGTTCACTCTTGTCGGTAAATTTGGTCTTCGTAGACCTAATCTTGATGCGATACGCCAATTTTTTGCTTCTTTAAAACTTATGGGTTTCTATTCGGTTGGTTTGCTCCACTCTAGGCATGTTGCGATTCAATTATCGAATGATCTTGATTATAGTCGCATTTTTGCTAGGCGTTCGTATTTCATCTTCAACTGTCAAATGCGGATTTTAAAATGAACAACTTTTTTTGATATAAAAGAGGAATCCCCCATCGTGCCTGTTTGGATTTCTTTCCCTAATCTTCGTCTGCACTTTTTCAATCAACAAGTTCTGCATGCATTAGGATCAATTTTTGGTAGACCATTGCAAACTGTTCAAGCCACTGCTTCTCGTACTATACCTTCTGTTGCTCGTATTCTGGTTGAGATGGATATTTCGAAGAGCCACCCCAAAGAAATCTGGGTTGGATCTAAAGCTTTCAGGTATTTTCAAAAAGTGGACTTTGATAATGTGCCGGATTTCTGTTCTCATTGTAAAATGCATGGACACGCACAGAATGATTGCTATAATCTTCATCCTGAACTCAAAAAACCAAAAGTTATGCCTAACGGGAAGCAAGGCTCTACCGATTCTCAAAAAAGAATTTATGTTCCTGTCACCGACAAAACTAACGTGATTCCAGAAAATCAGGAGAATCTGGTGGAACCGCAACCCGTTCTTCATAACCTTGATGTTGATGATTTGAATATTTCTGACAATACCTTACTCAATGAAATTTCCACTGTTAATACTTTGCAGTTAGCTAATTCTCCTGTTTTATCTAATAATCCTGTTTTAGAGGATTCTCATGCTAATCAAACCAATGTTTCGCACGTTCCTGTTAATGAGTGTGTTGCTATAACTGATCCTACACTTTTTGTTTCTGTTGCCTCTATGTTCAATGAAGGGGACATTGGTGTTCCTAACGAGAATTGCTCACCACCGATGTTATTAGATAACAATGCTCTTATTGCTAATAATAATGGGAATGAGGGGGAGCTCATAGTTGAAGTGGGGGAGTTCATACCTCCGTATGCTGGGAATAATGAGCCTATCTCCGACATATCTGGCTCAGATGTTTACAAAGCTATTTCTAGTAGCCCTCATGATGATAACTTTATACAGGTTTCTAAGAAAAAGGGTAAGCAGTCCAAACAGATTTTACCACCAACCCCCAGATCAACTAGAGCTCAAAATTCTTCAAAACATTCCAATGATTAAAGCCCTTTTATGGAATGTTAGAGGTATTGGTGGTAAGGATTCCAAGATTCGTGTTCGTAATTTGTGTAGAATTCATAATATTCAGTTACTTGTTTTGATTGAGCCTTTAATTAAGAATATCAACATTGCTTCTACTGCTAAGTTATTAGGTTTTTCTAATTATTATGCTAATTGTTCCAACAAAATTTGGATTTTTTGGTATAATGTTATCACTTTAAATGTTATTGAGGATTTCCTCAAGTGTGCCACTGTTATATTTCTCTTTTCAATGTCAACTGTTATGCTTCTTTTGTTTATGCTGCTTGCACCAAAACCAACCGTCTTCCCCTTTGGAATCAACTAAGACAATTTGCCTCGATCATTAATGGCCCTTGGTGCATCGGTGGTGATTTTAATGTTATTTCCAACTCCTCGGAAAGACTTGGTGGTAATGCTCCTAATGCTACTGCTATGGAAGATTTTAATTCTATGATAAGTGACTGCAACCTTAATGATATTGGTTATTTTGGTAGTCCCTACACGTGGTATAGAGCCAATTTGTGGCAAAGACTCGATAGATTTCTTTTTAATGATGATTGGATTGCCTTTTTACCCTCTTCTAGTATCGAGCATCTTAGTAGAACTCTTTCTGACCATTCTCCTCTTCTTTTGAATATTAACAAAAGTTTGCAGCACAATGTTTTATCTTTTAGATTTCAAAATATGTGGATGTTACATGCTGATTTCTCTAATCTGCTTTGCACTAATTGGAATGCCCCGGTGTATCCTGATAACAATATTTCTGGCATGTTAAGACTCTGGTCTAAGCTTTCTAGATTAAAGCAGTGCTTAAGATGGTGGAATAAATGCATTTTGAAAAACTTATTTGCCAATATTAAAGATGCCGAGAACAAGGTTTCTTATTTAGAGAATATTTTCCAAAGTAATCCCAGTTCGGATAACATGACCGATCTGAACCAAGATAAAGACTCTCTTCTTCTTCTCCAACGTCAAGAAGAATGGTATTGGAATCAAAAGTCCAATGCTAAATTTATTGTGGAAGGTGATAGAAACACTAAATTTTTTCATGCTTTAGCCAACAAGAAGAAATCTAGATGCCATATTCATAAAATTATTGATGTTGATGGTTCTGTTCTTATTTCTGATGAGTCTATTTGCAATTCTGGTGTGGCTTATTTTAAGAACACTTTTACCAGCTCGTCTACTTGTTTGCCTTTGTCTAACACTCATATTATTCCTAACATTATTTCTGAGGATGACAATAATATGCTTTGCCAAACTCCTTCTGAAGAGGAGATTTTTAGAGTTATTAAGGATCTCAATAGTAGTGCGGTGGCTGGTCCTGATGGTTTCACTACTAAATTCTTTCAAGATAATTGGGATATTATCAAAGAGGATGTTATTAATGCTGTGGAGGATTTCTTTGCTGGTAACCCCTACCCTAAATTTTTCTCTTCTACTTATATTGTGCTGATCCCTAAATGCGATGGCCCTAATCACTGGCATGATTTTAGACCTATCAGTTTGTGTACTTTTCTCAACAAGCTGAACTCTAAAATCATTGCGAATAGACTTATTACTATTCTGCCTAGCATTATCTCTTTGAATCAAACGGGTTTTGTGAAAGGTCGCAGCATCTTTGATAATATTTTGTTAGCTCAAGAAATCACTCATGATATCAATGTTAAAACTAAAGGTGGCAATGTTATTTTTAAGCTTGATGTTTCTAAAGCCTATGACAACCTAAACTGGAACTTCCTCTATGAGGTTCTTTCTCTTTTTGGTTTTAGCAGATCTTTTATTTCTCTTATCAAAAATAGTATTGAAAACTGTTTTTTCTCTGTGATTATTAATGGCAAGCATAATGGTTTTTTCAAATCTTCCAAAGGCTTAAGACAAGGTGACACTATGTCTCCTGCTCTCTTCATTATTGCTATGGAATTTCTTTCTAGAGGTCTTAATGATTTATATTTGAGACATCCTAATTTAAATTATCGTACTATTAGAGGTTTACCTATATCTCACCTTAGCTTTGCTGATGATTTCATTCTGTTCACTAATGGTTCTATTAACAACATCTCTTTACTGTTGAATTTCCTGATCAGTTTTTATAATCATAGTGGCTTATCTATTAACAAAGCTAAAAGCACTTTTATTGTTAGCAGTTCTGTCAATCAGAACAGAATTCAAAGAATTCAAAGATTATGTGGTTTTATGCCTAAAGCTTTACCCATTACGTACCTTGGCACCCCCATCTATAAAGGTAAAAAAAGGAATTTTCTTTTTGATAACATCTTCTCTAAGATTGAGAAGAAGCTTAACAATTGGTCCTCTAATTTTTTATCTTATGGTGGTAGGCTCACTTTGATTAAGTTTGTTCTTAACTCGATGCCTGTTTATCTATTTCATACCTTATTACCTTCCACTTCCATTTGTACCAAGCTTGAGAGGATTTTAAACAAGTTTTTTTGGGGCTCCTCTTTTAACAACAAAGGCATTCATTGGTCCTCTTGGGATAAAAATTGTGGTGTGTTGTCGGAAGGTGGCCTTGGTTGCAACTCCTTAACTGATTCGGCTAAAGCTTTTTCTTTTAAATTATGGTTTTCTTTTAGATCTAACGTCAGTCTTTGGACTCGTTTCATGAATATTAAGTACTGCCCTAATACTCATCCCTCTTTAGGCTTTTATAGAAATACTGACTCGTTTATTTAGAAGAGGCTGTGTAATATTAAGTGGGAGGCTGAACATTTCATACAATGGGGCCTTGGCAAAGGTGATATTTATTTCTAGCAAGACAATTGGCTTGGGTATGCTTCTATTGACACTATGCTGAATACGCATTCTATTAGTAATGATAAAGTTTCTCAGTTTTTTCAAAATGGCTTGTGGGATATTGCTAAACTTAGAGAGGTAGTTCCTCCCTTCATTGTTGATAAAATTTTAGAGGTCCCTCTGCAAATGCAAGATAAAGATTTAATTTTATTTTCTTTATCTAATTCTGGCAAGTTTATTTTAAAGGATGTTTGGAATTCTTTCAGAATTAAAAAGGATTGCTCTACTATTTACTCGGCTACTTGGCATATGAACTTTCCTTTATCTTATTCTATTTTAATTTGGAGATGTATCAAAGGATTCATTCCTGTGGACTTTAGGCTTCAAATGAAAGGTTTCCAACTATCCTCTAAATGTCATTGCTGCTCGGATATTGAGACGATTGATCACCTTTTTGTGTCTGGTGTCATTGCCCAAACTGTTTGGAGTTATTTTGGTAATATTGCTTATAGACCTTTGCTTGCTATGCATGATGATTTTATTTCTGTTATCAAAAATTGGTTACAAAACTCTAAAGGTCACATTTTAAATCTTATCCCCATTTTAATTGTTTGGTTTATTTGGAAATCTCGCAATGATGCTAAGCATAATAGTATTGCTATGGATGCAACTACTATTATTTCTAATGTTAAACACAAAATTCTTCAAATGCATTCTTACAAACTTATTTCTAAGAAGAATTTCAAAAACTGTGTTCACTTGGCCAATTCTTTGGGCATTCATTTTGCTGTTATTTATTCTGCTGCTGTTGATAAGATGGTGAAGTGGATAAAACCCAAACCTCCTTATATTAAGCTTAATACTGATGGTTCTCTTGGCCCTAACGGTGCTGGTGCTGGTGGTATTATTAGAGATGAGGTTGGTAAAGTTTTAGCTGCTTTCTCGGCCCCCATTAATTGCAATTCTGCGAGAGATTCATGCTCTTCTCCTTGGGCTGAATATTTGTACTAATTTAGGTATTAGATTTATTTGGATTGAGGTTGATGCTTTGCTTCTGATACAGATTATTAACAATATGGTTCCTGGTAATCCTGAGAATTTTTATCTTATTAGAAAGCTTAAGCTTTCTCTGTCTACTTTTAATTATGTTATCTCTCACATTTTTCATGAAGCTAATGTTTGCGCTGATTGGTTAGCTAAGCGTGGATGCAATATTTTTCATTATGAAGAATTAAATCTTTCTGATTTGCATCCGCTCCTTCTTGGTATGATCATGTTAGATAATACTGGTTTACCCTATATTAGGTATGGTTAATTTCTTGTTTGATGTGTTGTTCCCTGTTAATTTCTTTGGCAAACCTTATTTCTCTGTTGGTTGGGCGCTTCGTGTTGTTCTGGGCAACTTCTGCTTCATTTTTTTTGCTGGCGTGTCTTGGGATGTTCTCTGGCATCGTTTTCTCTATTAACTGGTCTATGTCAAACCTTGTTTTTCTTATCTGTTTCTGTCAAGCGTTTTGTAGTTGGGTTTTTTGGTTGTTTGCGATGCAGCTGAGATCTCTTAATTCTTTTATGAATCTTTTTGTTTGCTGCCCGAGCTCCATGACCTGCTACTTTACGTCGCTGGATGCTTGCTTTCTGAATGGCTGCATTGACCAGTTTTTCATTTCCCTTTCGTTGTGTTATTTCATATGCTCTCATTAGGTTTTTTGGAGATTTCTATGCAGGTTACCATTAGCTCCTCCGCGCGCTACCTTCTTTGTTATCCAGGTAGTTTTCTGGTTGTTTCTTTTTGTGCTTCTTAATTGGCTTTTTCTTTTTTGCTGGAAGTGGATGCTGAACTCTTATCTTCAGAACTTTCTTTTTTGGGTGTCGTATGCTCACAGCACCATTAGTACTAGCGTTTATCTTAATTGTATTATTAAGATAAGGAACCACGGACTCGTAGGTCTTTTTTACTTTTTGATTGTAGCTCAGTCGAGCATTAGAGAGTCTGTGGATCCTTTTAAGGACTATGTAACCGATTTTTTTATATTAACACGTAGGCCCCAAAGTGGGTTTTAACTAATATATATATATATATATATATATATATATATATATATATATATATATATATATATATATATATTTATATATATATATATATACTATTATAAAAGTGGCTTGAGTTTCCTTCCTCCGGCGAATCTTGTTCATCCATTCTACTTATTTTTTAATTATCTTGGCCGTCCATTCTATTAAAAATATTTAATAAATCAAAAAACTCACATTAAATATCAAAATATATAATAATTACTATCCGTTGCATTTACCTCACAAATTAATTACTTCTTAAATTTACTATCTCAATTAATATAATTTTTATTATTCTTCAAATCCCCTTCATATTCCACCTAAATTAATTACTTCTCAAAAACCCGCTTCATATTCCACCTAAATTTAAATAGTTTTATGTTTCAAATCTATATACTATCTATATCTATATCTATACTACTATATAAAAGTGGCTTGGGATTCCACTCTTAGCAAATCCGAGCCTTTCATTTTAATTAATTTTAATTATTCAAATCAAATCCTAACCATTTATTTAATAATTATAATTATAATTATAATTAATTAATAATTATAAATTTATTCACATAAAATTGCTACATTAATGAAATAATGATGCATTAATTAATCTGTAAGCCGAAGGAGTAGTCGTTACTCGTAGCGAGAAGATGAAAGGGATCGAACAAAGGAAGCTCGATCGCCATCGTTTAGGTCGCTTGGAGCAGCGGGAAACTCATTCGGCTTGCCACTCTCTCCGCAGTTTCTCTGTATCTTTCTTCTTCCTCACTCCGCCGTTTCTCCATATCTTTATTCTTAAATTATTTAAGTCACTTCACCTTCTATAACTTCAATATCGTTAATATAATGCCTCTTCGAATTCCATTGTCCTCCCCTTTATTTATTCTTCTCATTTCTTTTATCCGCTTCGTGTGTTCGCCGCTGCGGCTTTCTTCTCATGTCGGATCGGAAGCCATGACTGGAACTCTTCGAAGGTTTTCATTTTAGATAGAGTAGCAGGTTATCGATTTTCTTTTTCATAAGATCGAGCTGCTCTCCCTCATGCCTTTAGAGTTATATCCACCATAAGACTTTCCAAGTAATGCATTTTGTTACGCCTCATCTTCAGCTGAGGTATGACTGATAGAACCAAAAATAAAACAGAACAAAATTGATAGAGAAGAGAAAATCCTTATCTTCTTACTTCACTCCTTCCACGGCAGAAAAAAAAATAGAAAACTAAAAAACAGAGCAACTTCTTATTCTCTGGACTTTCACGGGCAGAGAACAAAAAACCAAAAAACGAGAGCAGCAAGCACGAACTGTTTTTCACGGGATACATCCATTCAAAAACAAAACAAAAAAAAATGATTTTAAAACCGTCTAATAAAACAAAAATTAAAATCTAAAGAAAAATAAAGCAAACAATGCGGCGTTTGGTTTGATAATATCCAACAATCTCCCCCTCAAACCAAAACTTTCTTCATCCCAAGCATCTTCAATAGCTTTAGGAACCTCGGTGTCGGCAATGCTTTGGTGAACAAATCAGCTACCTGATCTTTTGTACTACAGTGCTCCATGCTAATGTGACCCATCTTTACTGCATCTCTGATAAAGTGATAACGCACATCAATATGCTTGCTTCTGCCATGTTGTACTGGGTTTTTAGCCAATGCGATCGCTGACTTGTTGTCCACATAAATTGTTGTAGCTTCATCAATCTCTCCAAAAAATTCCTTCATCAAATTCTTCAACCACATTGCTTCACAAGCCGCTGCCGCCGCTGCTATATATTCTGCCTCACATGTAGATAATGCTACAACTTTCTGCTTCTGCGTGCACCAAGTAAAAACTGTACCACCAACATAAAATACATATCCACTTGTGCTCTTTCTTTTCTCATAATCATTTGCCCAATCACTGTCACAATATCCAAGCAACCTCATGTCTCCACTGCACTGATAATGAAGGCCAAACTCAACTGTACCACTGATATATCTAAGAATCCTCTTTGCCGCAAGCCAATGAGACTCCCTTGGATTCTCCATGAATCTACTCAAGATGCCCACACTATACACAATATCTGGTCTCATCACTGTCAAGTATCTAAGGCTCCCAATCAAACTTTTGTACAATGCTGAATCAACCAATTTTCCTTCTCCTTCTTTTGTGAAATGAACTCCAGTTTGCATTGGTGTTGAGACACTATTACAATGATTCATCCTGAACTTCTCAAGCAACTCTTTTGCATACCTCTTTTGGCATATCCAAATGCCATCCTCTTTCTGATGCACTTCAATACCCAAAAATAATGACATGAGGCCAACATCTGTCATATCAAATCTTCTGAACATAGTTGATTTAAAGTCTGCAATCATCTGCTCATCATCACCTGTTATAAGCAAATCATCCACATATAAGCATATAATCAACCTGTTGCCATTTGAGTCTGTCTTCATATACACACCATGTTCATAAGGGCATTTAGTGAACCCTTCTTCTCCAAAATGCTTATCAATGCATAGGTTCCAAGCCCTCGGGGCTTGCTTCAAGCCATACAAAGCCTTTTTCAAACTATACATCATATGCTCTTTTCCCTTCACAATAAAACCTTCAGGCTGATCTACATAAACTTCTTCCTCCAAAACACCATTCAAGAAAGCCGACTTCACATCTAATTGATGAATCTTCCATCTATTCATAGCAGCAATAGAGAAAATTAATCTGATTGTATCAAATCTGGCAACCGGTGCAAAAACTTCTTCATAATCTATCCCTTGCTTCTGCTTGTACCCTTTGACTACAAGTCTAGCCTTGAATTTGTTTACACCTCCTTCAACATTTTTCTTCAATTTGTACACCCACTTGACACCAATGGATTTTTGACTCTTAAAAAGTGAGGTCAAACTCCATGTGTCATTTCTCTCAATAGCATCAATCTCCTCTTTCATGGCATCAATCCATCTCTTATCTGTAACTGCTTCATTAAAAGTTAAGGGCTCTTCATCTACATAGAAAGCAAATTGAGATAACTCCTCATTATAATTTGTGGTGTCATATATCTCCTGCAAGCTTCTTGTCTTCACCTTTTCAATACCACTACTAGAAGATTCTCCTAATCTCACTATAGTGTGTGGTGGTAATCTCACTATAGTGTGTGGTGGTCTTTGTTGCTCTACATCATCAATAATTTTTTCTGAATTTCTCCCAACTGTGACATCCTCCTTGTTGTCATTTTCAAGCCAATCCCAAGATAAGCTCTCCTCAAATCTCACATCCCTGCTCACTACCACTTTCTTCGTTGTAGGATTATACAGTTTATAGGCTTTGGACCTTTCACTGTATCCTGCAAACACACATTTCTCAGATTTTTCATCCAACTTCCTTCTCTTTTGATCAGGTACATGAACATAAGAAATGCTCCCAAAAACTCTCAAGTGATCAACAACAGGCTTATGACCACTCCAAATTTCAAAAGGGGTTTGAGATGGAGTACTTTTTGATGTCACCCTATTCAACAAGTACACAGCACAAGACACTGCTTCAGCCCAAAGCAAATTGGGCACTTGCCTCTCCTTCAACATACTCCTAGCCAATCCCATAATGGTTCTATTCAACCTCTCTGCTACCCCATTTTTTTGTGGTGTGTATTTAGTTGTCAATTGATGGCGTATCCCATTCTCCTTCAAATAATTTTGCATCTCATGACTAACATACTCTCCACCTCTATCACTCCTCAACATCTTAATAAACTGGCCACTCTCCTTCTCCACAAGTGCTTTGAATATTTTTAAGTATTCAAATACTTGTGACTTCTCTTTCAGAAAATATACCCAGACTTTTCTGCTATAATCATCAATAAATGTGAGAAAATAATAATTACCTCCAATAGAAGTAGTGTGCATCGGTCCACATAAATCTAAATGAATAAGCTCCAATGGCTTCAAGGCTCTCCATGATTTTCCAACTGAAAATGGTGCTCTGCTTTGCTTTTCTGCAATACATGCTTCACAAATCTTGTCTTGAACTTCAATATGTGGAAGCCCATCAACTATATTATTCTGGCTCATATAAGAAAGTGTATTGGAACTCAAGTGACCAAATCTGCAATGCCATAATCTTGAATGATTCTCAATGGAAGTTTTCAAACAACCATTCAAACTGCAAATCATCTTCATGGGATACATTTTATTTGGAGTCACCTTCACCTTGGCTACCAAAAATCCATGCTTGTCTTTAATGGTACAAGTGTCAAGAGAAAACATCAACACATAACCCTTTTGATTTAATTGTCCAACACTAAGCAAATTATGCTTAAGATTTGGAACATATAAGACATCTGATATCTTCTTTTCTCCCTTCCTTGTTTGCACCAAAATGTCACCTTTTCCTTCCACAAATAGTTTGTTGTCATCTCCCGTACGTACTTCACTTTGGATTGAATTATCCAAAGTAACAAACAATCTTCTATTGCCAGTCATGTGATTACTACAACCACTATCAATAAACCATACATCTCCTGAATCACCATATTCCTTACTATGTGTAAGAAACATTGTGTCTTCACTTTTCTCCACTTCCTTTTCTTGCACCAAATCTGCATTTGCCTCTTCACTCTCCTGCCTCTTCCAACAATAACGATAAGTGTGCCCATACCTTTTGCAAAAGTGACATTTGATATTGGCAAGGTTGCTTCTTCCTCTTCCTCTGAAACCATGTCCACGACCACGTGCACCTTCTCCATCACCATGAGTTCCACCTTGAACTTCACCTCCATCACTTTGTGTAGATTCTCCTCTGCCAGCACGGCCTCTTCCACGAGTACCATAAGAGCCTCTTCCTCTACCAAAAGAGCCTCTTCCTCTACCAAAACCTCTTCCACGGCCACCTTTGAAATTCCCACGCAATGCCACTTGAGTTTGGAATGCTTCCTCAAGTGGTGTCGAATCATATTGCTTCATTCTTAATTCATGGGATTGTAGAGATCCAAGCAAACCTTCAATAGACATTTGCTCTATGTTCTTCGCTTCTTCTATGGCTACCACCGTGGCTTCAAATTTTCTTGTCAAGCTTCGTAAAATCTTCTCAATAACTCTTTTATCTTCTACAAGTTCTCCATCAATTTCAATTGATTAACAATGGTGATTACCCGATTGAAATATTCTTCCACACTTTTCGACTCCTTCATCTTCAACATATCAAATTGGCTTCGTAGGGTTTGTAAACATACCATTTTTACTTTATCATCTCCTTTGTAAGAAGCATGCAGTGTATCCCAAGCCTCCTTCGCGGTCTTCACCGTAGAGATCCGTTCAAAAATAATTTCATCTACCGCTTGATAGATGAAGAAAAGAGCCTTCCGATCCTTCTTCCGATTTTCTTTCAACTCTTGAAGAAGTCTTTGATTCAAATCTCTCTCAACTTCGGGCTCCTGAAAACCGCTCTCTACAATCTCCCACAACTCTTGAGATTGATACAACACCCGCATTTGAATACTCCATTGATTGTAGTTCTTCCCCGTGAACTTGGGCAACTGAGGTTGCAAATTATTACTGCTTGAACTCGCTGTCATTCTTCAACCGTGGCTCTGATACCAATGATAGAACCAAAAATAAAACAGAACAAAATTGATAGAGAAGAGAAAATACTTTTCTTCTTACTTCACTCCTTCCACGGCAGAAAAAAAATAGAAAACTAAAAAACAGAGCAACTTCTTATTCTCTGGACTTTCACGGGCAGAGAACAAAAAACCAAAAAACGAGAGCAGCAAGCACTAACTATTTTTCACGGGATACATCCATTCAAAAACAAAACAAAAAAAAAACGATTTTAAAACCGTCTAATAAAACAAAAATTAAAATCTAAAGAAAAATAAAGCAAACAACGCGGCGTTTGGTTTGATAATATCCAACAATGACTTGATAAGGTATCTTCTTCACTTTCCTCATGATTACTTAGATTCTCTGTTGAATCTCCTCATTTTTCTTGTTTAGTTAGCTCAATGGACAAAATGGCTGGGGAATTTCATTTATGATAATTAGAGCTCCATCACTAGAACCTGTTGTTTCCTTCTACAGGGTAAGCAGATGACAGAACATTAATATCCAATATGCTCTCATTATCCTCAAAATTCTTCGTATTATCATCAGCCAACATAGAATCTTGAGAGCTATTATGAACATCTGAATCTCTGACGGGCATATTAAGGTCAATCTATCTTTAATTATGTTTTGATTCCATTTACTATGCCTCATAGCATTTCATCTTCTCCTCCATTGCTTTCGCCTTAATTACAACCATTCGATCATCACACTTAGGCTTTTTTTTGTCACCTCAAAATGCCATCGATAGCCAAAACACAGATTTATAGGATATAAATTATTTGCTCATTGGTTATCGTGATTTCTCTTAACAGCTTTCACTCTTTATCTATTGCAACTTTTCTCAATAACTCTTCTTCATCTTAACATATTTGTGTGAAATTTAATTATCTGATATATATCGTTAAATCACATATGAATAAAAAATAATACAACTAAGCAAAAAATTATAATTTTATATATTTATAATATTCATTCTAATTTTAACTTTTTTATTCATGTGCACTTTATTTTTGCTTCCTCAAATCTTTTTTAATATAATCAATTAATCAATAAGTAAATACATTCTGTTTGTTTGTTTTTTTTTTCTTTAAGTTGAACAGTTTCTAAATTTCATAGTTATTTTATCACTTGATTTAGCCATGATAAGCTTCCTGATATCCCTTCAATTATTATGGTTGGATGAATAAGTGAATTTATTCAAATTATTTTCTTTGCATACTCTTGCTTCACTATTGAATTGGTAGCATATTCTAAACAGGCTTAAATAATAACTACATACTTATGCTTATATATGTCATTTTTTTTAAAAAAAATGGTGGCGTTCACAGCATTTAGCTGTGTGTTGTGATTATCTATTTCATGAGTGAAAAGTTGAGAGCAATGACGATTATGATAAAGAATTTAGCTATCGACTGCACCTGGAGGATATGAAATGTCCCTATATTTCCTAAAATATGGCATGTTTGGGTGGCCTGGAGCATTTCAGGCAACCACATCTCCCATCAGCATGGGAATTAAAGTGTAAGAAAAACTCATCTACTTATATCATGGATTCATTGTCATACGAGCCTTTTTCTTCTTCTTCTTCTTCTTCTACTTATTCTTGCTCTTTGCTCTTAAAGCATAGCTCTTTCAGTTGAGCCAAACTCCCTAATAATCTCTTCACTAATAAAATCCCCTCCAGCTTCTCCTGCTTTGGCTGTTACAACATATCCATTATCAATTCTTGTTTCTTAGCTTTGTTATGTTTCTCTGGCTACTAGATGATGAATTTCTATTAGAGAGGCGGTGATAGTTATTGCTAACAATTGACAATTTGGTCATGTTGGATTCTTCCTCTACTTTAGCAATGAGGCATCAATGATGGTATGAAGCTCCTCTAGCATTTTGCTTGTAATGCTATTAAATACTTATTATCGTACTTCTTCTACCAATGTTGCTGCTACTTCAAGAACCTACTTATATGGAGTTGTTTACTTGGATATTCCAACTTTGTGCAAGATTCTTTGCAGCGGTACAGTCTGGATGAATTTGTATGCCACACGCTTGCAACCATATAATTAAGTAATTGATAGAGGTCCATATATAATCAATTAATTTTAAGGGGTTAGTTACAAGTAATTGATAGAGGTGCATACAAAAATTTAAAGGGTCCATATAGTTTTTAGTAGAGAACAATGTATATCTCACCAATGAAAGATATTTCATCATCATTTAATTACAGCTAAAATAATTGTTGCAAAAGCTTTTGGCTTCATTTGGTTTTGATTTTTGTCCTGCTTAATTTTTCTTTGCACAGTTTTTTAATTTATCTAAAAATTATTCTTTCTAAATCAACATTATATGTGCACCTCTTTATCTGATAATGTACGGATTGATATTTATTAAAGGTCAAGTAGTTAAAAGTAGATTTGGGTGATTTGAAGTTTGGACATGTACAAAAAAGAGTAGAAAATTCTCCATCGAAGTTGTAAAAAAAATTAATCATCGGATTAAGAAGGAGAAGAGTTAAATCTAAGCTAATACAAATAGAAGTTGTTCAAAAAGATTTGCAAAGAATATATTCGACACCTCAGACAATACTTAATATGAATATATTAAAAAAATGAGAATTCATAATTAATGTTGATCCCAAATTATTGGGACAAGGCTGATGATGCTGCTGCTTTACTAATGAATTCATGAATACATAAATTGTCTTAACAACTTGTGAATTATGTAATGAGTAAATGATGATTATATTTATTTCAACGTTTAAAAAGAACATCAACATAGACGTACAAAAGGAGCTAAAATCTCAATACTCCATTCTAATGTTGTGTTTTGGATGTCCTAATAATAATCCTTGTAACATTAATGCAGAGATATTCTATTGATCAATGTAGTCATTCCCTTGAGCAATCCTCATCATCTAAAATGTCTAGAAATGATGAGGTGGTGGTGTGAAATAAAAAATAAAAGTAGCAGAAAATGATATAATCATGGTAGAGCTTAAGGAATTGGGAGACATCCAGAACACTGAAGAAATAGAAAATGTATCTTCAAAGGCGCCTAACATGAAAATGGAGTACTAGAGTTGGTCCTCACATCAATTTATTGAAAGAATACCCTTCTGATTTTCAATGCAATACAGTCGAACAGGCAATCTTTCACCAACCACCCATACTTGGTCTTAAACTCCTTTCCCTTCTCCTCGACCCAATCCTCATGTGAGGCTTTCTCCACAACTGGCTCAAATGTGTGTTCATGTCCTAACAATCTCATTTACTCTCTCAAACCCAGAAAAAAAAATGCAAATTTTGATTAGCGATGAAGTAAAACAATACATCAACGTTGGCTAAGTTTTTTTTGTGTGGATTGAAGCACAATTTTTATAGGTAAATGCAAGTCATGATTGAGGAAGAGAAAATATCGAATTCTTTGATAAAGATGGTTGCTTATATAAGCATTGGCATGTTAATTTGATAGCATAGATATTCATTGAGTAAAAAGCTCAATAATTAAGATGAATTGCGTATATAATTTTTTTATGTTATCGAACTTTTTATGAATTTCTTTCCAATTCAAGTAATCATTTAATAAAAAATAATGTAATGAAGTTCTAACAATAAATACATACAATGGAAATATCAAATATAATAAATAAAACAATGTGAAGGCTAATAACACACTTACAATATTTAAAATTTAAAATATAAACATATTAGTAATATGTGCACATGTTTACAAAACAAACAATATATGATATGATATATTGAATTGTGTTATCAATTTTAAGTACTAAATGAATAATGTAATCTTCAATTACAACGAAGTTAACTTATTTTTAAGTTGGTTCTATAGATGTAATAACACAATGAAGTAATGACATTGAATGAATTATTAATCTATTAAGAATGTTCAAAGCATAAAAAAATAATAACATTGCATAAACTTATAAAAGAAAATAATTTTTGCCAAACACCAAGATAAGAATATCCTCAAAACAACTTATGTTAATACAAGTGAATCTAAGGTTTCATTTGGGGCGGCTTTTTTACTGCTTCTTAAAGCAGCTTTTTAGTACAAAAATTAAATTTTTTTTTACTAGAAAGTTGCTTTAAGAAGCAGTGAGAAAGCCGTCCCAAACGAAGCCTAAATCTAAAGTACAAGCATATAACTACTAAGCATAATGAAAAATAATTATCTTAACTCAAGAGATTTTATCACATAAAAGATCCAAGCATAATAATGGCAATATAAATTTATAAGTAAGAATATTTTATAAAGCAAGATGAATAAGATCAATATGACAATATCATGTGATTCAAGTAGATTGTGAGCCCATAGACCAATTTTTAATGAGTATGTTTTGATGTTGATATAATAGTGCTTGAGTTTAATAAAATGGTTTCATATATATTCTCTTTTATAGATAATATTATTGATATTGCATTTCATAACTTAAATTTTAAATTTTATTGTATCATTTTTTATTTTTCAAATTTTATTTACGTGCACCATATGCACGTGCATTTATACTAGTATATATATTATATATATATATATATATATATATATATAATATTATATATATATATATATATATATTATATATATGTATGAATATAAAAAAAAAATTTTATAAGAAAATAATATAATATTTCTAAATATATAAATTTATTACATAAAAAAAACTTATATTCTTAACTTTTATAAGTTATTGACATTCTCAGCCCAATTTCACACATTCAGCTAATTTCAAAGTTTTCACTCTCATCAAAATTCTCTTAGGTTTTTTTTTTTTTTCAATCCTGTATTATCGGGGAACTTTAAGAAGCTATATTTTTATAAAATAATGCACAAATTAAAAGCAAAAATCAAGTTATGTAATGTGGCAGGAATATATTTTGATTAAACTTGCTAGCATATGGTATGCCTTTAAATGGATATTTAATATTTAAAAAAGTAATTAACTAAAAATACATTATAAAAATTTTGTTATATAAAAACTTATATTTATAGATTAGGCTGTATGAACAAAATCGGTATATATTTGATGATTTCGCAATTGAATTGACGATTCAAATCAGTTCACATTGGTTCAATATGAATCAAGTTAAATCAGTTCAGTTCACAGTTGAGCCAGGCTATTCATTTCAATTTTCCAAACACTACAAATTATGGTTAGATTATATTTAACAATACCTGTTGGGATCAAAATGAGATAAGTTAAGTGCATCTCCAACCGAAAATCTCATTTTTACCTCCAAAACTTAGGGAAACTAAAAAATGTCTTGATTCATCTTCAATCAAACTCCATTTTACGCCCTTATGTAAAGATAACCGTCTTTCTCATCTCTTCGGCAAATCCAGTGAAAACAGAAAAATAGCATAGGTGAACAATGGAACGTTAATACTGGCATCGCACTGTTCACCAGCAACCAAATAGTAGAAGTTTTGTCGTTCGGCTAGAGCTCGCGAGCGACGTCATTCATGCATTTGGAGTTCAGTTGGAGTAGGCCTAAGGTATATTTTAATTAAATTGACATAAAATGACTTCGAAGAAACTTTGAGCCATGATCAGCTGAGCTCGAGATCTGACCGTTAATGGCAACATTTGAATGACGTATTCGTGTAATAAAATGCCCGACTTGACATCATAGTCATTGAACCAGAGGGCTTCTTAATTATTAAAGAGAAATTCATCTGTAATAATGGAAAATAAGCATTAAAGTAAAATTTTGGAAATTAATAAAGGCCGTCGTGGCTGTTTTCGGATTCGGACTGTTGGTTCCTATAAAACAACAAAGTCTCGGGTCGACGCCCTATCGCAACTCTTCCCCCCATTTCCTTTGCCGTCCAACTGCTCTCGCGCGCGAGCCATCTCTCTCTCTCTCTCTCTCTTCTCTCTCTCTCTCTCTCTCTCTCTGGTTTCTGCTATTTTTGGGAGGAGCAGGGGCAGAGATTTCGACGAAGCTAGAACATCGTACGGCTTCTGTGTTTGGCTACAGCAGGGAAAGGACTACGGGCTAGAAGCTACAGCTCCCTGAAGACAGTCCCCGTCATTGAGGTAGTTGTTTCTTCTTAGTTTCTATGAGAAATTTCTCTCCTTTCTCTCTCCCAACACTATTCCGTTAGTGTTCTGCACAGATTCTGTTTCTCTCTCCCCCTTTTCTCTCGTGTTAGCAATGGAGGAATCCGTTGTTTGTTGTTCTTTCTCCGCACGCTCTCTGCCTTCCAGCCCCATCCCCTTTCCTCGAAACTTCACTTTTTCACTTTTACCGGGCGATTTCTACTTTATTTCTGTGTTTTTTTGTTCCCTTTCATGCTGATCTTTATTCGCTCCGCAAGCATAAAAAGAGCAGGAATCCCTCTTTTGGCTTTTTTTTATCCTGACTAAAATCCCATTTTTTCCCTACAGATAATGCTATCGCATTAAACACAAGAAAAAGCAGAAGGATGATGGAAAAGAAAGACTTATATCCGATCAAGCACTCAGTTCACATCGAGGTGACCTCCAGGCCGCTCAGGACAACGCATCAACAGTCACGAACTGTTCGATTCTTCTGTGAAGATATCGATGCCACTGATTCGTCCGACGATGATACCTGCTTTAACCGCAGAAGAGTGAAGCGCTATGTGCAAGAAATCAAGTTCGAGCTTCAGCCGTCCACTGCAACCAGCTCTGCTAAGGTTAAGTCAGGCAAGGCAAGCGCAGGGCAGAGGAAGAAGAAGGTCGCGGCCTCATCTGAGAAACACCAGCCTTTGCCTACGATTCCAAAGTTCCGCGGCGTCCGGCGGCGGCCGTGGGGTAAATTCGCTGCGGAGATTCGAGACCCCACGCGGCGGATTCGGGTCTGGCTCGGTACTTTTAACACCGCAGAGGAGGCCGCGAAGGTCTATGACTCTGCTGCCATCCAACTTCGCGGACCCGACGCCGCCACCAACTTCTCTCCTCTGCCACCGGCGACCAAAGTCTCCGTATCCGGTGGGTACGATTCTAGCGAAGACTCGCGCAATACCTGTTCGCCCACCTCTGTTCTCCGAAGATTCCCTTCTGCAGTTGCGGAAGAGGAAGCTGGCGTGCCCGACTACGTCGGTGACCTCAACCTGTTCGACGAAATGCCTATTTATAATGAGCTTTTAGACTTCGGTTCGTATGAGCAGAAGCTTCTCGATAACTCGGCGGCTGAGTTCGGCCTCTTCGCGGGTGAGTCGCGGATACCCAGCGCGGGATTTGAAATCGGTTCGTCTCTGTGTCAAGACTTCGACGATTTCTTTGAAGATATCGGCGATTTGTTCCCGCTCGACCCGCTCCCCTCTGCACTTACAAGCGGCATCTTCTAAGTGGAAAATCGGTGTCGTTTCGCACGCCGGCCGCCGATATTCGGCCGATTTTGTAACTAAGTAGTGACAGTGATTCATAAGTCAGCAGCAGATTCATCTTCATTCTCTTTTTAGTTTTATTTTATTTTTCTAATTTATTTGTTTTTTATTTTATTTTATTTCTACTGTTAGTATTTTCCTCTTATTTCCCGCTTAACTATCTCCGTTACTTAACGGCGACGGGAAGGACCGCTCTTGTTTGCAGGTTTTTTTTTCTAGCTATATTCAGAAAATGTTTATTATATATTATTTGTTCTGTCCTTTTTTAACTAACTTAACACGTGGCCGAGTATCACGGCGCTTAAGCTCACGCCTTGCACTTCGTGCAACGTGAGCTTGGTGGATTAGGCCCGGCACCGTCAGTTATCACAGGTACTGACAATGTGTTGCTACGTGTTTTGTATAGAGTGCAGCAGTATGGGTTGTTTCAGGCAGGTAATTTAGGAAATGACGAGCAAAGAGCTTTGTTTTCTTTTTTAAGGCTTATTTATGTTTTCTTCCTTTTTTTTTGGGTAAATCCGGGGCCAAGACCCATGTATTAAGAGACAAAGTTTAAGTTACAAGTAATGAAAATATACACAAAGACAACATTAAGCAAGAATTGTATTAAGAGACAAAGTTTAAGTTACAAGTAATGAAAATATACACAAAGACAACATTAAGCAAGAAACAGTAGCTGGCAAAACATAAAGGACTCAGAATTAAAAGAGACTAAGATCATCCAGATTCAGCTTGGAGATCGCAAAAAGCCCAGGTTGAGGAACCGGTTGCCAGTCAGCACCACAACAGCCATCACAGTGCCAGCAGCCGGAGTAGATAAGAGCACGAGAACATGCCTGGTTGCCCCGCAGGCCTTTCAAGGCATCATCAGAATAGCCTCGCTCATCATCGTTCGTAAGCGCAGCAAATCCAAATCATGCATAATGTTGTCTTTGAAGTATACCCGAGAAATGAAAGGCTGAATTTCCACAAAAAAACTGGATAAAGCCAATAGAGATTTGGACTAAATCCCAAAAATATGTCTTCCCAGGTCTGAACAAAAAGGTGAACCAAAAATTGAGGCTGGCAACCGCCACCAGCCCAAGAATTCCAGCCCAAAGATAAAGCAACAGCAAAAGGATAACAACCAGCCAGCAAAATACTCCCAGAAAAATTAAATACCTGAAAACCTCTGCTGTAAGAAATGTATATTTTTCCATTTCGATGTTTTGAGTCTAACCGCCTCTTTGATATTGCAAATAATTTTGGTGATATTGTTTCTGTCAGTGGAGAAACGACGGAGATTCCATTCTTTCCAAATGAAATAGATCATGCAACTAATGATAAGGAGACAGTAATTCTTCTCGGAATTGCAAAAACCCACAGCATTACCAAAATAATCCAATAACTGATGCAGATTCGGTCTAAGCAAAAAGGCATTGATGTCCGGCAATAAAATTTTGGCAATGAAAAAAGAGAAATCACATTCAAAAAATAAGTGGGAATGATTCTCTAAATTACCAGAACACAAACTGCAATTAATGGGGATCTGAATGCCTCTTAAAAGTAAGTTATCAGCGGTTTTAAGCTTGCCAACCACCGCCATCCAAGAGATGCAAGCAAATTTAAGTGAAAAATGTTTATGCCAGATCCAGGAATGCCAATCCACCTTTGAGAGATGGGAGTAATAGTGATCAATAAAATTATTAAAAGCCCACTTAACCGACCCATTCCAGCAAACCTGATTCTTCTCCGAGATAATAACAGCTTTGATTTTGTCAGCCAGCACAGAAGAAATGGAGTTCGGCAAAATCCAAACTCCATTATTCAAAAAATCATTAACCAGCAGTTCATCCATGCCCGAACCAATCAACTCATTAATCATTAAACCATTGAGCCAAGGATCCCACTTAAAAGAGTAATAACAGTTTTGAGATCAAACAGAAAAAGAAAATTTTTGTTTGATATTAAAGGCAGCTTGAGTGATTCTATGCCAGAATTTGGAAGCAGTAGAGGGTACAGGCTTCCAGGGAGATATGTAATTAATTTTGTACCATTTGGTTAACAGATTTTGAGAGTTGAAAAATCTGCCTAAAATGGCACAAGAAACCCCAAAGTAAATAGCATCAATAGAAGGTAAGCCAAGACCTCCATAAGCTTTTGGAAGAGTCACTTTGGACCACGAGAGATGTGTAATTTCTTGTCAACCAGGTTGTTGTGAAATAAGAATCTAGTGCAAAGCTTGTTAATGATAGCACAACAGCTTTTGGGTATAATAGAGCCTCTTATCCAATAAGCAATGGTGTTGATAATAGTAAATTTAAGAAATTGAACCCTACCTGCAAAAGACAAAAATTTGTTTTTCAAACCATCAAGTAGAGCAAAAAGTTTGCTCAGA
Organism: Dendrobium nobile; assembly: GCA_022539455.1. Lineage (NCBI taxonomy): Eukaryota > Viridiplantae > Streptophyta > Magnoliopsida > Asparagales > Orchidaceae > Dendrobium > Dendrobium nobile. The sequence goes on from CM039735.1 coordinate 18,143,792, forward strand.
AGTAGTTGGAAGTGAGAAGAATTGAGTCTTTTAGTAGAGATAGGAATGCCCAAGTAGGTGAGGAATGTGTTGACATTGTGAATACCAAGTTCCTCACAAATGAGTTGATTATTTTGATGAGGCTTGGAAAAAATGATAGCACTTTTGTTTATATTAACATGAAGCCCAGATAAAGATCCAAATAAGTTTAAGCAACAATTAAGATTAACAACATTGTCATTAGTGGCCTCCCCCACCACTAATAAATCATCTGCATACATCAAGTGGTTGATGTACAAGTCTTTACTTTTAATGCCTTTGAAATGAAGCTCCGAGTTGCTAATGAGAATGTTGGACAAACCGTCCATGACAATGCAGAATAACAGAGGGGATAGGGGGCAACCTTGCCTAAGACCAGTAGTAGATTTAAAAACCCCCTCAAGAGAGCCATTGAGGCAAATAGAGAAATGTACATCATAAATGCACCCTTTAATCCAAGACACAAAAGTTTCAGGAAAGCCTTTTTGGAGCAATCTGGCAATAAGAAATTCTCTAGAAACAGAGTCAAATGCTTTTTTGATGTCCAACTTGGCACAGAAGAATTTGTGGGATCCCCTAAAATCCCTAAGAATCTCAGAAGCAAGAATAATATTGTCAGTGGAGCATCTATCGGTGATAAAACCAGCCTGGCTTTCATGAATTATACTAGGGAGGACAACTTTGAGTCTATTGGCAATGATCTTGGCCACAATTTTGTAAAGCACATTGCAAAGAGAAATGGGTCTGTAGTCATTGATATTAGTAGCATGTGAACATTTAGGGATAAGAGCAATGACCGTGGCCTTCAGTCCTCTAGGAAGAGAGGAAGAAGAGAAGAAATTGTTCACTACATTAAAAATTTGAATCCCAAGGAGGTGCCAAGACTTTCTGTAAAAAGCATAAGTAAATCCATCAGGGCCCGGTGCAGAGTTCTCATTGCCTTCAAAGACCGCATTTTTAACTTCTAAATAAGTCAAGGGGGCCACCAACGAAGCCATAAAACCAGGAGGGACTAACTTGCCAGCGGGAATGTTCAAAGGCAGCGACAAAAGGGCATTAGAGGCATTAAATATATCCTCAAAATGTTTAACAATAGCAGTGGAAATGTCGGAAAAATTAGTGAAATGTCCATCCTGGTTAGTAATCTCTTTGATGTTGTTGTAGTTGCTTCTACTTCTAATCCTGGCATAAAGAAAACACAGATCATCTTCACCTTGAGTAAGCCATAAGGCTTTGTCCCTCTGAGTAACCCAGGAATTCCATTGAGCTTGTAAAGAGGCAAGTTCAACATTGATCATCTTAAGATTGTCATTGAGCTCCCTATCAAGAGGTTGACTTTGAATCTCAATAAGACATTTATGCTGTTTGCTTCTAACTTCCAATAAAGCACTGGAAAGTGACGTGGAGGAAGCCCAATGTTTACTCTTGAGGGTTCTCTTAAGAATTTTGAGACTGTGACAAAAAGCAGCTAAAGGACTTCTAGGAGATCTAGAAGAGAAAGCAGAAATAACCTCATCCCAAAAACCTTCTTTGTGAATCCAGTAGTTTTTGAACATGAACCTAGCAGATAAAGGTTTCTCATGTGTTGATTTAAGGATTAAAGGAGAGTGGTCCGAACCAAGGGGAGCTCCTACAATGTAGTAGGCCTTAGGCAGAAAATCAAGGAATGCATTATTAACCAAAACTCTATCCAGCTTAATGTGTATAGGATCATCCACCCTTTGATTGAACTAGGAAAAAAACAAACCCGTAGATGAAAGATCTTGAAGGCCACAATTGAAGATCAAGTTGTTTAACTCCCCCAATCTGTTACTAGTCAACAAAGTGCCTCCCATTTTTTCAGTATCGAACCGACAACAGTTGAAGTCTCCCATGATCACCCAGGGTTGATCCACTGGAGGGGTATGATCTACAAGATTTTCCCAAAGGCATTTCCTGTCCTCCAAAGAGTTAGCAGCATAGATAACAGATAAGTAAAGAGGTGGGAAGGATCCCACCGAAAGCACTCCATGAATAAGTTGGTTAGTGGAGAATAATTGGTGAAAAGAGAACACCGAGTTGTCCCATTTGATCCAGATTCTGCCCGGGTTAGAATCTGAAAAATTATTAGTGCTCCCCTCATTCTCAAAAAGTCTATGAGAATGCAAGAACCACAAATCTTCCAACAAAGAAGTGGCAACTTTGGCTTCCAAAGTACATAATATCTTGATGTCGTGATCTTTGATCAGAGATCTACAAAAACTAACTTTGTCAGGGTTATTAAAACCCCTGACATTCCAACTAGCTAGAGTTGGCAAAGACATTAAGAAAATTGAGATTTGGCCTTCTTGGCCGATTTCCCCTTGGGAGGCTTTGACTTGACTTGTGACTTTCCATTTTCAACCGACGACCTTGTATTATGAACAATAATGTCTCTACAATTTGAAGTCAAATTATCTGTCTTCGTGTTAGAACAGGAAGCCGAGTCTGCTTCCGAGATTGTCTCCAAAGTGTCGGTCTGAATTTGGTCATCAGATTGAAGAGATGCAAATTTGTTTATGAGGGTGATGTCGGGAGGAGGAGGGATCTTTGGTGGGCGCTGGAAAGCAAAAGAGGCAGATTCTTCAGTGGGAGAATTGAGATTAGGTAAAGGTTGATTTTTTTCTGGAGGAGGGATAGTGATGGAAACGGGAGGGGGAATAGTGGAGCTAGACGGTAAAGACTGAATCTTACCAGTGGGAGGAACCAGGAGGTTTGGAAGCATACCAGGGGAAGAGCTAGACGGTAAAGAAGAAGGCTTACCAGGGGAAGAAACAGGCGGGGGTATTGTTGCTGGGGTAGAGGAATTGGAAACAACCAAGTTGTTGGTAGGTTTAGGAGGGGGCTGAAATGAAGGGGATCTGTGGGGGCGAGTAGAGTGAGGTCTAGAGGAACTACGTCCCCTATATTTGGGAGGTTGAGGGGGGATGACATGTTGAGGATTGGGGTTATTAAGACATAAAGAGTAAGGATGTATCAGAGAGCCACAACCTTCGCATTTCTCGGGTTTCTAGTCGTATAAGACTTTTAACAGAAGGTCTTCACCATCAATGTCTATAGGTATTTCATCAGGCAAAACAGAATCTTTAGAAATAAGGACACATACCCGGGCAAATGTAAGTCTAGTACGATTTGCATTGAGTGAATCTAACGAAATAGGAATGCCTACAAAACTTGAAATTTTTGAAATACCCGTCGGAGTCCACAGCGCCAACGGGAAATCTACGATTTTGATCCAAATCGGAATTGGAGCGGATTCATCACGCTTTGGCTTGAACTTTGGAGACCACCTTTGCAGAATAAAGGGTTTCCCCAACAGAAACCAGGGGCCACTCGAGAGGACCATCTCAAGATCTTCCTCAGTGGAGAACTTCAATAGGAAAAAACCATCGGCAAGAGAAAGAAGAGTCATAGAGCCTTTTAGGGTCCAAAGCCTTTGCATTGCTTTTAGCAGTCTCTCGTAGTAGGGACGAGGGCCAAGAGAGTACCCAATAAGAGCGGAAGTCCAGATGTTCTTGCCTTCATGCAAATCATCAGCTTTAAAGGAAAGCTTTTGAGGAGGGGAGTAGAAGGTTACCGGGAAAGTCGCAGGCTTGAAGGAGAAAGCCGAAACATTAGCAGCGTAAGATGGTCCACCATTCCCCGCCTTGGAGAAACCTCCAGGAGAAGGACCCAAAACAGAAGAAGTAGGCAGAGGAGGAAAGTCGGTGGTGGAAGTGTCCATCGGAGGAGGGAGAGGCCCTCCCAGACGAGGGACGGGAAGAGAGCTCAAAGCGGCACAAACCCTAGCAAAGCGCTTCACGACTCTCAAAGCGGCTAATGGGATCAATGAATGAGCCCTTCATGTTTTCTTTCTCATTTTCCCTGTAATTTAAAAGCTCGAGATAAGAATTTTGACTATTAATTAAAAGATTTTGAATTTAAAATTTATATATATAATGTATATAAATTTATCTAAATTGGCCTAAATGTTAAAAAAAAACACATGCTACACTATTTTATTGAAGCAATATTGTTGCGGTATGGAATATTCGCGATGGTAGAGAAATATATAGTTTAATGTCTTAGCGTTGTACGAAGATCCAGCACACAAACATATAAGAGAGATGGTGTAGTATTCATAAGAGACCAGAGTTTTTATGTGGAAACCCCTGAATAGGAGAAAAAACCACGAGGCCTGGCCCAATTTGAATGAATTCACTAATATTTGTAGTCGATTATAAATGAGGCCCTTTCTTAGGAGAAGGCCTTGGCATGATGTCACAAACATACATCATATAGAGCACATTACATGGTGGGAGTTACATAGACATGTTTGTTTGGTCGGCAAGGCCATAGTCGTTGGGATAGAGGTCGGAAAGACAGTAGTTGGTAGGAGACTAGAGTCAGAAAGACCATTGTATGGCGATGTAGGTTGGAAGGATTGTAATATGCAGGAGACCGAGGTCAGAAAGATCATTGTCCGACGATGTAGGTTGGAAGGACCGTAATATGCTGGAGACCGAGGTCAGAAAGACCGTTGTAGTAGGGTGGTACTCTGGTAGAACTCTAGGCATCGGGTGGTGTCTTGACAGAAGCTCGGGCCTTAGGTGATGGCCCGGCAGAAGTCTAGGCCTCGGGTGATTTTCCGGCAAAAGTCTGGGCGTTAGATAGTAGTCCGGTGGAAGTCCGGGCCTCAAGTGGTGGTCCGACAAAAGTCCGGGCCTCAGGTGGTGGTCCGACGGAAGTCTAGGCCTCAGGTGGTGGTCCGACGGAAACAAGGGCCTCATGTGATAATCCGGAGGAGCAACGACGTCAAGCGATGGTCCAGCAGAAGTTCGGACCTTAGGTGGTGGCCTGGTGGAGCACAAAGCCTCAAGTGGTGGCTTGGTGGAGAATATGGCCTCAAGTGGTGGTCCGGCGGAGCAACAACGCCAGGCGGTGGTCCGGTGGAGGTGAGGGCCTCAAGTGGTGGTCCAGCGAAGCAACGATGTCAGGCGGTGGTCCGATGCATGTGAGGGCCTCAAGTGGTGGTCTGGCGAAGACGATGGCCTCTAGTGGTGATCCGGCTAAGGCAAGGGCCTCAAGTGATAGTACAGCGAAGGCGAGGGCCTCAAGTGGTGGTCCGGCGAAGCTCCGATGGTGGATAAGGAGAAGCTTCTTTTTTCTCTTCCTTCTCTTCTTCTTTCTTTGGTCCCCTCTCAAGAGAAATGAGGGTCTATTTATAGATTTCTGGAGTGGCATGACCCGTAAATAGGTGAGAGATCAAGGGCAAATGGGAAGTGGTTGGATAGAGGGCCGATGTTGAATTCCTTGATCATGGACCGTTTGATGGACATTTGAATGTCTTAGTGATGTCGGAATTCAGTGATCTTGGGCTCGTTGGATTCATCTTGTTGAGCAGCTCGATTCAACTATAAGCACGTCATGTTTGGAAACCGTTCGGCAACCCAAATTGTGGTTTGAACCTTCCAATAGCTCTTCGGATCCTTGATTTGGATTCATTTGGGCTCGGATTGAGTCGAGTTTAGTGTCGTTGGGTTCGTATTTCCGAGTCGTTCAGTTTGACTGTAAGTTTACTAAAATCGGAGTTCGGATAGTCCCAATTTTAATTTTGGAAGTTTCCAACTTGATTTTGCATCAACATTCGTGCCCGATCAAGACAATTTTTTGATGACGTGTCAAGTATAGAAACACGAAGAGCAACTTTTGAAAACAAAGTTAAGAAATAAATATAGATGGGTATTCTTCTATTTTGCTTTTTGATCAGTTCCGCTACGAGAAAATGGTTTGTAACTAGCGGACAAAATCCGCCGGTACTAAGCGAAATCTGACGAAAATTTTACGTAATGGCGAAATCTGATGGAAATTTTGCGTTTCCAGTGAAATGTGTAGTAACGACTGTTTGGGCAATAATTTTTCAGTAATATTCGAATGTGAAGGAATGTTTGATGGCAGACAAATCAAAGTGATCATAATTGGGTGTGGCTTGTACTATGGCAGTAGTTTCTCGGTTGTATTTGAATGTAAAGGGTTATGTTGAGAGTTAGCAATAATCTGTTACGTGGTTTTATTGTTTTTTTATTATTATTAGGGTAAGCACTCAATAGGGATTATATGCTTTTCGTTAATTGTTTAAGTAGAAAAGACATAATAACATTTGAGGAAATTTATTACTTGCAGCAAGATTTGCAACCGATAATCTAGCTCAACTTTATGTGCTAATGAGCGCCGCATGATATTAGATGTATTTAGTTTTTGAAATATTTTAAAAATAAAAATGTTAAAATGAACTTGTCATTATAACAAATCATGTCTCATTCTTTGTAGAATTGAAACGAGTTACATAAAAAATTGAGCTCTTCCAAAGGATCCATAAGAAGAAAGGAACTGATGGCTTGCATTGCTATAGTATGAATGAATTTCTAAAATTTATTGCAAATTTGCCTCAAAATGGAATGAAAAAATGTCATATATATTAATATTGATGAAGAAAAAATTTTGTGGTTATAATCTTAAAATATGATGTGGAATAGATGGAGGCTTGAATCAAGGGGAAAGGGGTTGAAGGTATTTACCGACCAAGTCTCGCTTATATGCTTTCATAGTCATTTTAAGGATAGAAGCCTACACATATCCAACCAACAAAGATCAAAAGGGAGCTAAAATTATTTGAGTTAGGAGTTCAAGAAGTTTCACTACAAGGAAATGGTCGATTTCTAGAGTTCTTTTTGTCAGAAATTGAACAATTTCTATTGAAATAATACATTTCTCAATGATTTCTGATAAAAATTTATGTATCGATCAAACACGCGTCAGAAAATAATTACAGGCAAAAATTTTCATAAGAAAAATTGCTGGCAGAAACTGTCGCCAAAAAAATTTAAAAAAAAATGATAAAACTCAATTTTCATTTGCCCAAATTCTATCTGCACTGCCGCCCGCCCGCACACCTGATTGCCAGCTCGTTGCCCAAATGCGCCTAGTAATAACCCAAACTCTTAACAATTGAAATATTGTCCGTTTTGTCTTAAGAGCCTCGCGATTTTGTTCTGCTCATGTAATTTCTCTGGAGGTCACTCATCCCAAAATTATTTGGATGAGCATGCTTAACTACGATGTTTCTTAAGGAAATTTCAACCATAACACTAAAATATGCCTTGATGTTTAAAAGTTTAGTTTATTTTATTTAAGAGATTTTACAATCTCCTCCACTTAAGTAACTAACATTATCGTCATTATCTTTATCCTAAAATCATCTATCAGGAAGATATAATTCTAAAGGTGGCCCCTATAAGTTCAAGTGACGACTCTCACCATGAAGCACGTTGTTCCAAACAGGTTTCAAGAGGTTGCTCCCATGGAGTAGCACTTTATCTTGTATGACACTTAGTTCTCTTTTTCCATCTAATGTATTGTGCTACTACTATTTATAATAGCTCAAACTCTTATCTATCAATATTTTGTTCACTTTAGCCTAAGAACCTCACGATTTTATCATGTTAGTGTAACTTCTCAAAAGATCATAAATCCCAAGATTTCTTATGCATAAGCATGCTTAACTACTAAATTTCTTAATAAAATTCTACTATTACACCAAAATGAATCTCGATATTTAAGAGTTTAGCTTATTTTACTTAAGGGATTTTACATGAATGCTCACCCACCAATACACCTGAACGCCCACACGCTTCTGCCTGCCACAACCTGCTCCTTATGATTGTGTGAGGGTTCAAACTCTGCTCATTTTGGAGGATATCTAGAATTTTTTTGAGATGAGCATGCTTAACTATGATAAAATTTTAACCTTTACACCAAAATGCGTCTTTATGTCTAAGAGTTTAGCTTATTTTACTTAAGGGGTTTCATAATCGCCTCCACTTATGTAACTAACAACCTCGTTAGTATATTTATCTTAGAATCATCAATCATGTAGAAAGGATTCTAAAGATGGTCCCTACAAGTTCAAGTGGTGACCCCCACCACAAAGCACTTTGTCTCATATAGGATTTAAGAGGTGGCTCTCATGGCATAACACCTTGTCTTATATGACACTTAGTTCTCTTCTTCCATCTTGTGTATTATGCTACTACTATTTTTAATAGCATAAACTCTTAACTATCAAAATATTATTCACTTTAGCCTAAAGGCCTCATGATTTTATCCTATTTGTGTAACTTTTCAGGAGGTCACACTTCTCAAAATTTCTTTGAGGTGAGCATGCTTTTAAATACAAAGTTTATTAATAAAATTTCAACCATTATAGTAAAATGCATCTTAATGTTTAAAAGATAAAATTTAGCTCTAGTTTTTAATATCAAAAGATAAAAGAAATAATTTGTTTAAATTAAATTTTGGGGCATGACAAACTTGGTATCATAGAATGTTTATTAGAAGAAATAAATTATTATCAGAGCTATCAGAATTGATTATGAGTCAGGTGAGGTGAGTAAAGTAAGGGGCATGATTTTGCATACATAATAAAATACATGTGTGAATTGTTCAAATCATACATAATTATATAAGCAAATTATTGAAATAGATTTCATAGAGTAAAATGTGTCGAATGAACAACATAGTGCAACTCTAGTACTATTAGATCGTGTTATTTAGTTGGCTAATGTATTAATCTTACACTCCTGGTGTTTTTTTATGACCTAAAATCATTTAAACTATATATAACAAGCTAAAAAGCTGAGTAGGTCACTAAATCTTATAATTGAACTCAAAACTTGATAAGGAAGTAGTATGCTTGATATCAGTCAGTTTATAATAATGATAGTCAATATGATCATGAATCTCCTAAAATAGTAAACACATACACTAACAATACAATCTTAAAAATAGTAGAATAGTATGAAACAAAAGTCAATAAATGGTGACATATTAAAATGATATAATAGTAAACCAATATACTAATAAATCAAAAGATTAGTAGATTAGTAAATCTATAGGGAGGTCAAATCAGTAAGCAGTAAATAATCCTTCCCAAATCAAGAAACTAGAAATATTTATTAAAACTATTAGAATCTATAGTAATGTTGTACTATCAAATCAATATACAAATAAGGTTTAATTATTCTATATTTGTATCCAATAAGTATCTATATCACATGCTCATTATAGCAGTCAAGTGCATAATAATGGTAAATCAGTAAATAGTGAATCAAAAGCAATGTCAGCAATATTAGTATTTATAAAATTAGTTGCAGAGTAAAATAATATAGCAATACTAAAATAATAATCAGTAGAATATTAAAATAGTACAATAATAATATTGCATTAACATGTATTCCATTATTCATACTAAATAAGTTAGGAGTTTTGGCTTGCATGGTACATATTTTTTAGTAGTTGTTAATCAAAAATTAATAACTATTAGCTTAGTAAAAAGAGTCATCACTCTTTACCCATCAACACAATAATAAATCCTTATAACTATCAATCAATGTGTCATGTGAATCAGTTGAGAATAACACCAAATCATAGTATTTAAAGGAAAGTTCATTGGCACACCTTCTATACAAGTCAGTTAGTTTGTTGTCAATGTAAAAAAGAAATAACCTTTGTTGGTTCTTATATATACTATGATTATAGTATTATAATAGTAATAAAAACTAGTTATTAACCAATCATATGTTCGTATTCATTCACAATACTTGTCTTAAAAGTGCCTATATTAAAATATAAAAAAAAAATCATTCTATTAAAATCAATCAAAATGCCATAACTTTCATTTAATTCAATGAAATCACACAATCAAATAGTCAAAATATTTAGAATAATTAAGTCTATAACATATAAAAAGTTAAGCAACAGAGGTTCATGCACTAAATCATAAGAAAATACATTAAATTTAATTTAAAATAAATTAGACTGTTAAAATCAAAATATTTAAAACAGAGATAGGATAAAAGTCACCACCTCAATCTGAGCAATTTTCATAAAAAGTGGCAAATTAATTTGTTACAAAAATTTAAAATTTCTCTTTCTCTCTCCTCCTTCCTTCCCCTTCAACTTTTCTGGCAAGCTATCATTGTTAATGTGAGTGGTGAGTGAGTGGAAAGAAAAAATGAATATATATATATATATATATATATATATATATATATATATATATATATATATATATTAGAGCATAGTTACGCAGCGCTGCATGTTGAATCTAGAATCACTATATATAAAATAGAGGCTTTAGTGTCATAATGGTGATTTCTAGTGCCACATTGTTCTAGTTCAAATAGAAATTTACATTAATAATTTTAATTTTATGTTAAAAATTCAGGTTGTTACATAAGAGACCACATACCTCAAATATGGTAGTAGGCCTCAATCAATCAATGATAGACTGAACTTTTTAGGATTTCCAAATTATCTATACTACTCACCATGTGTCACAAAAAGCAATACTCCTGTGACAAAATTCACATTTGGAGAAAATTGTGTAAAATTAATGTTGCATAAATATTTTTCTTCAAATGTCTAGCTTGATCTTCCTCATAAGAAGAATAATCTAAAATATAATCTATGAACGCTATCGTAAACTGATCCAAATAATCTCTTAATTCACTATTTATCAAATTTAATGAGAAGGTTCGCATAATAGTCAACCTAAAGGCATGACTAAAAACTCATAGTGCCTATATCATAGTGGCTTAAATCATTATTCATCCTGCTCGTTGTCATTTTTCCATCCTATGCCTAGTTTGAACACACCAAAAATATTATACATCCATCCTATAACATTGACCAAAGTAATGTCTTCCATAATTTTGACACATAGGTGTCGCACTAACAAAACTCCATAACTAATAATAATGACCATAACAAAAGTTATCACAGGCACAAATTATCATATAGACTCTCCTAGTCCAAACTAACTTTTCTTTTTCCTAAAGAACCCACTACTAGAACTCTCATAATCAAATCACTTCTTATTATTAGTCCATCTTTATTGAGTAGCTATCAGATCATTCTCTATCAGCCAATCTCTCTCCATAAAATTTAAAGAAATAAAAAATACATAAGGAAATCATTGGTTATCTCATATTATCACAAAGTCCTCTAAAAAACCTATAACATTTCTTTGCAGGAGTGTCAACCAAGTATAAAGCATATCTAGCCAAAACTTTGAACTCTGCTTCATACTTCTAGTATGATCTACTCCCCTGAATCAAACTTAAAAAGGTCTCCTAAATCTACTATCATGTAAAAGGTGATATAAACTAGGCTCAGAATAAATCACACAACTCTTCTAGCTAATCAAAGAGATCAATCTCCCCTAAACCTTCTCCATGTATTGGCCCATCAACCAATAATATGCCTCATTATTTAACTGAAAAATACGTAATGAAACTTTCCTATTAGAAGGATACTACATACCGTCAAATGTCTTCTCCAGCCTCCTTAGCAAGTCTTCTATTGCCCTGGTCTTAACAGCACCCTCAAATCTCAAAGGCTTCAATCACAAAATAGCTGCAAATGTAGGTCTACCTTATCAGAATAGTAGGAACCCTGCTCCGTACCTCACCCATCATCTGGGTTATCATACTATCAAACTAAGAAATAGTATCATAATTCACTATCGAAGTAGTACTATGTAGAAGGGCTACCCAATTATCACTGTATGTATCTATCATATCTAGGTTTAGTGGATCAATAAATAAGCATAATTTGTAATTGATCATATATCCATATGAAAATAAATAATAATAAATACAGAGATATATTCTAAAACTATCCCACTTAACTTATATATTGAATTCCTAAAGCTCTTTCTTATGATCTATTTCTAAAACTATAGCTCATATACCATAAAAACTTACCACAACCCAGCCTTATAAGATCCACTGGTTTGTTGCTCCTATCATGTTGAGTTGTGACATATGAATCTCAAGATCTAATTTTAGAAATATTTCAAATTTTATCTTTCAATTTAAACTTTAAAAATAAATAACATACTATAGAACTACTAAAAATACCTCAAGTGCTAAAATAAACTCATCTACTAAATCTCTTTTATTTCATCATCAAAATGTATATACAGTATCTACACTATAGTATATGACTACAGAATAGTGAGTAAAACAAATTATAATTAAAGCTATTCATGGCTGTACAAAGATCAAAGAAAAATACATATACATACTAAGATATATAAGCTCGTTTCATTTTTCATATCCTAAAAATAGAATGCAAAATCACAATGCGGAAAAATAGCTCAATAGGCCATGAATACTGATAAAAAATTTTAAATATTTATTTTATTAAATAAATTTTATGATATTTAAATACAGTCTAGTAAATCACTGTGCTGAGCAAAAGTAATAAGAAAATAGCAGTTTTTTTAAAAAATAAGTACTAATATTGAGCAATTGAATAAACTAAAATTCATACCACATAATAGAACATAAAAGAGTTCTCTTGTCTTAGATGGAATCTCAAAAGATTCTAGCCCACTTCTAATATGCTTATAGCACTAGAACATGACGTACGCACCACAACATTGTATTTCTTCACTATAACATGCCAGTGAGTCCTAGAACATAGATATCAAAATATCTTTCTTCTTCTACAATAACATATCCTTGAACTTCTCAATTCAACCAATAAAGCACATAACACAATCACATAAATAGATATTTTATCATAATATAGAAAATAAAGCTTAATTGAGCTCTTATAAGAATTATCAAGTTTTCCATAATGATAGCAACACAAATTCCTATTGTAAAACTCACAATTTTAAAACATAACTAAATTGTCATAAATTGTGTAAAATATTTTTAAGATTTTAATCGTACTACTATACTATTTTTTAGAGTTCATATTATCTTTTATTCAATAAACCAGACAAATTTCAAAACTCGTGGTATAGAATTTCAAAATAATATTTAAAATGTTTACAATTTCAATCTTTATAACATATAAAAAGTTACGAGGTGAAAGTTTTACCAGTGCAAAGTTATCATTTTTTTTTTTTGTAACAAAAATATTAATTTAATTAAAAATTTTGAGAAATTGTTCTATTTTTTAAAGTTAAGATAGGAATTGTGTGACCTATCTCTATGTGGACAACTTTCTAAACTAGGCCGATGACTAAAAATGACCTGAAGTTGCTCAAAAACTCTTCTCTTTCCTCCAAAATCCCTCACCTCTCTACTTCTGCGGCTAAAGGACCAAATTCAATGGAATAGTAAAATTAAAACAAATATTTAAATGCAGATAATAGTACAACAACTATTACATCAATTTAGATACAGATTAAAAATAATAAAAAAGGGATACTATAAAGTCAACTTAAAAGAGCTACAATGCAAAACATATATTGGAACATGAAAATCTTCCATAGTTATGTACGTAGAAGTATATCATGATAATGCTTTAATGGTTCGAAATTTTTCTTATTTTGCAAGTTTTTAATCTATTATATATGTGTAATATTGTAACCTATTTTACAATGTAAATTAAAGTGCTTCAAGATTTTTTGATAGTTCTTGTCACAGCTCAACACGATAGGACATGTTCTGATTGGGTTGGTAACTTGTCACAACCCAACCTGATCAAAATAAGCCCGACAGTCCTCACCTTCCAAGAACTTCTTTTTCTAATGCCAAGAAGTTATGTTTAAAGAAGACAAATACATATTCCATACAATGCAAAATGTAAGCAAAAGATAAACAATGCTTGAGCTTATAATGTGAATTATTTTGACTAATCTCAGTATTATTTTTCCGCACCTCCTTTACGGAATTCTTTTTTCTGCGTACAGAAAAACTTTCATATATATATTTTGCATAGAATAATATTAATTGAGTCCACTCTATTGAACTAATCTACGTAATTTTTAATAAAAATTTTAATCTTTGATTGAAGCTTCGTTTATCAATCCACCTAATTGATGCCCTTCAGTGTTTGTTTAATGGGCTTAATTAATTCGAATAAAGCACAAGCTTATTTGGTGGACACATAAGAGATATGTATATGTGTTCATTGGATTTTATAATTTGGCTGTATTTTTGTCACTAATTTGATATGTTCAATCTGAAACTGACACTGCCAGTTTATTATTTTTATGAAAATATTTCTAAATCATTTAATGAAATACTCGAAATTCTATACAACATAATCTAAATTTTGAGTGAAAGACTTAGGCTTCATTTGAGACGGCTTTCTTACTGTTTCTTAAAGCAACGTTTTAGTAAAAAAAAAAATTAAAAATTGTTGTACTAGAAAACTACTTTAAAAAGCAGTAAAAAAGTTGTTCCAAACGAAGCCTAAGCCACATTATATTATAGTAACTATCAAATAATTAATGCCTTATTTAATTAAATGCATTTTAATTTGCAATAAATTGTAGTGTATATACTTAATTCAAGGTTTTTTTATAAATGTGATTATGTGGAGCATCTTAGTAGAACCCTGTCTGATCATGCGCCTCTGCTTTTAAATATTAATGTTATCAATAACACTGGTAATTTTGCTTTTAGATTTCTTAATATGTGGTTACTTCATGATAATTTTAATATGGTTGTGGAGAATAATTGGAAAGCTCCGGTGTTTCCTGACAATAGTATTTCTGGTATGTTGAGACTTTGGGCTAAAATGTCTAGATTGAAACAATGTTTGCGGTATTGGAACAAAAATACTTTCAAAAATGTTTTTTCTAATATTTTGGAAATGGAAGCTAAAGTTATTGAATGGGAAGGTATCCTTAGTGAGAATCCTTCACAAGACATTACTGCTAGTCTGAATGAGGCCAGGATTGATCTGCTTAACCTGCATGCTCAAGAAGAGGCTTTCTGGCAACAAAAATCGAATGCTAAATTTGTGATTGAGGGAGATAAAAATACCAAATTTTTTCATGCTTTGGCTAATAAGAATAAAACTAAAAGCAGAATTCACAAAATCATTAATAATGATGGCATTACTCTTGACTCTGATGAATTAATTTGTAAGTCGGGTGTGGATTACTTTATGAATTTGTTTAATTGTAATGATAGAATTATTCCTATTTCTAATCCTGAGGTTATTCCTAAATGTATTGTGGATGAAGATAATGTTATGCTTTGCCAATTACCTACGGATATTGAAATTTTTAATGTTATTAGGGATATGAATGGAGATGCTACTGCTGGTCCTGATGGTTTTACGACTAAATTCTTCCAAAAGTCGTGGGATATTGTGAAAGAGGATGTTATTTTTGCTGTGCAAGATTTCTTTAGAGGTAATCCTTACCCTAAGTTCTTTTCTTCTTCTAATATTGTTCTTATCCCTAAAATTGATGGAGCTAAAAGATGGCCTGAGTTTAGGCCGATTAGTTTATGTACTTTTTTTAATAAACTTAATTCTAAAATTATTGCCAGTAGATTGACTACTATTCTGCCTAAAATTATTTCTCTAAATCAAACTGGTTTTGTGAAGGGGAGATGTATTAGTGATAATGTTTTACTTGCTCAAGAACTTGTCAATGATATTAATGTTAAAGTTCCTGGGGGGAATATTGTTTTTAAGTTGGATATAACCAAAGCTTACGATAATTTAAATTGGAATTTTCTGTATAAGATTTTGTCTTTATTTGGTTTTAGCCATGAATTCATATTATTGACTAGGAATAGTGTGGACAACTGCTTCTTCTCTGTTATTATAAATGGTAGAAATCATGGTTTTTTTAAATCCTTTAAAGGTCTTAGACAAGGCGATACGATTTCTCCTGCTCTTTTTATTATTGCTATGGAATATTTATCTAGAGGTTTAAATGACCTTTTTGCTAAGAATGTTAATCTGAATTATCGTAATTTAAGAGGTTTTCCTGTTTCTCATTTGAGTTTTGCTGATGACTTCATTATTTTTGCTAATGGTTCGATAAAAAATATTAAAATTTTGATGAAATTCCTTTCCAAATTTCATAAATGTAGTGGTCTTAAAGTTAGTAAGGAGAAGAGTAATTTTTATGTGGGTAAATCCATTAATCAAAATAGGATTTTGGCTATCCAAAGGGTGTGCGGTTTCCAAGATAAAAAGTTGCCTATAAAGTATTTGGGTACCCTATTTTTAAAGGTAAAAAGAAGAATTTCCTCTTTGATGATATTTTCTCTATAATCCAAAAGAAGTTGGCTAATTGGTCTACTAGTTTTCTTTCTTTTGGTGGTCGGTTGGTGTTGGTGAAAGCTGTGCTTAATTCTATCCCTATATATTTGTTCCATACTCTTATGCCCTCTACGGCTCTTTGTAATAGACTTGAGAGAATGATTAACAAATTTTTCTGGGGGTCGAAAAACATTTCTAAAGCTATTCATTGGGCTGCTTGGGACAAAAATTGTGGTGTTTTTGAAGAAGGAGGATTGGGTTGTAAGAGTTTAAATGACACTGCTATTGCTTTTTCTCATAAACTTTGGTTCTCTTTTAGGTCTAATAGTAGTTTATGGGCTCGTTTCATGAATTTTAAATATTGTTTTAATAGGCACCCGATTTTTGGCTACTTTAAAAATACTGATTCTCTGAGCTGGAAAAGGTTGTGTAATATTAAATGGGAAGCTGAAGAGTATATACAATGGGGGCTGGGTAGGGGAGATATTTATTTTTGGCAGGATAAATGGTTGGGGGATTTTTCTATTGACTCCTTTCTGAATACGCACACTTTGGAGCCTATTAAAGTCTCTAATTTTATTATTAACAATGGTTGGAAGGTGGACTGTTTGAGGAATATTCTCCCTAATAACTTAGTTGATATTATCTTGAATATTCCTCTGAATGTTAACAGCTCTGATAATATTATTTGCTCTGCTTCCTCTAACGGTAAATTTCAAATGCATAAACTTTGGGAGAAGTTTCGTCAAACTAGGGAGAAATCTGATAGATTTGCTGCTATTTGGCATAATTCTTTTCCTATTACGTACTCTACTTTTGTGTGGAGATGCTTTAAAGGTTTTTTACCTGTTGATAAACTTTTACAAAAGAAAGGTTTCTTTTTAGCGTCCAAATGTCTATGTTGTTCTAATGTTGAAGATATCAATCATCTTTTTATTAATGGTCAAATTGCTAGGAAAGTGTGGTCTTATTTTATTCTAATGACTAGTAAAAATGTGGTTTATATTCCGGATAACTTGTTTGAAATGGTGGATAGTTGGTTTATACCTAAGAAAGGCCATATTTTCAACCTCATTCCGATTCTTATATTATGGTATATTTGGAAAGCTCGTAATGAGGCTAAACACGACAATATTAAGATGGATGAGATTCGTATTATTGATAATGTCAAAAGGAAAATTATTCAGCTTTATAATTGTAAGGTTATTTCTTCTAAAGCTTTTTATAAATGTAAAAATATTGGTGTGGATTTGGGCATCCAGTTGGAGGTTGATACCTCTGATTATGTGGATTCTTTTGTTTACTGGATTAAGCCTCATCATCCTTTTGTGAAATTAAACACTGATGGGTCCGTTGGTATTGTGAATGCTGGAGCGGGGGTCTTATACGTGACTCTAATGGGGATCTTTTAGCTGCTTTTGCTGCGCCTGTGCAGCAGCTGGATGTATTCTGGGCCGAGCTAACTGCTCTGTTTCTTGGCCTCCAGCTCTGTGTTAATTACGATTTTAATTCTGTTTGGATTGAAGTTGATTCTAAGCTTGTTGTGTCTAGTATAACTGAAAATGCTACTGGTAATGCGCAGAATTTCTATATTTTGAGAAAGATTAAGAATTTATTGAATTTGTTGAATTATAAGATCTCGCATATTTTTAGGGAGGGTAATGTTTGTGCTGATTGGCTTGCTAATAAAGGCTCTCAGCTTATGAGTTATGAGGAAATTGATATTAATTATCCTGATACCTCTTTCAGAGGTATGTTGTTAGTTGATAAAGTGTCTTTGCCTTATTTAAGACATGGGTGATTGTGGTTTTTTCTGGGTTGTGGATGTTCCTGGTTCTTTGCTGGATGCCTCTGCTTCTTGCGTTTTGGTGACTGGCATCAGAACTATTGTTTTTGGTTCCTGTTTCTGTTGTTTCTTTATTTGCTGGTTAGCTGGGGGGTTTTGGGTTGGTATTTTGGAGATTTTTTCAGTGGTGGTTGTCTGGTAGGATGGTTATGATTTACCTGCTGCTGCCTTTTTACTTTCATGTTTCGGGTATGATCATTACTGGTTATTGAAGTCTGTATTTTAAGTGGAATTCTGGAAATCTGGGGACGCGGCTAGGGGAGTATTCTTCTTGTTTCGTTTTTGCTGTTTATTTTAATCTGAATCTGTTCTTGAGAAAGGTTTGCAGGTTTTGCAATTGGAAATGTTATCTTCAAAAGGTATGTCTTTGGTGCTATTTTTACTTTCTATCTTGCTTTTTTCTTAATTTTTGCAGGGAAGCGATGCCGAAAGTTTTTAAGAATATCTGGCTTCTCCTTTTTTGGGTGCTGTTTACTCACAGCCCGATCTTAATTCTGTATTACTTTTGTATTAGTAGGTTGAGGATCCTCCGGCTCGTAGGTTTTTTGCTTTTTGATTTTGATATTGTAGCTCGTTTGAGCAGTAGGGAGCTAGAGGAGCCTCCTAAGGACTTTGTAACCGTTTTTTTGAATCAACGCGTAGGCCCCTAAGAGGGTTTTAACCAAAAAAAAAATAAATAAATAAATGTGATTAATTAATAATCTTTAATTACATTCTTTTCCTAAGTACATAGTTGTTTGGTTTATTGAAAAAGAATGGCATAGTAAAAGAAATGCACTGTAGAAAGAATGTTTGGAATAGTTTAGACTTGAAGTAAAATGAATGTTAAATAAAGTAAAAAATGATTGTAGTGGCTGATAATGTTCGGTTGCGAGTGGTGGTGGAGGGTTGCAATGGGTCGTGGTTATTGGTGGTAGCGACGGCTTCGAGTAGTGGTGGAGATGACTTCGAGTGGTGTGGCTGATTGTAAGCGATGGTGGCTGACGATGGACATGACAACAGGCATCTGACATTGGAGGTGTGGCAAGGCGTGGCTAGTAGTGGCAGATTGTTGGGTTCGGGTGGTGTCAATATGCAGTGTTGGCTAGCTGAAGGGTAGCAAAGAAGGGCGACAACAAAACAATGAAAAAGGAATACGATCAAAATTAGATGAGTTCACAATACATCAAAAGGAAATTAAATAGTGAAAAAAACATCAGAATTTTAACTTTACCATCAAACCAAATATTAAATTTAAATTTTACACAGTATTTCTTTTACTTCAAATTCCTTTATCAGCAACAGCTAAAAACAACTAAAATCAGCACTTCAATTACCTAGTTGTGAAATACTATTAAGATTGTGGCTTAAAAACTTTAATTAAAATAAATCTAGAACTATTTTTTTCCCATCACACTATCAATCTTAAATTATCAAACTAAACAATAGTTTGAACATCATCATCAATACACTTTTGCCTTTGAAAAAAACCCAATCATAGCATGCCATTAGGGTTTTCCAGTTTGTCAATCATATACCATATGGCATCCAAAGGTTGGTCGGTGGCCTTTACCGATTGCTTCATTATGCTATATTTTTTATTCAATGTGTAAGTGACTTTCTCCATTCTCCAAATCTTAGGCTTCGTTTGGGACGGCTTTTTTATTGCTTTCTAAAACGGAGTTTTAGTACAAAAATAAAAAAATTTGTACTAAAACTCCGTTTTAGAAAGCAATTAAAAAGCCGTCCCAAACGAACCCTTAATCTACCAACACAGAAATATTCTGAAGAGAAAACAGCCAAATATAAGCCTTCGTTAGCAGCAAATAATTTGAAATTAATAGCTTAATTTAGTGCTTGCGATAATCTTATGCTTAGTTAATAACCTGCTTGTACTAACACTGATGTTTGGTTTAGAACAACTTTCTTATTGCTTTCTAAAGCAGATTTTTAGTACTTTTTTTTTAATAAAGACTTTTTATGCTAGAAAATTATTTTAAAACTTAAAAAGTTGTAAAAAAGCTGTCCCAAACGAAACCTAAATTGTTGGTTTCTCAATGACTCCATGAATAGAAAAATATATAGTTTTTGGTTGAGAAAAAAAAAACTATTTAGCTCCAAAACAAGCTCGGATAATAGCATCTGGCCCTTTGACACTTCTGTTGGATTCCACAATGGTACAAAATGTTCTAATCTCGCAAGGGACCACTTATTGGTATTAACATATTTCTATCTCTATTAAATTATGATATTATGTTCTTCAATTATCGGATCAAAACAATTTGTGCACTCTAATATTATTAAATAATTAAGGTAGCTGATATATATTCATCATTTCAAAAAATGATAAGATAATTTGTTTTTTTAAGTGTTTAAATTTTTCTAATTATAAGTTGTAAAATTCATGATAGTAATTTTAGTGTAGTCGGTCATTATTATTTTTTCACGAGATAGAGAAGGAAGAAACAAAGTTCATTATTAATTTTAAGATTATATATGAAAATTAATTAAGAGGTTATTTTGTTTGGTGAAGAGTGAGTGCAAACCATTCCAAAAGTAAGGATTTTAGGAATTTTGGTGTAAGTTTGTTTCGATAAAAAGGAATACAAAGAAAATTTTTGAAGTATTTCAAAATCACTTCACCAAACAAAATACTCGCTCGTTCCCCCCCCCCCCCCCCCAGTCTATAATTTTTAAGAATAAACAAATCATCTATAATTTTTCTTTTTGGTAGTTAATATCAAGTTTCCTTTTTGGTAACCCATTTTCTTGTAGTGAAGGGTTGATCCAAATTCGAGGCAACACCAACAATTGCTTATAAGTTTGCCTCTGTTGAAAATTAAGATTAGTTCCGCCCTTGCAAATACCAGTCACTTACCACAATCTGCAAACACCCTTCGCCATCAATCGCCACCTACCACCACGATCTGCAATTGACCCCACCGCAAGTCATCATCGAACATCACTATTATTGAGTTTTATACTAGGCTAATTTGACTTCGAATAAAAATAATAATAATAATGATATAAATTTATTTTACATTTATTTAAAAAATATTAAATATTTTAATTATATTCCTTTTACACTATATTCTATTTTAATCTTTATTTTTTTGCTTTCCTAACAAGACAAACTAGCCCTAAGTTTAAATTCAAACTCACTTTCTCTTCATAACTTTCTTAAGAATTTTTTTTTTTCCTTAAATATTCATGATGATTCTTTCCTAGATCCTATCCTGTGAGCTCTAAGTACAAATCATTTTCCAAAAAAAAAAGAGTACAAATCACTATTTCTAACGTAATTACTTTTGAATTTTTAAGGTTAAAAAACTCACCAGTCAAACTAATAGCTTCCATGTGGGCCGGAGATTAAGAGAGACATCTTGTCATTATCTCTGAACTCAAGAGATTAATCATCAAAATTTTCAAGTACCTAAATTTTAATGCGCAGCCCTTTAGCTGGAAGCTAACTATTAAAGTAAAGTCAGTTAATTAATCTGTCATTATCTCTTTAATAGAGAATAAATAATATAGATGACGACTTCTTTTGACAAATAAATGTTAGTTTAATAGGTTTCCAGTCCTTGCTGTAGCTCTAATTAGATTCCATTTAGAGATTATAGGTGATTACCCGTTGAAGTAAATTATCATTAATTATTTAATGCATGTTTTGGCATCTTATTAGAAGGGAGGAGAGGGAATTTAACTAGAAGATTGAAATATGCTCAACTTGATTAGGATTTGGCTTAGCAATCCTACTATATATGAGTCCAGTGTATTTAAATTGAGCTGGAACTGCACTAGATTTGGATTGAATGGAGATAGATTTAAATCAGATCGATTTTGGTTTTTTTTTTTCAAACAGGATTTTGAACTAGATTTTTTTTTTTAGAAAATTATATTTTATTTTCACTCATTTGCGAGTGAAAAATGATATCATCATTTTTAAGAGAATTTTAATCGTATTAATGAAATTGCATGATGGAGTTATTTTTAATAGTCTCGATGTTGCTTGTTATGTGTGGAATTTGATTGTGTTGATCAGTATGATTGTTTTGTTGTCTTTGATCTCAAAGTTTGTCATGTTAGCTTGGGGGTGTGGGGGGTTTACCCCTTGCTTAGGTTTCGGGTACTTTGCACCCAATTTTTTTTCCCATACAATTCCTCGGCGTTGTGTACCTGAGCACCCCGACGTTGTGTATTCGAGCGCCCTAGCACTAAACGACAGAGATAAAAGCGCCGCAGCGGTATAGATACGGTGCCGCATTGATCAAGGAAGAGGGTTTTGAATGCTGCATGCTGCAGTGCCCAAACTGGCGTCGTAGAGCTTCAAGAAGTGCTAGACAGCTTTCTTTCTCATTTTTTTTAAGGGTTGCATCCCTTGGGGTTATTTTACTTGGCTTTCTCTGGTATTTTGGTAGTGTAGACATTAAGAATTGTGCATGTGAGAAGAGAAGCAAGGAGAGAGTGAGAGAGAAGATATATCTGAATTTATTTCTCCCAATTTTCATAGTAGATTTCTTTGTGTGGTGTGCCTCTGATTTTTCCCTATTTTGAGTTTTTCCACATTAAATCTTAATTTCTTTTACTTTGCGGTTGCTTCTAATTTTTTGCTTGTTTCATCATTATGTCGTTTACTCCTCATCCTCCCCCAACATAGTTTGCATTCGAACTCCAATGAAATCAAGTCGCGTAGCCTGTAACATACCATATGTAAAAATCACATCGATTGTTTTCATTGAAGTCCGGATGCGTATGAACTATTTACCTAATAATTTCTCCTTTTTCACAATAGAGCCAAGCTTCAAACCCTAAAGCTGTTGTAAAGTTGTTTTAACTTTTTTATTTTTATTTTTTAAATTTGGGCTTCGCCTGTATGATTAATAACAAAAAGTACAAAAACAGAGGAAAAGGTAACAATAAAACTTGACCCTACAAAATACAACAAAGGAAGGAAAAAAAAGC
Source organism: Dendrobium nobile (assembly GCA_022539455.1). NCBI lineage: Eukaryota > Viridiplantae > Streptophyta > Magnoliopsida > Asparagales > Orchidaceae > Dendrobium > Dendrobium nobile. The sequence continues at coordinate 18,166,686 of CM039735.1, forward strand.
GGAAATCCCTAACCTAAGGGAGCAAAAACCTGAAACAAAACCTGCAAAGAAACATCAAACAAAATATCAGAAGTTGGAGAACAAAAATAACCCCAAAGCGACAGAAGCCATGACTCAAGATAAGCAAAAATAAGCATTTAGGCAATAACACAACCCCTGGTTGCCCGTAGACCATCCAAGGGGTAGCCAGAAAAAATGTTTACATCATCGTCCGTGGCTGTGAAATACCCAATTGGCCTCTTAGCAAATCGATCAAGAACATAGCATAATATCCATCAGATCACGTGAGATATGTGCATCCTTACAGCAATTCCATAAAAACCACAACATGCTTCCATTTGCAAATTTTATCAAAAATGGCTCTTTTGATTTTAATAGAAGTAGTAGAGGAGCTGTTCATCAAACCTCCAAATCTCCTAGCATTTCTTTCCTTCCAAATATAGTAAATAGAGCAAAAATTAAGAAAGACATAAAAATTTTTAACCATCTGCCCAACATTATCAAATTCATTGATCCATACCAACAACTGAGTTGTATTGGGTCTTAGGAGCAATTTAGTTGCATTCGGGAGTAAGCCAGAAATTATAGAGAAGGAATAGTTGCATTCAAAAAATAGATGGGAAGTGGACTCATAGGGGAAAGAGCAAAGGCTACAATCCGAGTTAATTTGAATGTTATGTTTGTTCAAGGCATCTACAATTTTGAGTCCACCCACCAGAGAGAGCCAGACATAAATGGAGAAACGCAAGGCATTATTTTTAAGTCAAATCATATCTGCCCAAGTGCAAGGGGGCAAATAATTATAAAACTCTTCCATGTATAGAGCAAAAGAGCCAACACCCAAGTTATACCAGGATAAGTATTCTCAAGAATAGGGATTCCAGACATAACATTAACAACCGAACTGGGAAGCCCATGAGGCAGATTCCATTTATCCCCCATAAAAAGATCCCTAACAAGAACATTCTTGTCATAAGCTTGCAGCAAATAATTCCCCTTCAAAATTTCAGCAATAGCATAGCCCTTACTTACACCAATGATCCCAATACAAATGAATTGGTGAAGAAGTGGTAATTTTGAGTTGAATAGCATGCTTAACTTGGACAGTATCACTAATAACAGATTTCCAGAAGCTAGATGCATATGAAGGAACTGAGCGTCAGGGGGAGTAGGTATGAATCAGCCAAGAGGATAATGGGGACTCTTTATTGTACATTCTACTAATGATTAAGCAATTGTAAGCAAACTGTAGAGCATGTAGAGAAGGCAAGCCCAATCCACCAAGCAACTTTTGCTTGCACACATTGTCCCAAGAAACTAAACAAAGTTTTCTCGTAGTAACAGAATCACCAAAGAATAAGAAGTTGGAGGAAACTTTCCTAACAAATTTGGAGACAATTTTGGGTATAATAGATCCGCAGATCCAATAAGCTATGTAATTCAAAATTGTGAATTTCAAAAATTGCAAACGCCCAGCCAGTGAAAGGAGATTGGCGTTCCACCTAGATAACTTATAAGAGATCTTATCCATGAGAGGTAAATAATCTGATAATTTAAATCTATTGGAGAAATCACTGCCGAATTTGAAGTACCCCCTATAACAAGAGGGTTGGATTAACCTTGACTTTCATCTTGAATTTGAAGTATGTCAAACTTGTTAGGAGAAATCACAGCCGTTGAGAAATGAAAGCTTGGAATAATATTGGTACTAGATGATGATGTATCAATTTCGGTGGGTGAGTTAAGGGTTGGGATGATAGGATTCACCATGACGGATGCGTCAGATTTGGATGCCAAGGGGATTGTTAGAGGCGGGTGCTGGGAAGCCAGCGATTCTATGATAGGCTGCTGCGGTGGGACAGTGGGGATTAGATTATATTTTGGTGAAGCAGTGGAGGATGGGATTGTCATATTAGAGGGGATGGGAGCTGGATTTTCGATGATGTGGGCAAAAACAGATGTTGTGGAGGGACCCTTTTGAGTACTAAAAGCATTCTGGTAGCCAATCAGTTGAGGAGGAACAAAGGGGGTACGACCCCTGGGCTTTCTACTGGAACTTCTTCCTCTTGCGATAGGCATCACAGTGGCGGGAATAGAAGGGGGATTGGACGGGCAGAATGAGAAATAGTGAACTAGGGATTTGCAGAACTCACACGGAGTAGGTATCCATTCGTATTGAACCTTTAAGAAAAATTCGTCTCCGTCAAGTGATATAGGGATTTCTTCTGGATATTTTGCCTCACTATCAACTTGTACACACACCTTTGCAAAAGTTAACCGAGTCTTTTGAGCTATTAAGGAATCCACGGTAAGGGGAATGCCCAGTACCTTATTCGCAATTCTTGAAATACCTGCAGAGTTCCAGCATGCAAAGGGTAGATTATGGATTTTGATCGATATAAGGACTGAGGAGAAGTTTTCTCGTTTGGGCCGGAACTTAGGGTGTCATTATTGGAGAATAAATGGCTTACCAAGAAAAAATCATACTCCACGGGATCACACCATATCAAAGTCTTTCGGCCTTTTAGCGACCACGTTTTGTGAATCGCACCGAGAAGAGCATTATAGAACGGCCTCCGGCCAATAGAGTATCCCACCAGACATAAACCCCAATCTTCAACACCTTTAGCTAGTTTAACTCCCGAGAAATCAACCGTCTCCGGCTCATCAGGGAAGAAAGAGAGAGGCAGTTCAGTGGCAGAAGGTTCAGTGGATTCCACTATATTTTTCCAGTTGCAGAGGGGAGGAGAGCTAACACCTCCCGCAGAAGATGCAAGAGGGGGAAAGTCAGAAGAGAGATTCATGGAGAAGAGAAAGTCCTCCGGCAAGGCCGGAGGAAAAAGCAGAGAGAAGACAAAATCTCAGGCGGCGGCGGCAGAAGAGAGAAAAACCCTAGCTCCGAAAGGATTGTGAGCTATGTTGGATTTTGTTTTAACATTTTGATGTCAGTTAAAAAAAAAACACTTTGACGTCAGTTAAAAAATTTTTTTTTTTTGATGTCAGTCAATATATATATATATATATATATATATATATATATATATATATATTGGACTCTCTCTTATTAATTAAGCCTTCACCCATCTCTTTCATTCCATCCTTGTCTCCATGAAATTTCTGTCTGTATTTTTTCCTCTCCAGTCTCTATCCATCCTTCCTGGCTGTAATCATATGCATGCATGCGGCCCAGTACAATTCAAAGAGGCAATACGGCTGTTACTTTCAACAGTGGTTAACCTCTGATTTTACTTATTTGATTTTTGATATAAGTCTAATAGACAATTAAGCACACAAAGGTGTCATCTTATCCTGCTAGGTGCAGACACTGTTGCTCAGTGCAATACTGGAAGCTTCAACTTAGTAAGTTTTCTTCAAAATTTGAACATTTCAGGCAGAAGAAATTGGGAGGATCAATCTCATGGTACTAAGCTAAGATTAGATTGAATACGAATCTAAATAGGCTTAAATCCGATCGAGTTAGCTAAAGATTATATATATTTAGAGAGATCATCAGCTGGATTGTATCTTATTAGTTAGAGATCACACCGCACAATAATAAAAAATAATGTAATTCAATATTTATAAAGATAAAAAATGGATAAGATTGCCAAAAACTTAAACAAATTGTATTAAAAGAAGAATTAACAGAATGATAACATAATAAACTAAACATCAATCAACCATCATAAGATAATAAATAATTTTAACTGATAGTTTTGTTTGTTCATAGTGTTTCTCCTATTTTAATTGAACATAATCAGCATCATCCTTATCTCTTCTTCCTGATTAATATCAAGAATTAATTCAATGTTGATCCTGTAATTAATGAATATATACTGATTGTTAATTAACGCTTATTCTTCAACTGTACTAGAAATTTTCGAATGGAATTTTGTTATTATATATATACAAATAGTTTAATACAACCAAAAGGATTATTTTAATAACTCTCTGATTGGATTTTCTGTTGGAAGTAGCTACAGATTTGAACCATTGAAGTATTCTTTGACTTACAGCAGATGAAGGGATGATTCTTAAATCTGATAGAACCCCATCGGGCATAGCTGAATTAGTGGGCGAGCATGGTTGGGAATCCCCTAATACATATACGATTCCTAGCTCTCTCATGTTGTGCGACTACTTTAGTGGAAAGAAAATAACTATGTGGCCTACACCTGTGAGGTTGGTTACTGGTAGGAATGTCAATATTTGACATGACACGAAAACTCGACCTGAACCAGACCCAAAAATTTTGGGTTAGACCCGACCCGTTTCCAAAACATGTCGAGTTCGAGTTCCCGGATTCGACCCGTTTGAAAAAGGGGTTGGGTTCGAGTTGACCTGACGGGTTGCCGGGTCAACCTAGATACCCATTTGAAATGACTGTCCGGCTGCCCGCACCTCCGACGAAGCTGCCCGTGCCTGCAAGCAGTCTCTTGCGCACACGCTGCTGTTGTCCGCGCACCCTGCCCGTGCCCATCCGTGCCCTCGCACCGGCCCGCGCACTATCCCGTGCACCAGCCCTAGCGCATCCGTGTCCAAGCACCTGCCCGTGAGGGTCTGTGCTCGCGCACCCTCTCGCACACCCGCCCTTGTGCGTCCATGCTGACACCAGGTCGCCCCCGTCCGCACCCGCGTCCACAACCACCCACAGCTGCCGCACTTCGCCTGCAGCCCGCCATTCCGCCTTCCCATGTTGGGTCGGGTTAACCCGGCAACCTGCCGAGTCGGGTTCGGGTTCGATTTTCTGACCCGTTTACATACCTGGGTCGGGTAAGGGTCGAGCCGTTTGAACTCGGGTCAGTTCCGAGTTTGACCCGAACCCGACCCGAAACCCGATTTTGACACCCCTAGTTGATGATAGGCCCACTGAAAGATTAGTTACGCTGTATGCGACTATGTTGGAGATGGCACCGAATAGATTCTCCGTTCTTAAAAAAAATAATATCTGAAAGATATTCAATTATTATTGTCAATGATTCGAATGTTTCCAAAGACTTGATAGGATTTATGTCCTTTGCTCGGGCATCAAGCGATCTAATTCCTACTGCAACCGTTTGGTGTGGGAATACAGCTTGAAAAAAATATTTATGAAGAAGACAAAACATACTTTTATAATAATTAGGAATAAGTTCTGGATATTACTATGTTAATGAAATATCACAGTTGTTCTTTGGAGAAATGATTGAACGTACGTACAGCGAGCCATTGGTAGCATGGACATGAAGATAGAATTGGAATATGTAGCTTGAGAAAGCTTTTTCTCTCTTTGCCTACCTTGAATTCTTTTACTCCATGGCTGAAAAATAAAAGTTTATTTTGCATCGCCTGTCAATATTATTTTTAATATATATTTTTATAATATATAATATTTGAATTTTATCCATTTAAAAAATTTCTTAAATTATATATATGACCACATTAACTGCATCTAGCATGCTCTATTGACATTCCAACAAACTTTAGGGACCATTTGGGATGATTTTTATTTTTAATTTGATATGGAACATAATATATTTGACATATTAAAAAATATTTTGTTTTTATTTTTATTGAATGAATAATTTGATTGACACTACAGGAAAATCGTCCATTGCTGGCGGCAATTTCCGGTGGTTTTTCAATTTTCCTGCAGTTTTCCGGCTGTTTAAAAACCGCCGGAATAAACCGCGTAGGAAATGAAAACCGAGAGCATATTTTCGGCGGTAATATTTTCCAGCGGTTTTCTGATGGTTACACAGCCGGAAATTAATGGACCCAAAATCGAAGATAAAGCGCCGGTGGATTCCAACGCAAATACCGCTAGCAACTGCCGGTATTTAGTAAATGTATTTTTAAAGATAAACTACAGTTTGCTTGTGACCACATTTCGGCAAACAGATGAAAAAAGTCTTGAAAACCTAACGGCCATATTTAGTAAACTCATTAGAACATGCAATGAAATTTCTGCATCACATTCTTTTATAAAAGCCCACCAGAGCTTAGTGGGCCTGAAGCTCACATGTCCATGTTGAACATTCTTTTACTCATTGTAGTAATATTTCTTTTAAAGAAAAAGGCAGAGCCCAATTTTATTAACTATAATACATAATTAAAAAAATTAGGAGATAAAAAATAACTCAAAAATATATGAGTTATAATGACTGCAGCAAAGAAGAACAATGGCCTAAAAGAAATAGCCAAAAAAGATAGAAAAATATATATGATAAAAAATAAATTGATTGGACACAAAATGAATATAAATACATCCAGGAGGAATCCCATAGTTACAAGTGACCATCAAAGCGGAACAACTTCTGGTTGCCAGACCGGCAATCCAAAAAGCCAAGGCTAATTGTTGAATATCATTTATCATAATCCAACAAAAAAAAGTCTTTGCTTGTGACGGCTTTCTTACTATATTTTAATTAAAGCAGTTTTCTAGTACAAAAATTAATTTTTTCTACTAGAAAGCTGTTTTAAGTAGCAGAAAGAAAATCGTCCCAAACGAAACCTAAAGCTTCATTGGGAGCAACTTATGACCATTACTTTTTTGCTACTTTTATTAAAATTTTATGTAAAAAAACTATTTTTAAAAAAAATAAGAAAGTCATCCCAAACAAAATGTAAATTATAATATAGTGCTTTGTATGCAATCAAATGGCCTTATTTACACAAGGAAAAGTGCATTAGAGAAAAATACAAGGGAACCAACACTGGGGACCAAGATGTGGACCAATGAAATGAAACTCAAAGAGGATCTAATCATTCAACAATGATCATAAAGTACAGGATTTTTATTTGACATAAAATAATCTATTTTGTACCAATTACAATTCTGTCTAACTGTCTTACAAAAAATAATAATTTTAAATAATATTATAGTAAATTTAAATGTTATATCACTCATTTGAAAAAAAAAAAAGAAATACATATAAATATGAGAAATATAATTTAAAGATTATTTTAGACAGCCCTCAATGAAATTTGTTCAAATTTGATTTGATTTGAATTTGATTCAAATCTGTGTATGAAGTTCAAAAAATAAAATGTGTGAGGATCTAATCATGCAAAAGTTATCACAAAGTACACATTATTTGTTTAAGATTCAAACCATTTTAATCAAATAAGGCGTGAACCGTTTTGGTACAATAGTAAATTTGAATAAAATATTCTTTTAATAAGATAAACTAATAATTATTGTATAAGTCATAATACAGTAAAACTTTCATAGGAAAAAAACAATTATATATATATATATATATAATTTAAAAAAAATGTCTGAAATTTTATTTGGACAGCCCTAAATGATGGATAATCTTTATATTTTGTATACTATTTTTATAAAAATAAAAAACAAAGAATAAAAAAAATTAAAAAAATATTGTAGGGAGCTTTGCTTCTTAATTTTGCACAAATATCTCACACAAATAAATAAATGAAAAAAGCAAAGGAGATACAAAAGTTTTTGCAGAGAAAATCTAAAAAGGTAAAAGGCCACAAGGCCTAGCTCAGCTACAATAACTCAATTATGTGAGTCTTAACTACAAAGATTTGCTCATCCCCTAATTTATAGAAGGTGATATTTCATAAGTATTTGTGGATGGTAGAAAATATTATATAGTAGACATGAGATTAGAGGCATTCTGATGGTTGCGGCCAATTGATTGCAATTCGACCATGTTGATGGGGCAATGGTGACCTAATGTTAGTTGTCTGATGATGGGGGTGATCTTATAACAGTGGTATAGTTTTGGTGGTTTGATGATGGTGTTTAAGCAATGGCGGTGATTTGATGATGATATTGGAGTGACAATTGTCTAATGATTGTGATCAAGCGCTAGTTTCTCTAATGGAGTTAATCAAGTAGTAATGGTATCTGGGAGGCATTGGTCCGACAATGATGTTCCAATTATTATGGTTAGGTGTAATAACCCATATTTTTTTATAGAGTCAAAATACTGATTATTACATTAGGTTTCAACGATTTGATGAAGGTGGTCCAACAATGGTTGTTAAGAGGCAGTAGTTTAACAAAGGTTGTTGAGCGGTGATAATCTTACAACAATGGTAGAGTGGTGGTGATAGGGCTATGATAGTGGTCAGATGGGAGTAGTATGATAATTATGGTCTAATAATGGAGGTTATTTGAACATAATGAAGGAAAACAATAGTCTAATAGCAGAGATCTGATGATAATAATGATCTAACGGTTATAGTCATGTGGTAATGTTTTTATGGTGATGCCCACTAATGATGGTGATTCGACGATCATGGTACTTGGATGAAGCTCTGAGATTCTTCAAACTTCTGACATCTCAAAAATCTTAAGCTAAGTGTCCCATTTATGCTGAGAATGAGAGCCTATTTATAAAATTTTGAAGTGGCATACTCCATAAATATAATGAAAAAGCTAACACTATATCAATAGTTTATATTGATTTCCTTGATCATAGACAATTCATTTAATATTTAAAAATTAAGTAATATTGGACTTATTGAATATTCTTATTGAGACACTTAATTTGATTATAAACATGTAAGATTAAAAATCATTTGATCATCCATTTAATGTTCCAGTTTTTCAATTACACTTCAATTGCTTAATCTAAACTCTTTTGGGCTCAAACTAGATCATTCATTCTTAATGTCAATGGGTTTATCTCATCAAAATGTTTGATTGATAAAAAAATTGCTAAAATCAAAGTTTAGATGACACTGGATTTAATTCTAGAAGCTTTTAATTTAAATATGCATCAAGATTTGTGTCTTATCAAGCCATTTTTTTATTACATATCAATTGCCCTTTATATTCTTAAGTTGAATTTTATGTCATCTAAAAATATACATTTAAGTTGTTTATATTCTTTATGACATAAAATTATGAGACATGACTACTCTTTGAACAACAATGTAGACCTACTCTCATGGATGAAGTAATATCTCTTAAATTGTAATTTTAATTTCTAATGAAGTTAATGTGTCAATTCAAGAAAAAATTATTGATAAAGCTTGCTCAAAATTTTTTATATAGACTTTGTAAGGCTCCAAAAAATACTAAAATAAAGTTTATAACATTAAAACAAAAATCCAAAAAGGCCACAAAAATAATGGAATGTGCTTTTTTTATGCATGAAATCAGGTTTAGAGTGTGTAAAATTAGATGCCATTTTTGACAGCGTATGTATGCACATATGGTGTAATACTTGCTGCTAAGAACAACTCAACCTGAGTCACATCCTAGTAAGTTTGTGCTATAATTGTAAAATGTGAATTAATGACAAACTATTTGATGTTTATTTTAGTTTAAATAAATTTATAGTTGAATATGAATGTGAGAAATATTAAGGTTGGAAAATCCATTGGGAGTGTTGTGATGCTATAAATTATGGTACGATGGAATTTCTCTCTATGTATAAGGCTAGTATTTTTGGAAGAACCACGACGTTGGTTAGGGGCGTTGTGGAGCCATACATCATAAAAATTGAAAAAGAGAAAGAAGAGAGAAAATCTTGAGGCTGTGAAGTTGGATTCATACATTATAAAAATTAAAAGAATTATTGGGCACGAGATAGGCTTATGCTTTTTTACTTTAGTTTTCAATTTAGGTAAAACAAGCAAAAGTTACGTAGATTAAATGAACTTAAAAGAATTTAGGAAACTTTCTTCAGTGTAACTTTAACTATGATGTAGACAACAAAATTGTATGTATTTTGATAATTAAACTCCAAATTTTTAGAACTATTTTCGATGAGCATTGATGGTCTCATCAACAATTATTTGAGATTTTACATGATGAATGAGATTAGCTTAGGAATGAACTATCTCTTACATTAGTGAAGAGTAAAAAGTTTCAAGGCATTAACATCTAAGGAAAATACCTCTTAGTAATTTTGGATTTACTCCCAAGATTTAGCATGCTTTAGAAGAAAATATTTAAAAATACTTCTTAAAAGTATTTCCCTTATTTTAATGAATCCCAAAAAAGTGGGTGGATTCCTTGATGATTTGTTGATTGCCAATAAATTATTTTATAAAATGTTTGACCAAATCAATAAAAGTATGAATAATTCTACTAAAAAAAGAATATAATCATATACGATCTTGTTCTATATGGGTTATCGGGAAGACCTTGTAAAAACTGCATCAGAGGTATGTTGATTATCGATAATGGTCATATAATAAATAATATGAACGTAAAAATTAGATGTCCCATCTTATGGTTCAATATTATGTAACTTAAACTTCATTAGAATAGGATGCCAAAGAACTTCATCAGTTAAGGGTGAATATTCTTAAAAGTTATGATGAGGAAAAAATTGATTCATTTCCCTTGAAGAGAAATCTTTTTTTATAAGACTTGACAAAATATCTCTTATAATATTGCAAGGGGCTTTAATAAGGTGATGTCGATTTAAATCAATCATAACTGGTGCGTATGTCTTTAATAAGTTGATGGCAATTTATATCCTTCATGACTGGTTGAAGATTATGAGCTGGTCAAATAGCATGGTGAGAATTTGTTGAACTTGTAGTGTTAGAGAGATTTTAATGAGGTTATTGTAACGCCATAGAATCAAATTTAAGAAATTAATTATTTTATCTTTTTAATTAATCAACTAGGTCTTCTATAAATCATTAAAATAATAAATATATGTTTAGTAAAAGAAACTAATAATAACATACCTCAAATTATTGTCCTATATTAATTCTCTCAAAATTAATATATAATACTTAGGAGATCAGTACAATCACTAAACTATCACAAACTCATGAATACAAAAGTATTAAAAAGAAATGTAAAATAAAATATAAAGAAAATTTAAAAATCTTTGTCAACCTCACTCCAACTGATCCTGACCCCTTCTTTGACATGAAATTATAAAAAATCACATAATGAGTTAAAAAGCTCAGTAGGAAATAAAAAATCTATCATTATTTTCAATACAAAACAAATGAATTACTATATTTATTCGATTATAGTCAATATTTATCATCACTTTATATTTTTTTATTTTTTATTTTTTATTTTTTATTTTTATTTTTTGTTAAAACCCACAGAAGGGGCTTACGCGTTAATATCAAAAACAACGGTTACAGAGTCCTTAGAAGGCTCCTCCAGCTCGCTAATGCTCCAAAGAGCTACAATCCAAAAAGAAAATAAAATACCTAAGAGCCGGTGGATCCTTTTACTATGATTACAAAAATAACCTAAAACAGAGCTAGGGCTGAGAAACGACAGCACCCAAAAGAGAAAGAGCAATGATATCACCTTCAGCACATTCTTCCTGCAAAATAACAGAGGAATACGGAAAAAGGAAAATGAAAAATAAAAGAAAAGTACCTTGCGGTCGTAGAAGCTTATCACATTAAAGTCATTAAGATACCAGAGAATAATATGTAAAACAGGACAAACAGCCTTACTCAATAATTTCCTCGCTCCGAAATACAAGTTCCACATACTGCCATAACAACTCAGATACCAAACATTACAGATAACTAAAAACCCGTGAACAAAAATAGTAAAGGAGATAAAATAAAGGTACCAGAATAAGTAAATGCTTAATTCACAACTCATACCAAATCTCCCAGAGAATAAAATTCTCACAATCATCCTTAATAGCCCAGGTCTCATTAACGGAAAAACAGGGGAATAATTCCAAACGGGGACACCAATACCTATTCCAGTTGCCAATGATGGACCAAACCCAAAGCTTAGCAATAATATTATAACCACTACAGCACCCTAAAATGGAAACCAGCAAAACAAGGTAATAATCTCTGCTAAACAAATTGCAGCATATAGGACACAGATACAACCAGACACCCCAACGAACAAACAACATAGAATGTAAATCCAGACCCGCCCAGGATCCAAACCAGAGCAACCAAATCGCGAAACAGTAGAAAAAATTAAGCATGTCTAATATAAGGAAGAGCATTTTTATCCAGGTTAACCATGCCTTTCAACATCGGATCTAAATTACTAATATTCAAGTCCAGATAATCCTCAATTTGGCAACCAAAGTTAGCCAACCAGTCAGCACAAACATTAGCTTCCCTGTAAACATGAGAGAGAGTATAATTGATGATGGAAAGAGATTTTTTAATCTTCCTATTCAAATAAAAATTTTGAGGGTTAACCAGATCTCGGTTGTTCAAAGTCTGAATAACAAGTTGAGCATCAACCTCAATCCAAACATTAAGAAAACCCAATTTAATGCAAATATCAAGACCATAATATAAACTATACAGTTCAGCAGTCAGAACAGAACAAGGCTGCAAAGGGCTAACAAAAGCAGCAAGCACCCGCCCCTTGAAATCACGAATGATACCACCCGCCCCAGCCTTAAGACTCCTCACAAAACCATCAAAATTAAGTTTAACAAAAGGCAAATTAGGCTTCTTCCAAATGACACATCTGTCATTAAATCTATTAGCATCGTCACCCATATAAACACCCAGCAATCCTGCTAAATTCCGACAGTGGCTGAGGTGTTTAACAGAAATAAGTTTGCAAGAATATAATTGCCTCACTTTATGAATAATATTATTGATAATATTATTGGCATTCATTTTAATATCGTTATGCTTCGCTTCATTTCTAGCTTTCCAAATGAACCATAAAATAAGAATAGGAATTAAATTAAGGATATGACCTTTAGAAGAATTCATCCAACTTGTAAGTAAAGAGATAAGATCGGAATGAAGGTCCACCTGATTCCGGTTGGCCAAGTTAGTAAAATGATGCCACACCTTGGTAGCAATAGCCCCATTCACAAAAAGATGGTTCACGTTCTCAATATTAGCACAACAATACCATTTGGAAGGGAAACTAAAACCTTTCATATGAATTAAAGTGTCAACCGGAATAAAACCTTTAAGACATCTCCAAGCTAAAATAGAGTAAGAAACAGGGATGTTATTGTGCCATAAAGAAGAGTAGATGAGAGAATAATTATACTTAGTTTTATAGGTATTCCAAACCATTTTAGTTTGAAACGCACCAGAAGGAGACAGAGAGAACATAATTTTATCCTTGCAGGTTAAATCTAAAGGAATCAACATAATCATGTCAACAACAAATGAAGGAATAACCTCCAAAAGTTTAGAAACATTCCAACTACCATTCTCAATAAAATTAGAAACCTTGGTAATCTCCAAAGAAGTAGTATTTAGAATATTATCAATAGAGAAAGGCCCAAGCCAATTATCTTGCCAAAAGAAGACATTACCTTTTCCAATACCCCATTGAACAAATTGATCGGCCTCCCACTTGATTTTGCAAAGTCTTTTCTAGGTCAAGGAGTCAGAAGCTTTATAAACACCAAGTAAGGGATGCTTATCTTTGCAATATTTAGCATTCATGAAGCGAGCCCATAGACTCACTTTAGATCTAAAAGAGAACCAAAGTTTATGAGAAAACGCTTGGGCCATATCAGATAAGTTTTTACAACCTAATCCACCTTCATTTTAAATGCCACACATGTTGCTCCAAGAGGCCCAACGAATGCCATTAGTGTTAAACTTAGATCCCCAAAAAAACTTATTTATCATTCTTTCAATTCTAAGATAGATGGAGGCAGTAGGTTGAAGCGTATGAAATAAGTAAATAGGGATAGAATTCAAAACAGATTTAATAAGGATCAATCTACCACCAAAGGAAAGAAAACTAGAAGACCAATGATTTAATTTATTTTGAAAGCAAGTAAAGATATCTTCAAAGAGGTGGCTTCTCTTTTTACCATTAAAAATAGGAGTACCCAAGTACTTAATCGGTAATCTTTTGGAGTGAAAGCCACAAATTCTTTGAATAGCAGTAATTCTGTCTCTATTAATAGATTTATCAATGATAAAACTGCTTTTATCCTTATTAATAGACAAACCACTATAGTCATGGAAATTAATAATAAAATTATTCAAAATTTTAATATTATTAATCGAACCAATAGAAAATAGAATGAAATCATCAGCAAAACTAAGATGAGTGATCGGCATTCCATGGATAGTACGAAAATTAAGTTTAGGGTTTTTAAAATATAAATCTTCAATACCTCTAGATAGATATTCCATAGCAATAATGAAAAGGGCAAGAGAAATATTGTCACCTTGTCTTAAACCTTTAGAAGATTTGAAAAAACCATGAGTTCTACCATTAATAATAACAGAAAAGTAACAATTATCGATACAATTCTTAATGAGATTGATAAACGACTCACTGAAGCCAAAAAGAGAAAGAACTTTGTAAAGAAAATCCCAGTTCAGGTTACCATAGGCCTTGGAAATGTCTAACTTCACAATAATATTACCACCTTTGACCTTGGTATTAATCTCATGAGCAAGCTCTTGGGTCAAGAGGACATTATCAAAGATACTCCTACCTTTAACAAAACCAGTTTGATTACTTATCATCACTTTATATAAGTAATAAAAATATCCAAAATTTAATAATAAAATTAATGTGTTCAAAGAAGTCAAAAAACATACGGTAAAGAGTATTATCACCCAATGAATCATGTTAGCATATTATGCCATGTTGTATCAATATTAATGTTAATATGAGTTATCAATCTTTCAATCAGTTTAATATATTATCAAGTAAATGTCATCATAAGTATAATTATAAAAAATAAGGTGGGACAAGCAGCTTTAATGTGGTATTTTCTTATATCTATTATATGACATAGCTATCAATCTAACAATTTCATCTTATCTCTGATTTATTTCTATCAGCCATTTATTTTCATAGGTGGATTTCAAGAATTATTTAAGAGTCATCACCCTCTACCCTTCGACATAATTTAGTCAATTAGTTATAGGCTACAACTAGGATTACATTACCAATATTTATTTAAAAGAAAGCTTATTGGCCCACCCTATCATTATAGTATTAACCGTCATCCTTCATTGCTTACATGCAAATATTATCTTTCTTCTATGCAATTTAAGTCAATAAGCATGAAATACATAAATGTATAAATATAGGGAAATCTATCAAATTTGTGTATTATACATTTACTTCAAAAAATCATATATTTCAATTTAATAAATAAAAGTTTAATATATTCCTATCAAAATACTCATATTGATGAGATATATCAAATATTAAAAGTTATGCTGTAAAAGTTTTGCTAATATAAAATTAACCTCATTTTTTTATAATGGAAATACATATTTATTAAAAAAAATATAAAAAATATAAATTTATTGAAATCATAAATTGGGTAAAAGTTCCTCACAATGAGACGAGCAAATTTTATAATTTGGCTGACGGATAAAAATCGCTCCTCAACCCCCAAAAATTATAAAAAAATTAATATAATTAAACCACAATATTATTTATCTTATAGAGAAGACGATTGTCAAAATTTTCTTATAATGACTCCTAAAAAACTTATTTTTTTGGATCAATATATAGGTTATTACAATCTCACATCCTTAGAAAAATATTGCCCTCAATATTTTTACAGAAAAAATAGATCAATAAAGATAAATTCAATTGATAAATCAATCAAAATAAATCAATATTATTTAAAACCAATATCAAAACCAATAAATCAATTGACATACTTTCAAAATCTCCAAAATAATGCATGCAAACAATCATGAGTTCATTCAAAACAATCATACTCTCACATATCATTTAAGCACAATAAACTATGCAAATATTTAATCAATCAATTGAAGGATTGAAAATTTTATAGTGGATTCCTATCCTCTTGCTAAATCAAACTATAAACTTTGGATCGCATAGGTGGCAGTGTTGGTGTAGCGGACTGTGTTGATCCTCTTTAACTTTTAATTACCCTTCTTTCTTCTATCCTGCTCACAAATGCTTCACTATATTCTTTAGATCACATACTCTTCTATCTATAACCTTATCTGGCTTGATCCCCTTTAAATATGGATCATGTCCCTTATCATTGTAGTAGACAATCAATCATATGATGTCCTTGCTGTCCACATCTAAAATATTTTCCAGTCATGAAAAAATGTGATCAACTATGTGTCTTACCATAGCCAGCACACTTTAATACACTTACACTTAACTTTGATGCAAATCCTCTCATATTATATGAAAATCTATCTCTCTTTTCACTACTCTTCCTTTTAGTTATGTCATCTCCCGATATCTTCTTGTCCATATCATGTCTAAATAGAGGAATAACAAAGTCATTCTACGCCAATCTTATTCTCTTAACCAACTCTGAAAACTCCTGAATCTTCAGGGATAAAAATGGATGCCTCTATTTATCCTTTAATCTTCTCAAAAACTTATAGCATTTTTCATCAACAGTACTGATTAGTTGAAATGCATACCTAGCTAATATAGTAAACTCCACCTTATACTACATCACTATCTTATTCCCCTTCTCCAATCTCATGAAAGCTTCGTGCATCTACTCTCGAGCGGATGGAGGTATAAATTAGTCTATGAAGACATCAACAAGCTCTATCCAAGTGTTCTCTGCATTTGTCTCTCCTTGGAATTTATTTCTCTAAACACTACAAGGGGAATTTTTTGATTCTCTAGGCACTACATGCTGTCAAATATTTTCCTTTTTATCAATAATCAATCTTTTGCTATTTCTGGCAGTACACCTCCCTTTACTACAGGAAAATCACTCATTACCGGTGAAATTTTTTGGCTACTTTCCGGCGGTTAATTTTTCAGTGGCTTTCCGATGGAAAAAAATGAGACAACTTTTCTAATGAAATTTTTCGGCGGCTTTTTCAGTTTTTCAGCGAAATTTTATAAATTTAATTAAATTGATTAAAATTTTAACTTTTTAAATGATTTAATAAATATGATTAAAAAGAATATTAACAATATCCTTAATTTAAGTAAAATTATTTAAATAAAAAATTATTTTTTTTAATTTTAATTTTTTTATTTTCCTAATTAGTAATTTTTGTAATATTTTAATTCATAATTAAGTTAATAATTTGTTTTAAATAAATTTTAATTAAAATTCTTTATTTTAATTAATTTTCATTTTAAAATTAATAAGTAATTATTAATTTTTATTTTATAATAATTATTACTTTTTATTTTTATAATTAAATTAGTTATTATATTTAATTTTATTTAATAAGTTAATTTTCTGTCAAAATATAGTTTAAATATAAAACATTAACATTTAAAACGTATTTTCCTCTTCAACAATTTGGTTGAGTGTTTGAAATTCTTAACAATCCACCCGGGTTCGAAACCCTTGGCAGATACGGGCGGGCAAGCTACTGAGCTGGCGCGGGCGGGGGCGCACACGAGCGGGGCTAACTGGTGGGCATGGGAGTGGGCTTACCGGCTGGCGTGGGAGCAGGCTGCTGGGCTGGCGTGGGTGCACACGGGCTTGGGAGCGGGCTGCCCTGCGGGTGCGCAGGAGTGGGCTGCTGGGCTTGGTGTTGGACACACACGGGCACGGGAGCGGGCTACCAGGCGGGTGCGAAAGCGGGCTGATGGGCTGTGGCCAGGAGTGGGCTGTTGGGCCGCTTCTAGCGAGATTAAGGGAGTAGCAGGGTGGGAGAGCACGAGATTTGTTTTTTAATTTTTCGACGGCTTAATTCTGTCTGTCAGAATTATTTCCCACCGGAAAGCTGCCAGAATTTTTTTCTGCCGAAATTTTTAGAATAAAATTTTTAGTATATAATTTAATTATTTTTAGTATAAAATTTATATAAATTATTTTAAGGCACAAAAATTTGAGAAAAATATTTATAAAATAACTCATTTTATTTAAAAAATGTTATAAAATTGATTTGCAAAACAGACATCTGAGAGTCCTAAAATCTCCACTTGTACCTATTGGTGTTATTTTCTTAAGGGTTTGCATCAGTGTCAAAAAGTTATGAAAAATATTAGTATAATTAAAATATAATATTATCAATCTTCTTTAGAAGATGATTTATAAATTTGGCTTATAATGACTACTAAATTTTTATTTATTTATTTGAGTTAATATATAGGTTATTACATTTATAATTGATGGGGTGCTGCAATATTATAAGGTATTACATGACTAGCATCATTCCTAAATTACTGTTGAATTTATGGTGAGAGAATTCCAACAAACTGTGATATATCTCTTTATTGTTCAACCAATAATTGTAAGATTTGAATTTAAAGTTCTTCTATTCTACATATGTAAGCGCCATAATTTAATTAGAAGAATTATTTTTTTATTTTAATTTACAAAATCATATCTACCTAATTTATTTTATCAACATAATTAGTAACAAAATTAAAACTATCTATTAAAATATCAATATGTACATCTATATTCATTTCCCAAAAAATTATTTATACTACTTAGGATCTATATAATTAAATCATAAATACTTTTTCATGAGTACAAAATAACAGCTATATATAAAGAACCTAAACCCGAAGGATTCTAATCAATCTCAATCTCATACTCTCTTGTCTTGACTTGAAAATATTGATAAAAAAAGTCAAGCAGAAAATTAAATCCTACAATTAAACTCAAAGTATAATAAAGGAGCAATATGCATATCAAAAGTTAAATCATAATAATTATGTTTATATAATCATTGAATCAGTACAAAAATAGTAAAATTATGTGATATAAAAGACAATAAATCAATACAAGTGTCAAATCACTAAAGCAATCATCATATCAATAGTATAATTAGTAGAGAAATCATATAAAGTGATAAAATCAAATCATTGATAAAGATAGTCAAAATCAAATTAGTATAGTAAAATCATATAGGAGTGTACACATGCTAAATAGTTATTCTATATTAGTATTAAATAAGTATCTTAATCATATGCTAAGCATATATATATATATATATCATGCTTTTTGTATTAATAAATAAGAAACATTAATAATAATAAATATATATAGTAATAGAAATAATGCCTCAATAACATTCATTTTAAATGTTTTCAATAAATAAGTAAGAATTTTCGTTATCACAATGTTTTTTAGTATTGTATCAGTAAAGTATCAGCAAATCGTTGGCTCAATAAACAAAGTTTTCACTCTTTGTACATATGCATAATTATCATCTCTTTATAATTATTAATCATAGTATCAAGTGAATTAATAGAGGAGAATACTAAACTACAGTATTTAAAGGAAAGCTCATCGACCCACCATTCTATATAGGTAAATCAATTTTCAACTAACAAGTCAGCCAGTTCTTACATATCTTTTATATATAGATTATTATCACAATACTATAATAGTAATATGAATCATATATCCATATTTTTTTTCCAATGCATTGTAGTTGAGCTTAATTCAAAAAGTACTTTAATGTCCTATTAGTACACAACAAAAATCCTACTAAGATAAAATTCATATTTTTCAAAATTTAACCAAATTACTATATATAGTATAAAACAACATTTTGAAGCATTAGTTAAACTAAAAAACTATTTTTAGATGTTAAAATAAATTTTTGAATAGGAAAAATTAGCTGCATTTTCAAAATCATCAACAAAAACTTTTGAATAAATACTCAAAATATTCATAATCTCAATTACTATAACATATAAAATTTTTGCGGTGAAAGTTTCACTAATATAAAATTATCCTCTTTTTTCAGTAATTAAAATAAAAATTTGATCAAAAACATTAAAATTATTAAAATAAAAAATATGGTAAAGGTTCCTTATAACTAGATAAGTTAATCTCTCAAAAGGACCGATAAACGAAAGTCACTCTACAACCTCCAAGTCAGTTTCTACTTTCTCTCTCCTCTCTTATTTCTTGGATTTCTTTCTTTATTAACAAACTTGAGAAGAATAAAATGGCTTTTAATAAATTAGTTTTGTGATTTAAGATTTTTTTATAAGTAATTAATAATATAATATTAATATATTTATATGATTTAATCAATTTTTGTATAAAATTTATATAATTTTTTTGGGCATTCAAAAATTATAAAAAATATGTATAAACTATTACATTTTATTTAAAATTTTTTGTTAAATTGGTTTGCAAAATGAACACTTGACGGTCCCAAAATCCCCAATTGTATCGATAGGTGCCGATTTCTTAAGGATTTGCACCAGTGCCCAAAAATTATGAAAAAAAATTGTGTAATTAAAACACTATAATATCAATGTTATGACAAAGACCATTTTCAAATTTGACTTATATTGATTCTAGACAAAAAAATTTATTTGACTAGGATAATATACAGGTTATTACAACATATCTGCTCCTCTAGAGTGAGACTCAGGGGTCTTCACCACCTGAATTATGATTGTGAAACCTCTTAACTAAAAGAAGATAAACTCTTAAACATCGAGATATATTTTGGTATAATGGTTAGATTATCTTTAAGAAACTTTGTAGTTAAGCATGCTCATCCTGGAGCAATTCTGGGAGTTACACCAAGGGCAAAACCAGGAGGCCCTTAGGCCAAAGCGGAAAATATGTCAATAGTTAAGAGTTTGGAGTGTTATAAATGGTATCAAAGCAATATACTAGTTGGAAGATGGGAATAATGTGTCATACAAGACAAAGTGTTATGCTATGGGAGCCACCTATTGAACCATATATAGGACAAA
Organism: Dendrobium nobile; assembly: GCA_022539455.1. NCBI lineage: Eukaryota > Viridiplantae > Streptophyta > Magnoliopsida > Asparagales > Orchidaceae > Dendrobium > Dendrobium nobile. Next base: position 18,187,213 of record CM039735.1, read on the forward strand.
GTGTTACATAACGAGAGCAACCACTTAAAATTTTAGGGGTCACAACTAGAATCCTATATACCTGATAAATGATTCTAGTGAATAGTTTTGGGATTAAGATACTGATGAGGACATTAGTTACTTAAGTGTGGGAGATTATGAAACCCCTTCATTAAAAGAAGCAAAAATCTTAAACATCGAGGCGCCTTTTAATGTAATGATTAGAATTTCATTAAGAAACTCTGCAGTTAAGCATACTCATCTTGGAGCAATTTTGGCATGGGTGACCTACTAGGAAGTTATACCATTATAGCAAAATCGTGAGGCCCTTATGCCAAAGAAGACAATATCTCAATAGTTAAGAGTGGGCTTTTACAATGATGTCCTAGATTAAGGGAATGATTATTATCTATTGAAGATATATAGTATGACGAGAAAGTTCTCTATATATGGTGCCAAATTATTAAGTGTTAGAAAGTTTATAATGGCAGAGTTGGAGTTTACTATCTTATCATTATACAAATATCAAGTAGAGACAAAAAATGTTGTAGAAGGCCAATTTTATTAGATGTGCATTTTGGTAAATTTTACCAGAATCCAATGCACTCCATTGTACGGCTCATATTGATCCCCCTGATTATTGATCATTTATTAAACATTTTGGAGGCCTTAATTATGTTAGAATCGAGTGATATTGAACTTGTTAGATTTATCTTATTGAGCTACTGAATTTGATTATAAGCATGTTATAATTCAAAGTTGTTTGGCCTATCAATTTAGGTTCAAAAATTTTCAAACATTATTCAAGTGCTTGATCTCAACCCATTTGGAGTTAGATCATGTAATTTGTAGTGTTGTAAGGTCTGCCTTGTTAAGACATTCAATTTGACTATAAGTTTGCTAAAATCAGAGTTTGGAAAACCCTGAATTTGATTTTAAAAAAAAATTAACTCAAATATTGCATTGAGATTAATGTCGGTCATATTAATTTTTAGGAATTGTATCACTATTAATATTAATTATAATGGGGGAGTTAATTTTATTCTTAAACTAGACTTACGAGAGCCACACAATAGTGAGATTCATAAGCCCTTTGATGAATACAATAAGCTTATTTGAATAAAAAAAGGGAACATTTTCCTTTATCCAGGACATATAATTGAAGTTTCTAAACCAATCCAACCCATGATAAACGTAGAAATATGAATAAGAGAGTCTCATATATTCCTATTAGATACACTATTAAACCATACACAATGGTAATGCAAAGAGTAATAAAGCTAGAGAATTTTACAACTCGAGAAACTCTAATAATAGTGCTATAAAAGAACCCCAAATGTGATCATATTTAATCTAAGTTATCACAACCACCACAAAAGGAGATAGTAAAAGTAGCGATGAGTTAACAAATTATTATGATTTTGTAGCTTACTATTATGGAATGGATCCAATATAGAAATGTGGTTAATCTCATACCTCAAAAAGCAATATATGTTAATTTTATGTACTTCTATCATATTATTGGAATCCATGTGAAGATCCTCCCTTAAAAGACCCTATACATTCTAAGATAAAATGATAGGGAATGACATATAAAAAAGTAACAATTACTATGATAAGATTTTTGGATTTGTCACTTGTTTATCATGGCCATTAGTTTCCTAAGTTTATTAACTGAAGGCTGGGATAAGTTATTTGTAAAAATTTCTATAAGACCTAAAACATGTGAAGAAGAAATGATTGTCGATGTAATAGGAAAAAGAATCTCGATCCTGTTTATAATTAGTGAGAAGCTATCTTCATTTTAACGGTGCAACGAAAACTTAGGAAACTTTATAAAAATTGGAGTTTCTTTGAATTTCTTCTTAATAGGCCAAAAATATCATAATCATTTTTTTTGTATAAATGATTTTCTATTAATGCTATGACCTTTCACACATGAAAATAATAAAGAAGAACATTTCTCTGGCAATATTAAGTAACACATTATCTTCCTTACTGCTAGTAGGGATCCATAGATAGGAAGGGTTCTTACCAATAAGAACATTCACAACTATTATCATCATCCAGCTAAACCACTGATTGATAAATCATTCATAGAAAATGAAACTTCCTTCTCATTGTTATTAAGATGGACTATCATAAAATTTTTGGTGTTTTTGTTTTGCATTGAGAGGGGCTCTTTCCATTGCAATGGCAAGCAAAGAAGGTTTGATTTCAAAATGATTACAGCTTTGATGAAAAACCTATAGAAGAGAGGAAGGGGTAGCATAAGAAACTAAATAGAGCAAGGTGTTAATATCTAAGAGGATAGACATTACTGGAAAAAGTGAGAAGTCTAAGAAATTTATCTTTCAGAAATTAATTTTTTTTTAGGCAAAGCTAATCATTATTTTATTTCAAAGATGAAGAGGGACATACAACCAGGTCAAAGGAGGCCAAAACGTGAAAATACAAAGTTTAAAATATCACAATAAGCGACAGATTGCAAAGTAATCAAAAAATAAACAATAAGCCAAAATGAGAGCAAATAAAAAAGCCCTTAAGCCAGTCGGAGTCAGAACACCACCCAGTTTCCACGCCTGGACCATCCATTGGAGGCAGAGAATGCAACGGTAAGAAGTCCCAAAAATCAAACAAAAGTCACCTTGATCGATCAGATTAAACAATCTCCAAGGTTGTCAAAACAAGCCAAGGCCATCCAAGGGGCAATGCAAGAAACCTATCTCCTCATTGTTCGACCTTGAAAAGCCAACCAGTCAAATAGCCACCAACAAATCCAACTAGCCAACACCCAGATCATTGGCACCACCAAGAACATCCCAACCGAGCAAACAACTAAAAGGTCAAAACCAACCGAAAGCCAAACAACACTAACAAAAACCCAAACACCAACCAACCAATGAAAAATCACAAGGCCACCAATCAAAACCCAAAACCAAAAACAACAACATAATTGGGATCAAGAGGAACAACATAGCATCATAATTAATTTTCTTTTGCCCCGTTTACCACTTCCATGAGAGAAAGTATTATATACAATATGAACAACCTTCACGCTATACAACGCAAGAAACTCATCCATTAAACCATCTACATCTTCCCTAACACTCCCACAAGGCGAGGAGACAGACCCGTCCAGCCAATCAAAGTTGTATGAGAAAAGGTAAAAAGGGTCAGAGGATGAAATGTGAAAAAAATAGTATTTAGCTCACTCGCAAGAGCAAATGGTTGTGAAATCATTTTTAGTAGCCTCAAAAAAAGAGGAAAAATAATTAGATCATATAAGGAGCACATCACCGCAAAGGAAGAGAAGGAGAAAAAGAAAGCTCTCAAGACACTTGCAAAACTATTTATCACCTCTTATTTGGATTAGTAGTCTATGAATAAAACAATATTGCCTAATTGGCATATTACTCATTACCCAAAATTCACTAGTTCACTCTCTAATTGGTAAAAGCATCAGCCATATCCTTGATGTTGCTTGTTCATTTGAGGCAAATTTTTCATAATTTGTTTATCAAAAGCTGTCATAATTCTACTTGATTCTATCTTCTTACTATTTTTCTAAAAAAATTTATGTTGAGAATCAAATTTTGTAATTGTCTGACATTTTCAAATGGAAGAAAAGTTTTTCATAATTATCATAATTTTCAAAAAGTTTATTTTTCCCACAATAACTCTAAATAATTGTCACCACACCCTTAAATAAATCCTAAGTATTTGTGCTTTGGATGCAAGGGCAATGCATTCCATTAGATAGTGGAAATATTTTAAGTATTGGGTACAAAAAACCTACATCAATATGCATTGTCTATGTTATTTTGCATAAAATAAATAAAACATAATATAAGCTTTAATACTATTATAAGAAACATAAAACTACTTAATAAAATAAATTTTAAGGGGGTAGTACACAAGCCTAAATGGCAACCTCTCATAATGTTAAAATAGATATATGAGGTGAACAATTAAAATTCAAATTGATTCATACAATTGTTCAAAATTATTTTATTTAGGATTCTTTTGGTACAGTTTTTTTAATGATTTCAAAAGAAAATTTTTAATACATAAATTTACAGTTCAAAAAATTTTTGTACTAAAAAATTGCTTTGGAAGGCAGTAAAATAGTCATCCCAAACGTAGCCTTAGGCTTTGTTTGGGATGACTACGTTTGGAATGACTTTTTTTCAGTTTCTTAAAGCAACTTTTTGGTATAAATTTTTTAATTTTTGTATTAAAAAACTGCTTTATGAAGCAGTAAGAAAGCAGCCCTAAACGAAGCCTTAGTCTTTCATGCATGTCAAATGGCTCTAGATAGAACATACTCAACATCAATTTAAGTTCTTTTATACTATAAGATTTCATTTGGGATGGTTTTCTTTCGGCTTTTTATAGCAGATTTCTAGTATAAAAATTTTAATTTTTATTTTAAAAAGCTGTTTTAAGAAACAATTAGAAACCTGTCTCAAATGAAGCCTAAATCTCTTTAGCTCTTTTTCTATGCCAGCATCCATCAAATTCTTGATAATCTTTAATTCTAAAGAAGCTTTCAGACCAACACACTTACAAATATTAGTAGTTTCGCCCAAATTAAATATATTGATCAAGCTAATATGAAAGAATCGAAGAAAAAAATATGAAAGAATATTAAGACGTATTAAGATAAATTTTCTTTTAGATTTAGAGCTATATTTTTGTGACATGTAATCTGCCCATTATTGTAAAATTTTAAGAATATCTTCATGAGAAAATAATTTGACAGATTTCTATATGTATTTTATGAGATATAAGAATACTTCCAGGTGTTTTATTTTCTTTTATAACACCTATATAATCCCAGCTGTAAAATTCCCATTGAAGGTCAAGATAGAATTGAAAAAGTTAAGTACTAGTCGTTTTATAGTAAGTGAGCTATTGGAAATGCTGAGCATAATAATAAGGCTCTGTAGTAGATGCAGAATTACTATAGCAATGGGGTAATTCAGAAATTGAGAAATGATAACAAGTTTTTGCTTAGGATTCGTTTGAGAATGCTATATGTTTTTATAAAGGTGATTGTAAAACTATGTTAAAATTAATTTGTTTGAAAGCTACTATAAAAAGCAGTCTCTTAACATAAAATTTCTTGAAAGCCACGAAAACGGAATAGCCTAACAGAAACTTAAATTACATTCTTAAAAGCAAATTAGCAAGACAGTTGCATAAATAATCTTCAGGGTTCGTTTGGGATAACTTTCTTATGGCTTTTTAAAACACTTTTTAATACAATAATTTTTTTAAACTAAAAATTTTGTACTTAAAAATTAGTTTAAAAAGCAGTAAAAACCTATTGCAAACAAAATCTTTTATCGGAGAAATCCTCTCTCAAAGCAAAAGATGTTTCTCATTTCTAGTCTGACAAAGATATGCAGTCCAAAACTGCAGAAGGATTTACATATTCCTTTCTATTTCTACATTTAGCCTTAACATCAACTGATATAAACAAAATGAAATTTCTATCTTCAAGTTTCTGCAAGTCTTGTTTCTTCACGTTTCTCATTTAAAACGCAGAGTTGATTAAAATTAAACCACACAAATCTTGTTCTTTTTTCAATCTTTCAGTCTGTTGTATTCGAAATAGACATTTTTTTGCTTAACAAGTTCTATCACAACTAATAACTCCAGTAAGACTGAACTATTTAAGTTTTAATTGATTTCTATTATAGTTCAGCAAAATTTAAATTTGATTTTCTTCCACACCGCTTCAGCTACATTTGGACGACTTTCTTATTATTTTCTAAAACAATTTTTTAGTGCAAAATTTTCTTTTTTAAAAAATTTTGTAATAAAATATTACTTTATCGAACAATATTAAAGTTATCCTAAATAAAACTTTAAACTTGATTATGATATGGGTACATTATCATTAATTTTCTTCTCATGTGATCAGGAGATTGTTAACACACCGAAGAGTAGGTTAGATCCAACGCAAGGCAGTTGAAAAATGTGTTAATAAATACTTGACCACCATTTATAAGCTTAAATTTTAGCTAAAAATGAATTTGACCGTTGATGTTCATAACCTAACTTTTATCCTCTTTAATTAACTTCCTAACGAGGGATATGTGGAATTCTAAAGCCAATCAGCAGATCTCTCAACAGAAGCAAGAAGCAGAGCATGGCTTGCTCCATTAGGATTTTGAACAGGAATTAGTATTAGGAGAATGACCCAAAATCTTAGTAGACCAGTTCTGGATATGCAGAAGCATAATAGAATCATTTTTGCAATAACAGAAGTGTTCAGGTCGACGAAGTTTACACAAAGAATACCTCATCTATTCTAATCAAAACATCACTAGTAATTCCTTTTGCACTGAAATAGAACTGAGAAAAAAAAAAGAAAAATCAACTACCAGGACACGTTTAAAAAACATGTACAAAGAAAAGTGGCTTACCTCCAGGAGCCAAACCTCTGTGCAGTTAGCCTCTTGCCGAATATACATCAAAATACTGCAACACATCTGATTGCGATGAATAATCCATTCTCTCACTCTTGTTCTTGTAAGAACTCCGGTTTGATAAAGCTGGGGCATCTTGTTTGATGGCTGCCTGTTGCATCTGCAGAAAGGCCAGCATACTCACAGCAAAAAGAGCTGCGTTTCCTAACACACCACCAAACCTATCCAAGCTTAGTGATGATTTGGCAAATGCAAGGCTAGAGATCAGCATCTCCATGAAAGCATGTGGTTTGCAATCTTTTTCAGTGCCTGCATCTTCTCCTGGTCGACTTAGCGGTTCTGCAAAGAGATTCTCTGGAGCTATGAATTGACTAGCTTCCTGCACATCTGAAACAAACGCTTGGGCTTCTTCAATTACCTTGTGTTTTTCACCCTGGTGTTCAGAAAGTCTCATCGCCAGAATAATGCGGCTCTGTTCCAGCCGAGCTATCGCAGCATCTCGTTCTGCTTGTTGCTGTGATTGTATGGTCTGTAACATGCGATGCAATAACATACAGTTAAAAGTTTTTTTTTTTTTTTTGCTGTTTAGAATAAGAATAAAAGCATAACCAAGATATATTAGTAACTTACATGCTAGGTAGAAGATAGACATCATAGAAAATATTTCAGCATGACATGTTATATGGATTGGTGAAATGCATTAGAGGCCTTGGAAATAATGTTGACCTTTCCAAAAAATAAGCAGATGAAAACCAAGCAATAGTAGTTCACATAAATGGAAAGGAAAAAAAAAAAGAATGATATTCATTAAAGCTATTATTTAGTAGAGATTTTCAGCTATTTTCATTGTAAAAAGACCTTAAACATTATAATTTTTTTTTAATTTTTGAAGAAAATGAGCAATGAAAAGCCTACAGGGCACGCCCACCTCTTCCAGGGTTTGATGACCATAAGCAACGCTATTCCATCAATTTGAGAGCACGAGCTTTTACTTTATCGCAAATAGAATAGTACAATATTATTAAATGAAGCATAAGATTTCACTGGTTGAATGATACTGAGTATATGGCGGCAAGTCTTGTAAGGCGCTTGTGTGTTACTGCTTGAAAATTATGAAAATTATGCAAAGTACGGGTATAAGTAACAATTAACTTGCTAATTAGATAGAGCAGACAGAATCTTTCACCAATTAAGTCTTTTCCTCTATTAAATACCATGGTTTAAAATTGTGCAATAAGAGGTGCGCCTAAGTGCAATTTTAAACTTTTAAGCCTTAAAGCCTACACAATGAGAGCTGGCATTGAGGCGTTATGCCTCAAGTTCACTGAGGCCTCTCCTCATGTTTAGAGGCGGACGCCTCTTAAAATTAAAATAAAAAATACAAAACCCTAACCACTCAGTACAACAATGTTGGGTACCACTATATACATGCTCGGTACGTGCTTAGTATCACTCAATACATGCTCGGTATCTTTCCATACAAATGACTTAAGAACTTTAAAAATATGAAGAACTTCAAAGGCGCTGCCCTCGGAAATTTTTTTCCGGAGGCAGCCGGAAACCCTTGCAAAGGGCTCTACCCCGCCACGAGCAGGTCGAACCCCGCCAGGGGGCAGCGCCCCCATGGACCCGGTTGCCCGGCATATTGTTGTATGCATCATTTTTAGTAATAGTTGTTAGTGTTAGTCTGTTTCTTCATGAGTGCATGCTTTGTATAAGTTTTCTTAATGTAGAATAAGTGAAGCATTATATTTAGGGGTTTGATATATTGCACTAATATAATGCACTAATAGTTGTTAGTGTTTGTCTGCTTCTTCATGACTTGAACTATATTTCATATTGTCTTATTATTGGGATATTTTAATTTCACTTCATATCTTGTGTCTTTTTATGTTTTATATTTTTTACTCATTAGTATTTAAAAAATTTATCATTTTATGTTTACGCAATCTTTTTATTTTAAGGCTTACGCCTCAAAACGCCTTGAGGCTTACGCGTTGCCTCACGAACGAAAAACACTTCAATGCCCGTTTACGCAATTTTAAACATTTTTAAATACAAATAATAAAATACAGTTCCACAACTTATAAGCAAGGAAACCACATAATTTAGACTTATTGATCTGAATAGTTTAGAAGAAAAGTGAAAAACCTTACAGATCAACATAAATTTATCAGAACACTAACAACTATACTAGAAACACAAGGGAAAACAAATAACGAAACATGCTAAGTTTAACTGCATTGGAGATTTTGAACAGTACTAGATTTTTTTGTTTTGGAACAGTACTAGATGTAAGAACTCATTTCTTTCTTTAAAGGTACTAATAAAAATATTACTCCACGAAGAAAAAAACAATAACATTTATAATGGAAATAATGAATTGGGATTTGAATTGGGGAAAGTTATGAGAGGGGTAAACAAACATTATGTAGAATTAATATTCTATCCAACTAAAAATGGAATAATTTGCATTGAAGCTTCTACAAATTGACAATTATTAGAATAGAAATTAAATGCAAATAAGCAAGGGCATGTTTGGGATCACTTTTATTTTTACAAACATGTTTAATTACTGTATTTTTTAAACTATTTTCATTTTTTATTTTTAAAAACAAATCAAGTTGTTTTTACAAACAATCGAAAAAATTTATACGTATTTTGAGCATTTTTATAAACAACTATCACAATCGGCTGTCACTATCACCAGTGAACATTGCCACAAATAGCTATTACCTCACCGACCACCGAAACAATCCCACCGCCAACTGCTGCCGCCATCACACAAATCAACTTATTTGTTAATTATTAAAAATATAAATATGTTTTAAGTTTTAACCAAACATGTCTTATATAATTCCAAGCCATAAAATAAAAGAAAAAATAAAAAAGTGATCTGAAATGGTTCTTAAGAGGATCAAATTTTTTAAAAGTGAAAACAGTCAATTGTGCAAAGAGAATATGATGCTTTGTTACTAGTATAAAAGATGAAACAGAATATTAAATTCAATCAGAGAAACCATTTATCAGAGTACTACAAATACAAGCAAATATCAAGGCAAGGAAATGAATAAAGTAAGGGGGGGGGGGGGGGGGTGAACAAGACTGTTCTAACATTTATCGAATATAAATACATACAGAAGTGCAATAAAATCTTATTCAAGATTGTCTAAATATTATAACTTCAATACAAACTAACAATGTATAGTTAATAAAAGCAATAAAAATTCCCTAACTAAGATTTTTATCTAAATATGTCCAGTCTACAAGACTAACTATAGACTGGAACCAGGCCAAGAATTGCTATTCAGTGTTTTCCAACATATCTGTACATGGACAAGCCCCTAGGAATCATTTGGCTAAGCTGAAGCTTTTGAAGCACTTCATAATCAGTAGAACCAATTGGTACAAAAACCAAATCTAACCTTACAACATAAAAATCAAGGCAATGCCCAGTAATCAACAAGGCCTGAAGACTATGTTTAAAAAATATCAAAACGCCTTTTAGTCAACTTGCCCATGATAACCATCTAAGCCCAACCATTGTGCGATGAATTGCACAGAGAGACTATTAATGCACTAGTTACAGCGTAAAGTGATTCCTAACGTGTAAGAGTTTAAAGAGGATACCCTAACTTTCTTTGGCCAAAGTTGTAGGACAGAGAATAAAGAATTCATCGTACGGTTTAGATTTACATTTCTCTGTTAACCGAACAGTAAATTTTCGACATAGAGTAAATATACATATTATAATTAGAATCGGTACCGAATACAGTTCTTACAATCCCAAATAACATAACTAAAAAGGAAATGCATAGCCTAACTCTAATAAAAAATCTCAGAACCGAATTCCTTAGCTTTCAATTCACAACAATCAAAACCGTATGACCACTTTTATTGCATAAAAACTGTAGATTGTAAGGCACTTCAAGGCGGAATCTCAATAAATTAAACTTGAAACCCCATGCCCACATACGAATTTGGCACCAAAGAAAAAAAAAACATGATAAACCAGCAACAAAGAGGAAACAGAGAAACCAAGAACGGAAGGCTCACGTGGAAGAACTCGATCTGATCCTCGAGGTTCTCTAGTGCAGACCTGATGGCGTTGAGGCTCCTTGCCTCAGCCAGGGCGGCGTCCTCATCCGGCCGGAAACCCTTAACGAAAACGTAACCACAACTTCTTTCATCGCTTCCGTCGCCCAAGTCTCCATCCGGTGGATGGTTCTTCTCCTGAGGACGGGCGAGATTCTTGATGGATTTCAGGAAGTGAGCTCTGGAGATCGCATGGATGGCATCGCTAATCTTGTCATGGAGGTCCCAGATTCTCTCCAGGACTGCTTCGATCTGTTCCATCTCCATCTCCCATTTCATCAGACAAGTGACTTAGGGTTAGGGTTTCTGATTCCCTCAGACCGTTCTCGGAACCGCGAATGCGGCTTCGCCGGAGGCGGAAATTTGAGGGAAATGTAATATTACGGGAAAATTTAGTCGGCCGAAATGAGAGAAGAAAATTAGCGCCGATCTGGTCTGTTCATTTGGTAAGGGACGGCTGATGATGAGAACTACCGGCATTCAGCCGCTTAAAAGCCAGACAGTCTACAGAGGCGCTCATTGGGAATTGCGGTGTCTTAAGGAATTTTTATTGGGTGTGGAGTGCGGACATAGCTCTATATGTAATTTTTAACAAAATGCTATGTGGAGCTCATATTGACTCCACCGATCTATTTACCACATGTTCTTTTTTACAGCATGGCCCGACGACTCGAATCGCCCGAAAAATTGGAAAAAAAAAAACGCTTGCAGACCTGATGACCCGTCCCAGAATGAATTTATATATATCGTTTTAGTTTTTCGAAATGATCCGAAACATCTCTTCCAATTTTACTTATTCGGGCGTTTTGATTTTCTACATTACTCCACAAGGAATAGTTGCAGGCGATTTTTCATATTCTACACAAAGCCACTTCATCTTCAGTCTTCATCATCTTCTAAATGGCGAAAGTATGTTTTTTCTATAGTCATTTCTATCGCATTTTAGAGTTTAGGTTTGGATTGGATAATAGTTGTTGTAATATGTAGTGGGTATTGGTATGTAGCTATCGGTTTTGCTCTATAAGTCGTGTGGGTATCGCTGGATACCCCGTTTGGGTACCGCTGGGTACCCCGTTTGGGCACACAGAATACCCACCCTTCTGTTCATTTCGGAATGCATTGTAAGTTCCATTAGTTCTAGGGTTACTGATTAGGGTTTTGTTTGGTTTTTTTTTTCTGTTGAGAGGAAATCATTTTGAATGTATTTACCGCTTTGTACCTTCTAAGAAGCTCTAGGTATCGTTATGGGAAATGTTGTGAACAGTAGGTACTGATATGTACCTCTCAGTACTGCTCGGTACCTCTAGATACTACTAGGGTGCTGCTTTGTACCGATCGGTACCAAGCAGAACTTGGAGATACCCGACCTAGGATGCATTTTTTCCTTATCAAATACAGCATATTACGCATGTGAGACCTCGTTCCTTTGCTGTAGCTGCTGGAAAAGTGATTTTCTCCTAGGATCGGCCGAGACGATGGGAGGATCGTCCAGGCCGATCAGTGCATTGGAAATGGCTGATTTCTGGAATGTTCTCTAGAGTGATTTCTGGACTGGATCGTCCAGGCCGATTTTGGATCGGCCGGGGACGATCAGATGAGACAAGAATACAGAGAGCAAAATCTGTTCGATCGTCCAGCATCGTCCTGGGAAATCGTCCTGGACGATCTGTTTTTGGTCACATCGTCCTGGACGATTAGGTGGATCGGCCAGGCCGATCAGCTTTATGTTATAAGGAAATCAGCTCGATTTGAGGAGAGAGAAATTTTATAAAAATAAAATATCTTTTCCTGAGAGAGACAGAGGAAAAAGGCAAAGGAAAAAAGTCCGATTTTGGGGCCCGCGGAGCGATTTTCGTCGTTCGTTGCTGTTGGATAATTTGTTTGTCTCGCTGTAAGGACTCCGAACCCTACTTCTGTTTTCGAAGATTTTGAGGTTTTGCAAATTGGTGCTTAGATTTGTATTTTTGTAAGTGATTTTCGTACCCGGTTTGGTACTGGCGAAGATTTCACCGCATAACTTTTAGTATGTTGTAGATGTGATTATTCTGCACGTTTTAAGTATTTTCTGGAAGATTTCGTCCGGTCCGTTTTGATTCTGCGGGATTTTATTTTGACTGCAAATTATTATGATGTCCGAATTGGTTTGAGCAGTAGAATAAAAGTCTTATAATGTTGCTGTGCACGTTCTGTATTAATTTGGTGAATTGTAATTTCTGGAGATTTCTGTGTAAATTCTGTATACTGCCGTTGCTCTGCCCGATTTTCGTATGATTTCTGATTTGTCTGAAATGGATAGATTGAGTTGGTATGCATATGAATGTTGATTAGATTGCTTTATATTGTCCTTGAACTGACTATTGTATTGATTATTGATTGACTATTGGATTGACTATGTGAATACTGAAAGACAAGTACAGCTTGGTTGAACATTGGTGAAGATTGACTTGACCTGTACAGAATGGTGGGCCGATGGGCTTTCCTTTAAATATCGATTATGGATCTATAGATGGGAGTTATAAGGAGTTTATATGCCGACGGGCACATAAAAGAGTGACGACTCTTATTGATAGACCAATGTACGGATATCTACAACAGCAATATGGATTCTACAATAGCAACATAGCCAGTTGAACTTGTTCAGTAAGATTATTGATATGGATTGTATGGATTTGTATGCGTACGGATTTGATTTATTGATATCGTATGGATTTCATCGACGGATTTATTGTATTGTATTGATTCATCGCCACCGATTGTATCGACTTGATTTATGGATTATCGATCATGGACTATGGACTATGTATAATGGATATGGATTATATTGATTCATAGACACCGGTACCGACATTGATATGGATTCTGTGTATTGATTCATAGATATTGACATCGATATTGATATAGATTGTATCGATTGATAGATACCGACATCGACATCGATATGGATATGATATGGACATATGGATACTATTGATACGACAGATCCTGATATGCTATTGATGCATTGATACATTGATTCATCGTGCCGATGATTGATTGATTGACTGGATCGACTTTATTCAATTGATTATTGCCGTATAGATCTGAGTTATCGTAGAATAGATTTCTTTATTGAATTAATTGTATTGATTTCAATTGACCTGACGATTTTATTGTATGGATTTGATTTCGATTGTTCTGTCGATATGTTGATTTGATCGTTCTATGGATTCCTAACTGATTGATATAATTGACTGGAAAGTGCTTTATTGATTGAGATGATTTCCTTATTGTAGCATCACGCGTCGTCATTATGGAATGGTTCTCACGAATGTATTGATATTGAATATCGTATATTGACATCGAGTAAATTGTATTGAATAATTGACTGACTGATTTGTAAGAGTACGTCCTGACACGAGTCTCTTATTGATTGATTTGATGTTATGGATTGCTATTGACTGAAATAGATATTCAATTGATAAGATGAATATGATAGATACAATAGATTGACTAGACGACACGATTGATTGAACTGATAGTATTGATTGACAGAAACTGCTACGATGGATAGATATTGACTGAAAGCACTTATTGATTTGATCGCTGTGACGTATTGATTTATTGATTCTTTTGCCGCCGTATTGACTATTGATTATTGATTGATTCGATTTGATTTGATTTCCGTACCTGCATAGATTCATTGATCATAACTGACTTGACTTGATTGACCTGCATATCGTTTCGATCGTGCTTTGATTTCAGTTGTAGGCTTTGGTGACCTGCTGGGCTAGTAAGCTCATTATATGTGGTTAATGATTTCAGGTGCAGGGCCTCCAGCTTGAAGACCTTTCTGCCGAGTTCTGTAGCTTTTAGTTCTGTAGTTCTTTGTTTTGTAGCCTTGGTAGGCTTTCTTTTGTAGCCGGTGCGGCTATTGTACCTGTCTCTTTTGGGACTTTTTGTCTGTACTCTATTTGTACTATCTGTGAATTATAGTATCCGCTGCTATTTCTTTTCTGTAATGTAATTATCTCTGGCTCTGGATAGATACATGTATTGATTGATATGAATAATTGATAGAAAGATATCGAAAAAAAAAAGAAAATGAACGATCAGATGAATCCTTTCGCTACACGGATCTTGGGGTCGTCACAGGTGGTATCAGAGCGAGTGTAGTGAAAAGGATTTGATTATATCCAGAGTTGATAATTGCGTTATTCGATTTGTTTTGTTTTACGTGTTTGACTCCGTGGTTTGATTTGGTTTGACTGATTTGAATTGATCAGGCAAATGGATCCGAAAGGCAAGAAGATTGAGACTGAACCTGCTGCTAACTTCTCACTTTCATCTGAAAATATGGATAAATTTGCTGACAAGGTCGCTCAGATGGTGAGCGACAAACTCGCAGCCAAACGTTCTGGGCATGTTAAGAAGAGTGGGGAGAGTAGCAGACCAAGGACCACTCCTGTTTGTACGTCTTGTGGCAGGAGACACATGGGACAGTGTTACAGACGGACAGGTCAATGTTTTCGATGTGGTGCACGTGGGCATCGGATGACTGAATGCCCAAGTTTTGGGTGGAGGCAAGGACCTGTTTCGATGGCTTCGACTGTTTCGACTGTCCCGAATGATCTGGTTGGAAATGAGCAAGAAATGGAGGAAGATGCTCCAGGAATGCCTGCTAATGTGACTGGTACGAGTTTTTGTTTATCGTTTGTTTCGTTATGATTTGTGCGATTTATTGGTTGTCTGATTGATTGGATTAGATCTGTTTTGTTTCGTTTTGCTTTCGTTTTGCTTCGGACTTTTAGGGAAATGTCGGGACGACATTTTTCTAAGGTGGGGAGGTTGTGAGACCTCGTTCCTTTGCTGTAGCTGCTGGAAAAGTGATTTTCTCCAAGGATCGACCGAAAAGATGGGAGGATCGTCCAGGGCGATCAGTGCATTGGAAATGGCTAATTTCTGGAATGTTCTCTGGAGTGATTTCTGGACTGGATCGTCCAGGCCGATTTTGGATCGGCCGGGGACGATCAGATGAGACAAGAATACAGAGAGCAAAATCTGTTCGATCGTCCAGCATCGTCCTGGGAAATCGTCCTAGACGATCTGTTTTTGGTCACATCATCCTGGACGATTAGGTGGATCGACCGGGCCGATCAGCTTTATGTTATAAGGAAATC
This sequence comes from Dendrobium nobile, assembly GCA_022539455.1. Classification (NCBI taxonomy): domain Eukaryota; kingdom Viridiplantae; phylum Streptophyta; class Magnoliopsida; order Asparagales; family Orchidaceae; genus Dendrobium; species Dendrobium nobile. The sequence continues at coordinate 18,202,883 of CM039735.1, forward strand.
AGCTCGATTTGAGGAGAGAGAAATTTTATAAAAATAAAATATCTTTTCCTGAGAGAGACAGAGGAAAAAGGCAAAGGAAAGAAGTCTAATTTTGGGGCCCGCGGAGCGATTTTCGTCATTCGTTGCTGTTGGATAATTTGTTTGTCTCGCTGTAAGGACTCCGAACCCTACTTCTATTTTCGAAGATTTTGAGGTTTTGCAAATTGGTGCTCAGATTTGTATTTTTGTAAGTGATTTTCGTACCCGGTTTGGTACTGGCGAAGATTTCACCGCATAACTTTTGGTATGTTGTAGATGTGATTATTCTGCACGTTTTAAGTATTTTCTGGAAGATTTCGTCCGGTCCGTTTTGATTCTGCGGGGTTTTATTTTGACTGCAAATTATTATGATGTCCGAATTGGTTTGAGCAGTAGAATAAAAGTCTTATAATGTTGCTATGCACGTTCTGTATTAATTTGGTGAATTGTAATTTCTGGAGATTTCTGTGTAAATTCTGTAGACTGCCGTTGCTCTGCCCGATTTTCGTATGATTTCTGATTTGTCTGAAATGGATAGATTGAGTTGGTATGCATATGAATGTTGATTAGATTACTTTATATTATCCTTGAACTGACTATTGTATTGATTATTGAAACACTATTGGATTGACTATGTGAATACTAAAAGACAAGTACAGCTTGGTTGAACATTGGTGAAGATTAACTTGACCTGGACAGGATGGTGGGCCAACGGGCTTTCTTTTAAATATCGATTATGGATCTATAGATGGGAGTTAAAAGGAGTTTATATGCCGACGGGCACATAAAAGAGTGACGACTCTTATTGATAGACCAATGTACGGATATCTACAACAGCAATATGGATTCTACAACAGCAACATAGCCAGTTGAACTTGTTCAGTAAGACTATTGATATGGATTTGTATGCGTACGGATTTGATTTATTGATATCGTATGGATTTCATCGATGGATTTATTGTATTGTATTGATTCATCGCCACTGATTGTATCGACTTGATTTATGGATTATCGATCTTGGACTATGGACTATGAATTATGGATATGGATTGTATTGATTCATAGACACCGGTACCGACATTGATATGGATTCTGTGTATTGATTCATAGATATTGACATCGACATTGATATAGATTGTATCGATTGATAGATACCGACATCGACATCAATATGGATATGATATGGACATATGGATACTATTGATACGATAGATCCTGATATGCTATTGATGCATTGATACATTGATTCATCGTGCTGATGATTGATTGGTTGACTGGATTGATCGACTGGATCGACTTTATTGAATTGATTATTGCCGTATAGATCTGAGTTATCGTAGAATAGATTTCTTTATTGAATTGATTGTACTGATTTCAATTGACCTGACGATTTCATTGTATGGATTTGATTTCGATTGTTCTGTCGATATGTTGATTTGATCGTTCTATGGATTCCTAACTGATTGATATAATTGACTGGAAAGTGCTTTATTGATTGAGATGATTTCCTTATTGTAGCATCACGCGTCGTCATTATGGAATGGTTCTCACGAATGTATTGATATTGAATATCGTATATTGACATCGAGTAAATTGTATTGAATAATTGACTGACTGATTTGTAAGAGTACGTCCTGACACGAGTCTCTTATTGATTGATTTGATGTTATGGATTGCTATTGACTGAAATAGATATTCAATTGATAAGATGAATATGATAGATACAATAGATTGACTAGACGACACGACTAATTGAACTGATAGTATTGATTGACAGAAACTGCTACGATGGATAGATATTGACTGAAAGCACTTATTGATTTGATCGCTGTGACGTATTGATTTATTGATTCTTTTGCCGCCGTATTGACTATTGATTATTGATTGATTCGATTTGATTTGATTTCCGTACCTGCATAGATTCATTGATCATAGCTGACTTGACTTGATTGACCTGCATATCGTTTCGATCGTGCTTTGTTTTCAGTTGTAGGCTTTGGTGACCTGCTGGGCTAGTAAGCTCATTATATGTGGTTAATGATTTCAGGTGCAGGGCCTCCAGCTTGAAGACCTTTCTGCCGAGTTCTGTAGCTTTTAGTTCTGTAGTTCTTTGTTTGTAGCCTTGGTAGGCTTTCTTTTGTAGCCGGTGCGGCTATTGTACCTGTCTCTTTTGGGACTTTTTGTCTGTACTCTGTTTGTACTATCTGTGAATTATAGTATCCGCTGCTATTTCTTTTCTGTAATGTAATTATCTCTGGCTCTGGATAGATACATGTATGGATTGATATGAATAATTGATAGAAAGATATCGAAAAAAAAAATGAACGATTAGATGAATCCTTTCGCTACACGGATCTTGGGGTCGTCACAACGCAGGGATATGTTCCGAAGATTAGCTTCCATTATAGAACATCCACTTTTAAAGACGTCTATGATCATTTGGTCGAAACATTTGGCCAAAACTTTGTTGATAATTTGAAGCAAATAATCTTCATCATTTTCTTTTGATGTCGCGCTATGTACAAAATGTTCCATTGGTTTTTAAGTTGCCGTCGTCATGGGATATTAAGAAGCAATGCTTTATCATTAAAGATTGGAAGTTACGATTTACTGTCGATGAAGTTTCTATGATTTTAGGCCTGTCGAACAGAGGAAAGAATTTTGAATTAGGAAGCGCCACAATCACGGGAAAATTAGCAAATGATATTAAGAAAGAAGTTATTAGCTTAGATGAATCAACTTCAATTCCCAACGTAATGAAGAAATTTATCATTTTCTTGTTGTCAAACCTTTTCTTTCCTCTGCACAACTATCGAACACAAGCTACTATTCTCAGTGTAGCTCGTAATGTAGATAATTTTTTATCTTACAATTGGCCGGAATAAATTAGAGAATTCCTTGTGGCTGACTTTGATGCAATTGCGAAGAAATTTAGCAAAGGACAACCACTTAGATACTTGAATGGATTTGTACAGATTATAATTGTGAGTACATTGAATTGAATTATTTTTTTATTTATGAATGATGTAGAATCTTTGAAGATCATTTTTATGTTGTCATTCTAATGTTTTGGTTGCATATATGGTTTCTAGAGCACTTTACAGTCCACAAACCAGTGGATTCAAAATTAAGCCCACGGTTTCTCCGATGAGGTTGTGATATAACTTATAACGAAGTAGATGCCACTAGTTTATTTGAAGGTCTTGAAGTTGTAGATATAATAAATTCTTTTGACGTAATAACCAGTAAGGAGATGACATTATTAGCAATACCTCCCCAGATGCATCTATAGATCAAAGATCCACATCACTTGAAAGATTTCTCAATTTACAACTCACCTTGTGCACTAAAGGAAAATCACCCATTACCAACTAAATTTTCTGACTGTCAATTTTCCAGCAGCTTTCTGGCAGTTCTCCAACAGTTTATTTCTTGTGTAATTTTCCGACGGCTTTTAAATAATTTAAATAAAATGTTTAAAAATTTATTTTTTAAAACGATTTAACAAAAAAGATTAAAAATTATATTAACTAATTTAAGTTAACTTTTTCCTTAATTAAAGATTTAAATTTAAAATTATTATTTAAATTTTAATTTATTTTAAATTTTTATTTTTATTGATTTGTAATTTTTATAGTATTTTAATAACTTATGAAGTTATTAATTTATTTTAATTAAATTTTAATGATAATACTTTAATTTAATTAATTACCATTTATTATTAATTTTAATGATAATACTTTGGTTGATGTAATTACTAATTTTAATTTTTACATCTATTATTAATTTTAATTTAATATAATTCCCATTTTTAAAATGATTTTTAATTTTATGAAATAATATAGTTTAAATATAAAATATTAAATAATAAAACATATTTTGCGTGTAGCAAAATGGTTGAGTGTTTGATATAAATTTGAATTGAACAAAGTTCGAATCCCTTGGGATGCGCACGGGCTGGCAGACAAGTGGGCAGTGGGCATCGGGCAGTCCGATGGAAGGCAGGGTAGGGCGTACGGGCAGTTGGTCAGCAAGGCAGAAAGGCAACGGGCAGCGCGGAAATGCTTTCAGGTAGGCGGGCAGTGCACCTGGGCAGCTTGGCTGGAAGAGTGCGGGCAGCTCGGTAGTCGGGCAGTCAGCGGTGGCCAAAGAGCGCTGGAATGCCACCTAGGTGGCCAAAGATTTTTTTTTTTTAATTTTTCGGAGGCTAAAGAGTTCTGGAAAGCAACCGAAATATTTTTACAGCAAAAAAAGGCCGCAGGAAAAATTTTTCCAATGTGTGTTTTGCCAACGAAAATTTTTACGCCAGAAAACCGTCGATAAATTCCAAAGGCGCGAGAAAATTATCACTTTCCGCCTGAAAAAGCTGCCATTAATAGGTGATTTTACTGTAGTGGCGCAAATCTCGTGTACAACGTTCTTCACCTACACCCTCGAAACCCCCAAGCCCATTCAGTCACTAAGCATCCACAGCCCCAATCCCCCCCCCCTCCAAGTCAGCTGGGTAGCAGCAACCAACTTCCCCAACTAATTTATACCATGTTAGTATTGAAGAATGCCTCAGTAAGATTTATGATCAAAATAAACTTCTTTAGAAAATGTTAGCAAATCTGGAATCAACAACAGCTCTAATAGAGTGAAGAATGGCTGCAGTAGAACATCATATTTTCGAGCAGCGAGAAATGGATAGGAGATTTGAAGTTATGGAGAATTTCTTATCTGAGAACTTTCTAACATTTAACCCCTTGTCTACTCTAGAGGCACACGTTGAATCTTCATCCAGGACTGTGATAGATGAAAAGAAGAAAGTGGTGGATGAAGGCGTGGATACAAATAAAATTGTCATTACTGAAAGTCCATTTAAACCCGATGTACCAATCAACGACAACCCATCTAATCTGCCAAGTGATGTGGATGATGCTGACCTAGTTGATTCATGTAGCACGGGCATAGTAAGAAGGGTGAGAAGAAGGCTAGACCGGAAAGCTAAAGAGGTTAAGACTCCATTCACCATGGGTCAAAATAAGATAAAGAAGATGATGAAAAACCCATTACAAGGCCTTCCTTTGCAAAGACAGTAATTACAAAAACTCTAATTGATGTTGATACTGTAAAATCACCCCAACCAAGACCAGCTCCAATAGAATTAGATTATCCTAGGAGGGCAATGATAAATGATGAAATGAGGATCTTTATCGACAATTGTTTTCGAAAGTATACTTATAAGTAAGTTTTAAAACTTTGAATAACTTATTTTGCTAAGAATGAGTACCAGTCGGTACTGCTCGGTACTACTAGATACCTATCAGTACCGCTCGATACTAACGCTCTATAAAACTCTGTCAACTTTTAAGTACTGCTTGGTACTGCTCAGTACTGCTAGGTATTGATTGATATAACTCTGTCTGCTTTATAAGTACCTCTAAGGACAGCTCGGTATCGATTGGTATCCCTCGATACCGCTAGGTACCAACACATTGTTGACAAAATATTTACTAATGACCTCTTATACTTTGCAGGAGTGATATTATTTATACTGCAGGCAACATTCATATTTTCAGAAGTCAGATTAACGAACTTTTAACCAACCAATATCTGAATAACAACCACATCGATGCCTTCGCCATTTTGCTAGCTGAGAAGAATAAACTTTGTCCTAACCTTTATCAACCATTCATTTTTATTTCTAGTATGTATTAGGTAATATAATTACTTCTTATTTTATATATTTATCTGTTTAAAATTCTTCTAATAAGATTAAACATACAAGGTTCCACAAAATAAAAGTTAGAGAGTAGACAATATGTATCTCACGTAACAAAGGATACAATGACTAATTCAAATGTCATTCTACTGGCAATATCTGAGAAGGACCATTGGACACTTTTGGTTGGTGATTTAAAGAAATCAACTTGGCTTCTCTTTGATTCTTTACCTAACCCGACGCATCGGGTTGTGCTCCCAAATATTGTAAGTGAAGTGTTATAAATTATACAAAATTGAATCGATTAATAGATAATAACAAGTTAACCTTTATTATTGATAAATCATTTTTATGAGGAAACTGAAGATAAATTTGAAAGTGATATCAAGTTTTGGTCAGTCGCAATTGCTAATGGAATTCTAACACAAACAAATGACTTCGACTGTGTGATGTTTATTTGTAAATATATGGAAACTGTAATCCTTCCACAATTTGTTAAGTGAGAAGAACTATTAAATTGGCAAGCTGAAATGCCAAAGTATAGGTCAGAACTTACATTCACCCTTTTATGTTCAACACTTAAATGATTATTGATAATAGAACATACATTATAACATTGTAAATAATTTGACTACATTAACAAAGTTTTACTTCTTAAGTAAATAATGAACACGTTATTGGAGTTGAGTTTGTGTAGGACAACATTCTAACTCTGTCATAAGCTTAAATTATAAATCTTGCCTTCTCTGACAGCATACTCTAGAGTCTCTTATTCTCAGTTTAAAGGATTTGCTGATCTCTTATCTACTAGTTGATCATCGCCTGTGCATCCACCAACTCTATATGTAGACGATCCATCTGTTCATTTTGTGATGAAGCTGAAGTTATCCTATTTGCTAGCTCTGCTCTACACTTTGCTAGCTAATCCTCCACCGCTTTCATTATCTTGACTTTGCCATCATATTTCTTCTTGTATTCTCCTTGAAGATATTTGACCTTTACAAATTTGTTGTTCTAGTTATTCAAGGTCTTGATCATCTTAAGCTTGAAATACGTATGCTGCACAAACTTAAGCAACAAAAATTTAAAAAAATTGTGTAAGAGATATATCCTTTGAAAAAATATAAAAGGAGAGAAGAAAAGATGAACTCACCAACTCCTCAGCCCGTCGATGACCAACACACTGATGTTTCAAAACATCTTCTAAAATGTATGACTTGGATGGAGAGATATGAGGACCTTTGCTAATGACTACTAAAATTTCATCCACCTTCTTCTTCTTTGATACCTGAGAATCTCCATCACTCCTTGGTCGCTTAGAATGAATTTTAAAGATTGGGGAACTACCTCTAGAACTTTCACATACTTCTTTAATATTTATGCATGTGATCTTCTTGCTTGAGTATATAATCCCACCTTGAACAAGTATTCTTCTTCTATATATCTGCTCAAATAACGCACCTCATAATATAGGGCATCAATATCAGGAAGTTTGAGTATCTTCAATAAATCTTCTACTCCAATATGTAGGAGAACGAGTAACTCCTTCAACTTTTCCCATTTCTCTTGAAGATTCTAATTATTTTACACAAAAAGAAGTCGGTAATCCAACCTTTTGATAGGTCTCGAGTACAAATATCCAACCACTTGGATCTGAAAGAGATACGACCCTACGTATCACTACTAAGACACCCCATTCAAGAAAGTCATTCTAAAGATAGCACCACTCCACAATCTCTGAAAAGTGTGACCAGTCCTATTATAATTGACATGGCCCTATAAGAAAGTTAAGATAAACTCACTCCATAGATCGCAGAATATCAATTAACTCAGGAGATGGTGGAAACCGTAGCCTCGATGACAAACTGAATTCATACATTATAACTTATCCTGGGGGAAGAGAATGGGCACGATCAGATCTTGTCAGCACCTTCGTCACCATATCATTAGGAAAATGAAAATTTTTCCTAAAACAGATGAAGAATCGCCAGTGATGGTGGAGATAACATCATCAATCTTTGGCGCCTTATGAGCCATTTTTAAACCCTCAGATCAGGAAACGGGGCGATCTTTTTTGGCTGGAGAATTTCTTGTGGACCTATGATCACCCATTTAAACTCCTGTGCTAAAGAGGAGCGCTAAATTTGAGTAGGAAAAGTCACCTATGAAAGATAGTGGAAGCCTCTAGAGCAGGGAGAAAAATGAGGGAGAAAGAAGGAAAAGGAGGGGAAATCTCCAACTTCTGTATAAGAGGAGGGCGCTGAGTTAAGTAGAGGAAGTCACCTACTAAAAAATAGTGGAAGGCCTCAAATATTAGAAAGCTAAAAGGAGAAGAGGAGAAGGTGTAAGTTTTCCCCTAGACCTGGAGGGCTATTTATAGTGTTTTTGGGGGAAGAGAGAAGTTTCTAGAATTTTCTATAATTTTTAAAATTTTCTAAATTATTTAAATTTTATTGAATGTTTTTGGAATTTTTTAGAATTTTTTGGATTTTTTTTGTAAATCAGGCTAGCGGTTCGGGTAACAGCCAGTGACGGGCCCGAATCGGCGCCCGATTGCCAACAATCGTGTAGAATTATGTGGGCTAGGAAAGTTAGGCACAGGCTAGCTCCGGGCCAAGCAGGTCGAGATAGGCTACTGGCAGGCCCAGGCGAGTGCGGAGCAGGACCATAAATTTTGAGTCACTCTAATCGAGTGTAGTGGTGGCGGCCGGCTGGCCAGTTTGGCCGGTCCGGCTTCCCACTCGATTCCGGGTCAAATTTTTGCCCCGAAAAGGCCAAATCAGACATTTTTGGGGTCCCCGAAATAGTTTTTTGACGTTCCAGACTCAACTTCCACACTTTTAAAGCCATTTGGGATTCCTACATACATGATCGAATTTCAAATCACATGAAAAATTCTCCACAGTTTATGACACGTATTTTTTAACTCTTAGAGATTCGACGTCCAAAAACAGGGGGGCAACTGATATATCATCAAAAAATCATCTTGATCGGGCGTGAATCTTGAGGCAAAATCAATGCAGAAATTTAAAAAATTAAATCCAAGATCACCTAAACTTCAATTTTAGCAAACTTATAGTCAAACTGAGCGTCTCAGAAATACAAACCTAACAACATCAATTTCAACTCAATCTGAGCCCAAATGAGTCCAAATTAAGGACCCAAAGCTTTATTGGAAAGTTCAAACCACAATTTGAGTTACCAAAAACTTTCCAAACATAACGTGCTTATAGTTGAAATGAGTGGCTCGACGGGCTAATCCAACAAGCCCAAGATCTCCAAATTCTGACATCATTAAGACCTTCAAATGTCTGACAAACAGTACGCGATCAAGGGATTCAATATCGACCGTCCATCTAACCACTCTACATTTGCCCATAATCTCTCACCTATTTACGGACCATGTCACTTCAGAAATCTATAAATATATCCCTCATTTCTCTTTAGAGGTGACCCAAGCAAGAAGAAAAAGAGAAGAAGGAGAAGAGAAGAGAAGAATATTAGGAGGGAAGAAACTCCTCAACCACCGCCACCAGAATTCTGCCCGACTTTTGAGTGACGCCAGAATTATGTCCAACTTGCAAACGACGCCAGAATTCTGCTCGACTTTTGAACGACGTCGAAATTCTACCCAAATTCTTAATGACCTGGAATTCTGCCCAACTTTCGAACGATGCCAGAACTATGCCCGACATTTTAATTGGATTTCAAATTAGAATTGATTCATTATGATCTGATAATCCTAACTTTTACGGATGAGTCAGCCTCTTGTATCTCAAGAAAACACTAGTGGAACTTTTTCAATTGGCCGTGGCTCCGTGGTTTTCTCCCTTTCCAGGGTTTCCACGTAAAAATTATGGTGTTTCTATTTCTCTCATGTTTGTGTGTTGAATTTTTATACAATGTTGAGATGAAAATTTTTAAACTCTATCGCCACCTATATTATAGCCCACAACAATATTAATGCATATTTTATTTATATAATTTAAAACATATTGTTATCTTTTACCTTGTATTGATTTCAGTTGTATGATTTTAGTTACTTGATGGGCCATATGTTAATTATGTGATTTTATATGATTTCAGGTAAATTTAATGATAATATGACATGAAACCTTAGACAAACTGTTCATAAGAAACTGATAAGCTTTGGTGTTTTTGAAGCTTTTGCTTTTCTTTGGAAAGATGCAAAGCAATTAAAATTTTAATTTCTTTGAAAAAAATTGAATTTTAAATTTAATTTTTGAAACTGAATTTACCATTAGAAATAATGTACCGCCTTAGAAGGTGAAGATAAAATTTCTTAATAGGTTTATACTCAGAATTGTGAGCTTTATCCTTAATATCATAGCCAAATTTAAGAAATACTACATATGAACCTAAAAGGTAAAAATGATGTTCAATCGAATATTTAGAAATGATAATCTAGATGTGTTATCATTAATTTTATAATTAAAATTATTATAATAAATGCCATATCTTCCCAATAAAAGAAAATATTATTTGTTATCAATCATTTGAATATGATGATAATGATCGTCTTTAATTTTTATTTTTTTCTAAAGAGAAATAATTAATTTTTGTATTGATTTGGGGTCTTAAATCTCCTTTGAATGCAACACTATAGGAAACTCATCCATTACCGGTAGAAATGGATAATTTTTTGGTGAAAATTAGATATTCTGACAAATGTTTTTTTTCGCCAATTAAAAACGTATCGTATAGGAAACACATACCGGTTGATTTTTTTTTCACAAGAAATATTTTTTGACGACTTTCTGATGGGTTTCTGGTGAATTTACGTTGAGTTTTAACGACGATCAAAGCAGCAGCTTACATAGAATTATCATAGGAGAAGTCAGACAGTATTACTGGCGATTTGACTGGCAAAATTTACCGTCACATAGACTTTAGGAGAGCCGCCAGTAACAATAAATTAATCTATCAATTCTTTTCATCCATGTAACAATCTGTTATACATTCAATATATCTCTTTTTGGATAGTCATGTGGATATTGAATTAATAATCCTAAAATAAAAAAATATATATTTAAAATTTTGTTGCTTATGTTGATACTCAAATTAAATCTACATCTAAGTACTAAGATTAACATTGAAAGTGAATATATGTGACATTAAGCTCATTCAGTCACCCCATCATTTCCCTGTCCACTCCAACCACCAGCAAATTCAATTTGGCTAACTAAGTTTAGGTATCATTTATATTTATGACTATGCTAATCATGACCCACCCTATATAACTTAATTATCTGCCTTTCTTGATATGGGTATCATATACTAATAACTAGATTAAACAAAAAATAAGTACTATTTAGTCTTCTAATTTCTTTGAAGTAGGCATCTTATGCAAGTTATTATCAAACCTTATATTCATAATTCATGAAGAATAAATATATATTGAGATCAACTGAATCAATTTTATACTAAACTAAGAGGAACTCAAATTCATGCTCATTCCTCATTTACTTTGTTCAAGGATGGCCTAACTTAGAATAAATCAAATTCCTAGTCTAGTCACACCTCTATCTAATACTTAACAAACCAATAAACACTATTATAGTATAGTACAAAACCACATAAGAACTTATGCTTCTCATTTCGTTGTCTTTATAACATACAAAATATTATAAATTAAAATATTCCATATTTCTAACAACCATAAGGATGATCTCTTACATAGGGAAAGGAAGAAGGGAAAGGAAGGAGAGATCACATACAACTGGGGAGATGAGGATCAAGGCAGGCATCGGCTATGGTGGAAAGTTGGCTAGAGCTACGAAAATGAGAGGGAGTATCAACATTCTCTGGGATGAAAGGAATTGAAGACACATTAAAATGAGTAAGAAGTAGTGTGTTAGGGAAATAGGACTTATATAGGCAGTAATAGCCGCAAAAAAAATCACTTAAAATGGGTGGTCATTCCACTGATAATAGTGACAAACTTATTAAATACTAGTAGAGTTTCTGGTAGTTATAGATTAGGGAGCAAACCTAGCTAATGATATGCAAATTTGGACTTATCATAGCTTAGATTAGGGAGCTAGCTAACCACCTAGGTGTTTTAAATCTATATATCCAATCTTTTATGAAAGATGGTTAGGGACATTATTTAAATTTTTAAAACATTTAGGGCCGATATCTAGAGAATGCCCAAATTGGCCCCTTTAATTATATAGGGTGATTATGCTTTAAATACAATTTAAAATTTATTAATTTAATTAGTTTCTAATGAAATATACGCTGATTGATCTTGTATGTATAAATAATATAAAGTAATTTTAAAAACAGGCTTAGAAAATCTATTTTTCTCTTGTTAGAAATACACCCTAATAGGCAAGGTGATTTTCCATAATCCGCACATGAGGAGGTGTTTAATAAGGAATAGAAGGTTTTAATATGCACACATGATACCTTCAGTGATCCCGAGCTTACTTCTTAAAATCGATTATCTTTCTATGATAGCCTAAAATTTTATTTAAATTACAAGCAAAAAACTTTTTTTCCTTATGGAACCAAACACTTTCAGGTGAAATCAAAAGTGACATGCAAGAGTAAGAAATCTAAAAAGATTATGAAACTCATATTTCACAAAATTAAACACGTCAATTAAATCATGTAATCAAAATAAATCAAACAAGTATAAAAGTCCATATGGTAAGTTTCACTTAATTATAACCTAGGGTATGCAAAAATATAAAGTGGTCGCGTATCGCTAACAACATCCTGGATTCTAGTTCTAGGATTGATGCAAGTCATTTTTAAGAATGGGATATCTTTGATGTCTTCCTTCATTCATCTTCCTCCTTTCTGCAAACTCCTTAGATTCGTTAGGTTCAAGTATCCAAATAGAAGTAATTCCTTCCTATAGGAGTGTTTCTTTCCTCTTTGGATTTGCAAACCATCCTAATTTAAATCCTTAAATGAAAGGAACTCTCCTATAAGGGATGTTTCCATTCTCTTTGGACTTCAAGTTGGATGGTTAATATTCCATCTTAAAATTGTCTTTCATAACACATTGAATTTAAAATTACATGAAAAAAGTAAAAACTCTAGACAACCTATATGGATATCCTAAGTAGTTGTAATTAAAATAATCAATAATCCTAAATAGTTATATAATTAAGTTTATCAAATCAAAGTACAATCACACTTGGTCATGCTCTTTTTAGCATATTTGCCACCTACAAAAAATTTGTTTATTAAATTTTATTTCTGCCCCTTATTTTATAACCCTGAATTAGCATGGATGCATGTAGAAAATTCTTTGAGCAACCATATTATTTCCTAACATTGGAGTAATCTAAAAACCATCACATCAATTTATAAATAACATAATAAAATTAACACATTAATAAATATCATTTCAATCAATCATAATAACTAGCATGTAATGAAACTCACATAAAACTTGGCACATAAGCTGCAAAAAAAGGAATCGCCAGCCTAGTATAAAACTAGTATTTTAATGTTTATTTTTGAATAAATTTTAAGTGTTGAGTAATTACTATCTTTGTTTACACCAGGAAGGGCTGTCAAAATTGTGGCATGGATCGGGTTTGGGTCCAACTTAAAACTAACCCAACACTATTTAGGCAAACCTGTACCTGATCTATTTTTCAAAACGGGTTAGTTTTTCAGACCCAAACCTGACTCGCTTCGAGTTTGGGTCAACCTGACCCAACCCATAACTTTGCTATCCAATAAATCTCCCATGGGTTTGGGTCACCAAAATCTCATAAATTTGTCATAGAGTTGGACACAAGCTCAAGGAGAGGGAGAGGAGGTTGCATTGGCTTTAGGTGGGAGAGAGAGAGGTGATGATTATCATAGGTGGTTGACCTATACACCAGCGGGCAGGATGGCCTCCAGACGCAAGCTAGCAGGATGGAAGCCTTATGCCAATGGTAGAGCGAGCAGGTTGGCGATAGCGTCATGTGACTTCCTACCTTGATAGATGGTGACATCAAGATGTTCCCAGAACATTAGACGTGATGTTTAACTGCTAGATGGATATCGAATAGAGTGATATGAATGTTGCAAAGATGTTGATAACACATGTCACGTACACGTGCGATGTTTTTGGGTCAAACAAGGTTTATTTTTTATTTTTGGGTCAACCCAAACTTGGCCTGATTTTACAATCAAATAGAAATCCTTAACCTGAACCCGACCTAATTTGAGTTCAGATTAACCCAAACCCAAAATTTTTGTGTAAGGTTTAGGTCAAGCTTTGAGTTGTGTCAAATATTGACACCCCTAATACTAGGGTTGTAAAGTTTATTTTTAGATTCCTTTGTGCTAAATTAATAGCCTCATAGGCCTGGATTACCTATTAGTAATTAGTATTATTTAATTAATTTAATTTTCAAGAATAAAGGGTTGATAATTTTGAAGTTAATTGGTTGGTTACCTAGTAGTAACTAGTTTGTGGCGTTATCATAATAAGCTCGAGGAACCAACCTCTTTCCCCACAACTCAAAATAGTCCATCTTAAGAACTTCAACAATGGAGTGTTTATTATGTATTTGAGGGTTGTTTGTCTCATTTTAATGATTAAGTTGATGTATGTTGGAATTTTGATGATTTGTTGAATTTTGGAATTTTAGTGAATTATTTATTTTTTAAAATTAAGGAGTCCAAATTTGACTTTTTAATTTAAGTTGAATTATAAAGTTTTAATATTTTTTTCTAAATACTAGACCCTAAGATGAGTAAAATGACACTAAATTTATTGGATTTAAATTTTTCTATATTACGTTGTGATTTTTTGAAGTTTGGGTGCAATTTGAACTAAGTTGACCAAAGAGTTTACTAAATGATTTTGACTTAATTATGAAAGTTTTATATTTTTAATAAATCTTAGACCCTTAAAAGAGTCTATTTCCTTTAAATTTGTTCAACTTTAAATTTTTAGGAATTAATTATATATATATATTTTAAATTTTGGTATTTAATTAAATTATTTAATTTGTTAATTAAGGAGATTTTATTAATTCTACCCTAAACTCACTCCAAACTCTATAAAATAACTTGAAATGTTAGAGGGCCTGTAGGAGTGGTTTTCAAGGGTTTGAAATTTATTTGAGATTTTTTATACTAATTAATTAATTATTAATTTTCCTTAAAAATTTAATTAAGCTCATATGTGAAGTCCATTATGTTGCTTTTAATTTTCTTAGATAGAGGGTTAAATTCTTAGTAATTTGATATATTATTTATATTTTTTAGATTTAATCTGAATTATTTATGATTTAATTAAGGTTTTAGGTCAATATAGGGGGGATATTTGGTTGCCTAGATGGTGGACCAAACATATTCCAAAATTTGTGAAATTTGGACCACATGTTCACCTGACCTAAAAGTTTAAACCCACCAAATTTGGTACCATGGTGGAGCTTCTAAGGTGGTTAACCTAACCACCTAAGGAAACTATAAGGTTATGCTTAAGGGATTATACTGGGCTATCTAAACAAGGGGGATAAAACCTATGGATTATTACCCATTTTTGTAGTTTATTAACCCTTGACTTAAACATAAATTGCACAAAATCAATCAAACCCTAATTACCATTATATAGTTAGCTATGCTAATTTGAACTTAAGGATTAATTAGTGACCTTTAAGCCTAACTTAACTTAATTATGCCCTTAATCACATTTTGTCATGTTAGAGACATGCCCAAAATAAATCTCCCAAGGTCTCAAGCCATGGTTAATTAAATTAAAACTAAAATTATAAACATACCCCTAGGGCTATTACTGGAATTGACTAAGTTTCATGCATAATCATGGCTTGAAACCATGGGGCATTTGTAGGACTCCTAAAAACTTCACAATGAGTCTAAAAACGCCTAATTTGGCCAAGTGTGTGAGGAGAAATTAATTTTTGAAGTTCTCTATATTTTCTAGAATTTTTAGTTAAGCAATTACCCAATCAGTCACAGGCTTTCAATGTGTTACCATCTGATTGGCCAGGAAATCATTGGTGGTTGATTAAGTAATGTAGAATTAACCATATATGTTAGATGATTAATCAAGTAGCTAGGATTTAAAGTGGCTTGAGACCATGAGATTTAATTGGAGTTGTTAATTGACATCAATGGCTTTGATTACATCTCAATCCTCACTCATGTCTCCAGAGTTATGAACATATTTCGGCATGATCTAAGAAATCCCATCGATGAAACTTTGCCAAAATTAACAAAAAGCATCAGAGGGATTTAAACCTTTAATATAATAGTTAAAATCTATTGGTTTAAAGTTTTACTTCACACTTGACCAGACTACCTAGCTAGGGAGCTTGGGTTGAAGTTTATACCTCAAGGAATGCTTCAAATTCCAGTGCCTTATATCAGGAAGCTTCAAGGGATATTGGTGAGAGCATCTCCTTCAAACTTCTCATATGGAGGAGCATCAGATGTAAGACTTCGAGCGGCAGGCAAAAGGTTTATTTCTAGAGTTTACTCGAAAAGAACCCTATAGAGGGCAAGAGAGTGGGGGAAGTTGGGGAAATTCTCAGAGATCTATAGAGAGAGTTTTCAAAATGCTCATAGTGACATAAGGGGCATCTGACGAGAGTGCACTATTCAAGATTTGGCTACAGTTTTGGACAGCCATGATCGATCAAGCAAGTGTCTGGATGCTTGTTAACTAGATTGTGATAGCCTAGGGAAGCTCTCTAGGATTGAAGAAGGGGAGCTTAGGCCTTGGAGATGGCTTTGGCCAGGGATCATAAAGGGGGACCACTAAAACTCATTTTGATTTGCTCTTACCGCCACCAGCTATTGCTTGGGCTAGGCAGAACTGGAAAGGTTGCAGTCTAGTGTGCTCAAGGGTGAGCTCAATTAGGCATGATGAAGCCCAATTATTGAAGGTGGACCAGGTTAACCCAAACCTGGATGGTTTAGGTTGGTTTGGTGCAACCTTGGTTAAGCCAAGTGATGGGCTGACCAGGGGAGGCGTGTTTAGTCAAGGGCCATTCAATGTGATTGGCCATTGGGTCTAATTTGATTTATGTTGAAATTTGGCTCAAGTTAAAGTGGTTTTGACCACTTTCGGCTAGCCCGACTCCTAGCCTAGGTGCACCCAAAGGATGGGCCAGCTAGGGTAGGTGCAATGGGTCGTAAGGGGCCCAATGCAATTGGTTGCTTTATAGGAGGTGTCCTAAATTGAGTTTTGGCTCATGGAAAGCCTTCTTTAGATCCTTGGGTCTACCCATATGGCTAACCCAAGTGGGCAAAAGGGTTGGGTCTTCAAAGGGACCCTCTTAAGAACCTAATGGGCCACCATAAAGGTTTGGAGGCTTAGCAAAGCCTCGGTCAAAGGATTTAAGCTAGATTGAAGTTTATGTGTGTTTGGTCAAACTTGGTAGATTAGGTCAACCAAGTTGACCTAGGGTCAAAGTTGGGTTCAATGAGTTTGTATTGATATGATGAGACCAATGGAGGTGGTCTCAAGTGATTGGAATACCATTTGGATTGAAATATATGTTTAAATGCTTAAAGGAGACTTTAGTCAACCATGGCTGACTTCATCAATCAGGTCAAACCAAGGCTTAGGTTTGAGTTCAATGCACTCCTAATGATATTTAGGATGCATTGGGGAAGGTTTTATGGCTTGATTTGGTTGCCCTTATTAAAATTTGGAGAAAACTTCAATTTTCCTCTAAGGGGCATTATGGTCAAATGGACCCCCCTGGTCAACTATAGGTCAGCCTGGATCCACCACAGTGTAATTTTATGTTTTACATGTAATAATGAGGATTATGTATATGGTCAAAGGTTTTGGGAAGGTCCCACAGACAAATTCCATAAGGTGGAAGGCTAGTGGCATAGATTATAAATATGTGAAGGTTTTCTAGCTTTTGGATTTCAATCAAGTTTTTGAGATTAGGGGTCTCATATTGGCCTCAAATTTTGAGGGTTGACCCAAGGGACATGCCTAATTATTACTTAATTAATATATCATGAATAAAAGGTGATTTGATTGGGTTTTGAGGTGATAAAAAATCACTCAAAAGTGTTATAGGACATGGGCCTTTAACCTTGAATTGTGGTCTGGAATTATGGATTTGAAGTGAATTCTTAATTTGATTTATTAAATTTGAGTTATCCACATCAATGAAAATCAATTAGGTGAATTTTGATGATTAGATAAAGGAAATTAAATGGTGGTCACTAGGTGCTAATGCACTGAGCTGGGCAGTGCTCTAAGTCACCTGGAGACAGTACATGCTACAACTTCAAGTAATTATAGGTTGATATGAACTGGATGATTGAAATTGATTGAAGTTTGATTGATGTTTGAGTGAGGACTAGATAACTGTAGACAGGTGCGAGCTGATGTTTGAAGTGTAGATTGAGTTCTGGATGATTGACAATTGGATGACTATCAACCATCAAATCAACATGTAGGAGTTTGGATAGATCTTGATGACCTCATACAATAATTAGGTCATCATATAAATAAATGCTAAAATTAAAGAAAAATGCAATTCTTCCAATATAGATCTCGAGGCATGACATAAGAGGCCCAAAACATTTAGAAATAACCTTGGTTAAGACTTCATTGGTCCTTCATCCCCAAGCTATTAAGCTTGAAATCACTTAGTTGAAATGCTAGCTGACTCAAATTATCAATGCAATGCTCTATCAGCAACCATGAATTATATCATCTATAGTTATCCTCATGAACTTAAATCAAGGAAGAAAAACTTAGAGTGCCTAGATAGGTAAATTCTAAGAGGAAAAATTAAAAGTTCATTGGACTTATAATCTCTGGCAACATACAAGATTGTATACATAAAAAAGTGAATAAGGCTAATTGCACTTGATTAGAGCTATTCAACAAGATTTATAATTTTGTACGGGTGAAGACTATCGGTGTCTAGCAGACTAAGGTGACCCATAGCCATAATAATAATCCATTCCTAATAAAAAGTTCTTTTCTGAGGAAAATGATATGCAATACAAAAATTATTTATTTTTAAGGAAGGAATGAATTTCTATTATATATTTTTATTAGTTATG
Source organism: Dendrobium nobile (assembly GCA_022539455.1). Lineage (NCBI taxonomy): Eukaryota > Viridiplantae > Streptophyta > Magnoliopsida > Asparagales > Orchidaceae > Dendrobium > Dendrobium nobile. The sequence continues at coordinate 18,221,652 of CM039735.1, forward strand.
TTCTGGTCACTACTAATTTATTCTTATATCTATTCTACGAGATATTAAGAGAGAAAAAATTCATTTGAAATGCTTCTTGAGAGAGCTATATAAAAAAAATTAAATTAATTTTTAGTTATTTATTAATTTATTAAAGATCATAAATAAAGTATCCTTGGAGCTTTGAAGTATCATTTATTTCAAAACAAACACATTACATTAAATAAAATGAAAAAGTGAATAAGGACTTATAATCTCTAGCAACATACAAGATTATATACATAAAAAAGTGAATAAGGCTAATTACACTCGATTAGAGCTATTCAACAAGAATTATAATTTTGTACGGGTTACGATTATCGGTGCCTAGCAGACTAATTAGGTGACCCATAGCCATAATAATAATCTATTCCTAATAAAAATTTTTTTCCTAAGGAAAATGATATGCAATACAAAAATGAATTTCTATTATATATTTTTTATTAGTTATGTTATGATCACTATCTAACTTATTCTTATATCTATTCTACGAGATATTAAGAGAGAAAAGTTTCATTAGAAATGCTTCTTGAGAGAGCTATATTAAAAAAAATTAAATTAATGTTTAGTTATTTATTAATTTATTAAAGATCATAAATAAATTATCCTTGGAGCATTGAAGTATCATTTATTTCAAAACAGACACATTACATTAAAGAAAATGAAAAAGGCATGTAAGAATTTTATAAAACAAATTACAATACTAAACAACTTAATATTTTGTGATGGTTATAACATAATAAAGAATAGGTTGTTATGGCTTGTTGATCTCATTTCTTCCGAAGGTCAATTAAACACTCAGACTCTAAATCAAATTTATCTTGCTCAATGAACTTCTCTCTGCAATGCACTAACACCTTGAATTCAATCACTATTCAAACATCACCATTTGGAGCTTCATACATTAAACTCATCAACACTAATTTACTAACCCAATGTATGATCCATTTGACTCAGTCGAGCTAACTCAACCTAGCCTAATAAATCAAACCCCTTGATTAAATTTTTATAAATCCCAATTCACATCTGAACATCACCAAATTCATATAAACTCAACTCCTCAATGATAGAATTTATTTGACTAATCCAACGCACTCAATAATTAACTTGGTCAACTCTACCTAAAATTGGTCAAACCTGGTAAATTTATGCCAAATATTCAAAGCTCACATGAGTCAAATTTATCAAACCATCAAATCCAAATCACCTTATGCTTTTGCTAAGTCAATATAATGGGAGACCTCCTTTGACCAAGTTGACTTAGTCAAAATGATCAGAACCCATTCACAATCAATTTCCTAAATTCAAATTCCGAACCCATGAGAAGAACTTGGCTTTGACATCCATGATGCATCAACACTCATCGCATATTTGTTAGGAAGTGAGCTCTAATACCAATCGTTGTCAATTAGAATAAGAAAAGAGAAAGTGTGTGTGTGTGTGTGTGTGTGAGAGAGAGAGAGAGAGAGAGAGAGAAAGAGAGAGAGAGAGAGAGAGAGAGAGAGAGAGAGAGAGAGAGAGAGAGTGAGAGAGAGAGAGAGAGAGAGTTATTGCTAATAAATTTCAATGAATTTTATCAATTTTATGAATTTTTTTGGAAAATTATAGGGGATTATCCCACTTCCAATAAATGAAAAAAAAATTACAGAAACCTCCCAAAATGGAAGAAACCACAAGAAAAATAAAATTGAAACACTAAAGGTTGAACATAAAACCTAAAGATGAAAACTTATTAGAAAAAAAATATGGTAAAATGCCTAAAGGACTCAGAGAAGGCAAGCCTTCCTGCAAAAAAAAAAAAAAAACCAGCTCAATTGATTATTAAGGCTAACGGCCAACCACAAGAGAAAAAACCATAGATACAAGAAAAAAATATAGTCCCACTACAAATAGAATATAGACAAACCAAGATAGCTAGGATAGAGAAGAGCATGAGTGACAAGTTGACAAATAATTATCCTGTAGTAGTAAGAAGAGCATAATTAACTAGTAGACAAAAATTCATACATTAGCAAAATTAAGCAAATAAAAAAAATCCCAGTTTCCCTTGAGGATTAACAATGAAATATGAATGCTCATTATATCCAAATGAAATTTTAATGCTCCTTGTATCCAAACTCTTATAATTTAATGTTCTAATTGTTGTGCCCTGGAATATTCAACATGATAGAGAAATATAGAGTTTAATGGCCTAACTTTGGACAAAGATATAACACACAAATATATACAAGAGATGGGTGCATCAATCATAAAAGACAGCATAAGTTTTATGTGAAAAATGCATGGGACCTTGCCTAGTTAAAATGATTCCACTAGTATTGATGGTTGATTATAAATGATGCCCTTCCTCGGAGGAGGGTGCTAGCTCAATATAGCAAATATACAATGTATATGACATAGTATATATTTGTAGAATGGCATGATAGTTTCTATTACGGTATGTTCATTTCATTAGTAGGATTATAATCAGCTAGAAATGGTGGTCAAATGGATCAAAGTTGGCTAGCGATGGTGGTAGGGAGGACTGTAGTTGATTGGTGATGGTAGTCAGATAGGACTGTAGTCGACAGGAGATGGTGGTCGAAAGAATCATAGACGATGGTTGGAAGGACCGTAATTGATGGGTGATGATGGTCAGAGGAATCATTATCAGTGGCATCCATATGGAGGTCTGATGAAGAAGATTAGTCAGAGGTTTAATAATGATAGTATGGTCGCAAAGATTCATTGCTGGTGGTGACGGCTAGAGATTCATCCTTAGAGCTATACTCTTCTTCTATATCCTTCCCCCCCCCCCCATCTTTCATGAGAGGAAGGGGGTCTATTATAATTTTTGAGAGTGGTATGGCTAGTGAATATAAATAAGATCAAGGGCATGTTAGAAGTAGTCTATCAAATGGCCGATATTAATTCCCTTGATCATAGAGTATTTATTGAGTATTAAGTGCCTTAATGATGTCAAAATTTGGAAATCTTAGGCTCATTAATTTGTCTCTTCAGGCAGCTCTATTTGGCTATAAGCATGTTATTTTTTGATATCATTTGGTCATCTAATTTATTCTTTGAACCTTCAAAATGTTGTTCGAGCCCTCAATATGGAACACATTTAGGCTTGGATTAGACCAATTTGGGTGTCATTAGGTATGTCCTTTCAAAATGTTCAGTTTGACAATAAGTTTGTTAATATTGGAGTTTATATGGTCCAAAATTTAATTTTGAAAATTTCGGGTTCATAATTGCATTGAGATTCATGTCCGATCATGATAATTTTTAATGACATATACGTTGCCCCCCTATTTTCAGATATCATAGCTCATTATGTTCGAAATTATAAGTCTAGGTGTTTCAAACTGTTCTATTATAAAATTATAATATTTGGGTAATTATGAAACATAACCGCTCCCTAGACATTAATCAGGATCTCCCATAAGGGCCGTCAACCAAGTAAAATACTATGTCCCAAAGTTGGTGTGTCCATTGGAGAAAAAAATTTTAAAAAATATTTGTTTTCTAACTTTTGAATTTGCTAAAAATTGATTGTAGATGTTCCGTTGGGCTTTGAAAGTGTTGAAATTGAGTTCGTGACATAAAAAAATGGTTTCGAAGACTTTAAAAATATTTGAATCAGAAGGTCCTGGCTGAAATCCAGCCATGACTCAATTTGATGACTGGACTTCTTGGTTGGCCAGTCAGCCCCTTTCCATGCTCACTCTTTTTTTTTTTTTGTGCATTTTGGACATTAGCCTTTCGCCTCTAATAGGCGGGCTGAACTCGAGGTGGCACAATGTCCCCTCCAATTTAATTTATTTTAATTTCTATTTTTATTAAATATATTTTATTTAACTATAGCCCATTAAAATTCTAATAAAAATATTAAAATTAATAAAATAAATAAAAAAATTTGTTGAACCACTTTTCATATCTCCCTCCACTTTTCTATTTATACCTCCTTAGGAAATGGAGGAAAGCACACTCTCTTGTGCAAAACCAAGACTTCTTTTGGATTCATAGCTTGGAGATTGTCATTGGTGAGGCAGTTAAAAAATTTTGGAAATAAAACATGGAAGATATTATGAAGGCTAGTAATCGTAATCAATCAAATGATTGAGTAACTAATGCATCCAAAGTTACCTTATTTATTTCTCATCTGATAAATGATAAGAGAAAACCATCTAAAGTATTTAGATGTGATATCTAATATTACTTCTGAGTCCTTGGTGGTGATTCACATGAAGTTACACTTCTAAATGAAATATTGATTATTGTTCCATAAAAATTTGACTGAGCACATACACCCCACCAGGACTCATAACAGTGTACAAGATGACACTACATTAAGGATTGAGGTTCCCCTAGCTCTTGAATTGATTGATATTTTTAAGGATTGTGGCATTGTGTTGCCTTTATTTTTGTGTAGAGAAATAATTATTGTCCTAGGCTTAGCTATATATATTTTTTTAAAATGTGGTCTGACATTGAAAATTGAGCACTTATCTAGAATACAAATTCACAAGTGATTTTCAAGGCCGTATCTCTTACTGGGGAAACAAAAATGGCTAGATTTTATGATGTGAGATCCTTCAAAATTATTGATTGAGTTCATTCTTTTCAGTGAAGATGGTGTGGGGGATTCCAAAAAAATGGGGGAAATTAAAAGAACTACCCATGTCATCCCATGAAGGAGAGGAAGAGATACTGAAACTCCTCAATTTTTTCGATACAGAAAGTCTTCAGTACGAGTTATATTTTATTTGTCGATATAGGGCAGAGGAGAAACTTTTTAAAGTTAGACTTTTAATTCAAACAGGAAGATCTCATGCGACTCCTTTGAATAAACCAAAGATGATTTATGGAATGAATCATTGTGTTTTAAAGTCTTTATCTTAAAGTCCTTCAAAAGGTAAAGAAGATGATTTTCCTTCCTTGAAGAAAAGAAAATTGAAAGACAAACTGATCTTGCCAAGGGATGGTGATAGCTGCAGAGAAACTATACATCCCTTGAAGACCGATATTATACCTCTTGATTCAAATAATGAGAGTCTACCCTTGAAGTTACCCATTTCTAATTAGATACTAAAGAATGTTTACATCAGGCGGCATTATGGCAATGAAATTGTGTGTTGCCTCAGTCTTCCTCTTTTCTTTATAATTATTGATGTACTTGTATTTTTCTTATAGATGATCAGTCTTCCTCTTTTCTTTATAATTATTGATGTACTTGTATTTTTCTTATAGATGATCCAAATGGAAAACTTGGAGTCCTATTTTGAATCAATATTGGTGTTGACTTCGATTTTGGCCAAATCCCTTGGACCAAGGGGCTGACTTGGTCAATTTGACCAAGCCAAGACTAAAGGTCTCTTCTATCCAGTCCCTTGGGTCAAATTGAGTCTGCTGAGCCCAGACCCAGGCCCTGGGTCAACCTGGTTGACCAGGTCAACCAGGGTTGACCCAAATTGACCCTAATTCTCTTCTGATTGGTTTCAAACCAATTCCAGGGCTTCTCAAGCCCCATGCCCCACTCCACTAGACTCAGATGGTCAGACTGACTTTGTTGAGCTCAGACCTGAGTTCTGGGTCAACCTGGTTGACCAAGTCAACCCAGGTTGACCCATTAGGCCCTTTTGAGCCTAAATCAATTCCAAATGCATCTAAATATTTACAAGGCTGAAACCTTTGATCCTCCTTGACCTAATTGACTTGGTTGACCAAGTCAAACCTTGACCTGGTCAAACCAAGTCATAATTAGGTTAATATGACACATTAAGACCATTAAGAGACCATTAAATTCATTTTAATGGCTCCTTAAAGGTGCTAATTGAAAACCATGACCAAGGGAGGGAAATTTCCCTCCTAATTGCCCTTGGATTTGATCATAGTCCTCCATGAGGGATCTAAGGAGTTTAAATACAAGAAATTAGGTCAAACTAGTGGACCATGGAAATTATTTGCTCCCAAGCCGTTTCCAACCTCCAGGATCTCGTGTGAGAACTCTTAGAGATCCCTCCCATCTTCCTGACCAAAGCCCGGCCTCCCTAACCCGCCGGCGGTGAGATTCCGGTGAGATCGAAGGCTAAGTCCTTCTAGGTTGATTTCCGTTCGATCGAGGATGATTCAGAGCTCGAGATCAACTAAGGAATTGTACGAGGATAGTCCACAAGTGTAACAAGCCCAAGATCGACTAAATCCACTGTGTGGATTGAGGTAAAACCCTAACCCTAGGTTAGAACACTTAGATTTAAATAACTTTTTATTTACATTATTTTAGAACATGAAAACTATACCCTATGAATGCTCTTCATAGTTAGAATGTACATTTAAAATTTCACACGATTTGGTCCACCCAATCAAGAGAGCGAGCCTGTTTTCGTTTTAGGGTTTTGGTTCGGGTTCGTATGCCCTGGAACGAGATCTGGACCATCGATCTTATGATCGATGGTTGAGACCTGACTCTTTCGCGGTCTGGATTGACCGCGGACTTCCGCCGCGCAATTTTGCCAGCCACGTGGCGTGATCTAAGCCTTCCGATCGAACCGTGCGCGATCGAGCGGTCCCGGGGGCCGGCTGACGTGGATAAGTCGCCGCGGATTCAATCTGCACCACCATTGCAATCATTTGTAATGATTGGGCGGTAGCGCAATCATTGAAAATGATTGCCCGAAATCGTGGGATGAATCCTGTCCTGCCGAGGGTTTTCTGGGTTTTCTTTTTATTTTAAATTCTTTTTAAGCTATTTTCACTCAATAAATCATAATAAATCCAATTATCATCAAAAAAAAGCGTATAATACCCGATTTGTTCATATTTTTATTTTCTTCATTTCAAAATTAATTTTAGTTTAAAATAATATACATTTATTTAAATATTTAAAAAAAATAGCAAAAGGAATTATTTTAATGTTATTATTACTTTAATATATTTTTTATTATATTATAATTAGTATTATTTTAATCAAAATTATTTGTAATAATTATTTTAAACATTTTGTTACTTTTTTCATTATTTGTATATTATTATTATTATTATTACTATTATTATTATATTAATTTAAAATTATTTTTTTGCTATTATTATTTTTAATTTAAAAGTTATTTTCCTTTATTTTTATTATTATTCTATTATTATTATTATTCTAGTATATAATATAAAATTTCAAAATTTCTATTATTTAATTTTAATTATTTATTTCATTTGTTAAATTATAATATTTATTAACAATTAATGTATTTTTAGCTAAGGCATTTCTATTTAAGTGTTTACGTAATTGTAGATTAAATTTAAATTTAAATAATTTTATTTCAAAATATTATTTTTAAATTTCATCAACTTTACTATTTTTAACTTAATTTTATCTTATAATTATTTTTTAAAATATTATTTATTTTAAAATTATATAAAGTTATCTTTTAATCATTTTAAACTTCAATAATTCATATCGTTTTCATATTAAATCGGATTTCGGCGTGCGATCACTCGTTCTTATCAGAAAAATATTTATTTTATTTGGAAATTATTTTAAAATTTTGATTTTTACTGTTTAGATAGATTTCTGTCTTATATTATTATTTTGAGTATTTTTAATATTATTTAAATTATTATTATTATAATTATTTTAAAATTAATTTTTTTTTAAATTATTTTGAAGCCTCGCTTGGGGGACCAGTGGATCTTCCATATATTTAGTTATTACAAATTGACTTTTTTTTAATTATCCTATTTTCTAAAATCTATTTATTTATATTTATTTTAACTTATTTTAAAATTACTTATATTTTAAACTCTAATCTTGGGAGATCCACTATGTATGAAATTTCAAACATGGATCAATCATATGAAGAGCAATCATGGGGGAAGTAGATTAGTGGGTGATTGGGTCTCAATCATTCACTAATCCTTCCATTAGGTGTATATACTATTTTCTTTATCGTAGTTTGCATGTATAGGATGCACCACTACTTGGTTTAGGCTCTCCTAGATCTAAGGATATGGTGTATTTACTGCTTTTATGTGTTACCAAGCATTATAAATCCAAGGGTTAGTCAAAACTTGCTTTTAAATTCCTATAACGTAGTGACACCCTAAGGACAAAAATTAAGGACCTGTCTAACAAACTTAGAAAAATTATAGGAGCTAGGATAGATCATTGATTGATATGAAAACTTTTAAATCTGAACTTAGAGACACCCTAAACCTCCCAAAAATTTCAAAGAAATTTTAGGAGCTTTTAGACCCCTTAATTAACCAACCTAATTAACCAGCTAAATAGGGCCCTATAGCCTTCTAAAAATTATAATAAATACATTTCAAATCAGAAAAATACTCATAATACCTCAAATTGCTTAATATATGATCCCCAACCTTTGATAAATAGGGCTTCTTAGTTTGACTTTAGGTTGACCCTTAATTTAACCTTAGGTAGAAATTACCTTTTTGCCCCTAATAAATCATTAAAAATCCCAAACTTTCCCCAAACACTTGGGATTAATTTCTCAGGTCATTCCTGATCTTTGGGGGTGATTCCAATCAGTTTGGAGCTGGTTTGGATCAAAATCATAAAATCAGCCCTTAAATAGATAATTTAGATAATTCCCATAAATGCCCAAATTTTAGAAATTCATAACTAATTGTAGAAAATTTCAAATTAAGAAAACTCACTTACATTAGAATTCTATTAGGGTCTAGTATTTATTAAAAATATTAGGATTCTAGAAACTAACTTAAATTAGAAAGTCAACGTTTTGATCAACCCCAGCCTATAGTCTAAGGTTCGAAACTTAGAAAATTCATATCTTTGCATAGGAAACTCCAAATTCAGCGAACTACCTGTCTAACTACTCATATTAAGCGCTAGTATTTGCCTAAAATATTAGGAGGCTCTAACCTAGCATATTTCCTATTGTGACTTTTTGAACCCCTTAGCCTAGTACCTAGGAGGACCCGGGACATTCCAAAATTGACTAATACAATTTAAACTTCAAATATCACTACCCCCTATATTTAAAAGTGATAAAAAAACTAACTAAAATAGATCCTAATTCATTAATATTTAAACTTTAATTAAAAAATTTCTTCTCTAACCTATAACAAATCTGAACTTTAGGTAACTTTAACTAACTATCAAGATTAAGACATATCCAAGCCACACCACCCATACACACATGTAGAATGATTTGCTAGGGCACCACTTCTAGAATTAGGCTAGGGAGGTGTTTATTTTCTTTATACTGTGTGCCAGAGTTTTCCGTGGTTTTCACAACATATTGTATGAAATTGATTGGTGTGTTTACTTACTTTCCCTGCACTTTGAATATGATGTGATGGGCGTTAGATTTGCCCCTAGGTTTGGAATGACATATATACTTATTGCGGTCTGAAAGATTCATGGCGGTAGAGTGAGGAAACTTTTTTTGTCTTAGCGATGCACGAATATCCAACACACAAACAGAAAGAGAGAAGTAGAACACCAAATCTTTTTTTACGTGGAAAGCTCGAAGAGGGAAAAACCACGGGGCCTTGCCCAAGTGAAAATATTCCACTAAACTTGAGTGAATTATAAGGGTTGACCCGTCCCTTGATTTAGAGGCGGTCGAATTACAGTGATTTGAAGAGACAGTGAGAGGTCTGGAGATGGTCGTACGGATGTTCGGCAGGTGGCGGCCGGGCGATAGTCCGACGAAGTTCGGGCTGAAGTCTGGCAGGCGGCGACCGGCCGATGGTCCTGCGACGGGCGGCGGCCGAGCGGTAGTCAGACGAAGGTTGGTCTGAAGTCCGATTGCAGGCAGCAGCCGGGCGGTGGTCCGGCGGCAGGCGACGGCCGGGCAGTGGTCCGAGGAAGGTCGGGCTGAAATCCGGATGGCGGCCAGGCGGTGGTCTGGCGGCGGGCGGCGGCCGGGCGGTGGTTCGGCGGCAGGCGGAGGCCGGTGGTCCGGCGACAGGCGGCCGCCGGTGGTCCGGCAGCATGCGGCGGCCGGGCGGTGGTCTGGCGACAAGCGGCAGCCGGTGGTCTGGCGGTAGGCGGTGGCCGGGCGGTTGTCCGACGGCAGGCGGTGGCCGGGCGGTGGTCCGGCGGCAGCCGGTGGTCCAGCGGCAGGCAGAAGGCGGCGGCCGGGTGGTGGTCCGGCGGCGACCGGGTGGTGGTCCGGTGACAGACGGCGGTCGGTGGTCTGGCGGCAGGCGGCGGCCGGGCGGTGGTCCGACGGCAGGCGGCGGTCGGGCGGTGGTATGGCGGCAGGCGGCGGCCGGGCGGTGGTCCAGCGGCAGGCGGCGACCGGGCGGTGGTCCGGCGACAGGCGGCGGCCGGTGGTCTGGCGGCAGGCAGCGGCCGGTGATCTGGCGGCAGGCGGTGGCCGGGCAGTTGTTCGACGGCAGGCGGCGACCGGGTGGTGGTCCGGCGACAGGCGGCAGTGGTGCTAAAGCTCTTGAAGCTTCAGAGTTCTCTTCAATCTCAAGCAAAAGATCCCCCTCATGTAGAGAGTGGGGGTCTATTTATAGATTTTCATGAGTGGCGCACCCCGATAATCTAGAGAAGATTCGGGGCAGGTTCAGAGTGCTCCATCAGATGGCTCGTATTGATTCCCCCGATCGTAGAGAGTTTTTTAACTGTTTAAGTGCTTTAACAGTGTCTGAATTTAGAAATCTTGGGCTCGTTGGATTTGTCTCGTCGAGACGCTTGATTTGACTATAAGCATGCCATATTGGGATATCATTTCATTATCCAAATAATGCTTTAACCCTTCCAAATGTGGTCCGGGCCCCCGATTTGGACCCATTTGGGCTTGGGTTGGACCAATTTCAGTGTTGTTCGGTTCGTCCCTTTGAGATGTTCAATTTGACTATAAGTTTGCTGAAATTGGAATTCAGATGATCCCAAATTTAATTTCAATAAGTTTCAACTTGAATATACCTCGAGATTCGTGCTTGATCAAGGCAATTTTTGATGACGTATCAATATTGTTCTTCTTACAGGTGGCCATGCTCATGCTATAATAAAAGGGGGACACTATCATGATTTCTAACAATATCTTATGTAGGTGCTTGCTCAGCCCCCCCTAAATAAATGAGGGCTAAATAAAATAATTGTAACTACTATAGGTGGACCGCTTAGCCCTCATAATGAAGAGCATGATCAAGCTTGGTTGTGTTGACTTATTTCTTTATGTATAAACTGCTTAGGAATGATTATAAATTGCTTGGGATTTTATTAGGATAACCATACATGTGACTTTTAGGTTTACTGCATTTTCGATTAATATAAAATTTGTAATAATTAGTAAGAGTTATGAAAATACACTCTAAGTGGGATATTCTTATCCAACTCGAATTCCAAAAGAAGAAGGCATCCTCATAGGGGAGAGTCTTCTTCTATTTGGAAAATCGAGTTGGATGGCTTTAAATATCCCAAAGGAAAAGGCAATACCCCCTACCAGGGGGAATTATCTCTTCATTTAAATATTCAAGCCACGACGGATCCAAGGAGTCCAAGGAGGAGATTTCCAAGGAGTCCAAAGAGGAGAGATCCAAGGAGTCCAAGGAGAAGAAGAACGAAGAGTTAAAGACTTGAAGACCAATATCCCACTCAAAGTCATTTGCGTCTGTCATAGGCTTAGAAATCTGGGTCATTGGCAGTGGTGCCTGGCCACTTTACTTTCTGCATACCCTGGGTTGTAATTAAAGGGTAGTTGGCCTATAAACATTTACTTGATTGGTTTATTTATGTTGATGTGTTTATTATGTTTGAGTAGTAAAAATTGCCTGTTTTTCCTAGTTTTCTTTCTTGTATGCCTTTTTTATTTTCGCCTGGAACTCGTTAGGCTCTTCTAATGACTACAAAAAATATTTTCTACTCGTAACTAAGCTCTAAAATTTTAAGATCTAAATAACATAGAAATTTAACAAATCTAGAGAATTGCCGGAACCGTCCGGGGTCGCATGCATATTACTACATCTTTCTTTCTTTTTTATAAGACACCTCCCTACCTACGGGTAGATTTAAGATAATCTGGCCTATGAGGATAAAGCGCCGGACCTAGGGAGGCCTAGTCTTTTCTAAAAATTATTTTTACATAAGCCTATTTTTTAAAATCTAAAGCATTCATGATTCGACCTTTCAACTAGCATGCATTGCATTAGAAACTAAATAAATTAAATTTTAATTGCATTAGTTAGGAGCATCTACCAATATAAGTCCATGACCAATTAAGAAACTCACTAGATGTCGGTCCTACTTCAATAACTTTACCACCCACCCACCTCTCATAATTGACTTGATAACATAGTTTTAAAGCGATTAGGTGGTTAGCTGGCTCCTCAATCTAGGCTGGGGTAAGTCCAAATTTTGCACTGCATTAGCTAGGACACAGGTTTTAGTGTGCGTAGAATACTAAACCCAACTTAGATTTAGGACTGGAGACTACTACACTCAGTCTCGTAGTATGCCTAAATAATGGGTAGGTCCCTTCCTTTTAGGGACTATAAATCCTACTTATCTACGCCACATGGATGACGCCACCTCCATTCTTCTCTCACGCATGTGACTGGATGGTTGATCTTTTATTTTCCCTAGTTTTTCTTAAGTACCCTAGAGCCTCCAAATGCTGGTATGAACCATGCATGCTGACCCACCCCTTTGGGACCTTTCTTCCTTTTGAGTGGGACTTCTTAGTCTGCCCCCTTGTGCTAATCCCACCTTGGGAAGGATAATGTATGATCCTTAATCGAGAGTTTTCTCAGGCTTCGGTCTGGGATGTAATTAACCACTGGGGCTTGCACCCATGAAAAACTTGGCCCCACATCTACTAAACCCCACTCAAGCTATTATATCGGGTGGGGGAAACCCGTGACTGTGATCAGGTCACGTATATTACTACCCATGCGCTGGATAAAGCCGCTATCCTCAATGATTAGTCGTATGCACGACCCAATCTGTCCCTTCCAATTGGCCCGTTTGTGCAGTGCTCTTTCGGAGGTCCATATGTTTCTTTATTGGAATATTCAATTCATAAAGGTTAGATTTATGAAAGGAGAATATAAATGAAGACTAAAGATGAAGATTGAAGAAGCATTAGTCTTGGAGAGCCATTTTGATTAATGTAGGGCTGAGCTGGAAAAGATGTACACCTCTTTTTCTCATCAAAATTAGGAAGCTAACATTTTTCGCCATGAGTTAATTGAAGCTTGTGCAAAAATAATTTAGTAAAATAAAGCTTTGAAGACTTTTGCAATAAAGAAGAGAGACCCTCATGTTGACAAAGAAATTCTTGAGGAAGAGAACAAATATTTATAAAACCACCTTTCAAATAAAGAAATAATGATATATGATACTGAAGCTCGTATTGAGGTTATATCATTGAAGACTATAAAAAAAATTCAAGAAGTCTTTAACATATCACCAAGAAATCCAAGATCATATTAGAGAAGCTTTAAAAAAATTATTTGATGTTAAAGTGAAGGATCTGGAGCATCAGAGTTGTGAAGAAGGCTTTGGTCATGGTTTCTTAAAAATGGTTCGCTAGTATAATGGAAGTTTAGGGTTTCCATTGATGGACTGACTCTTAGCCATGCATCTGAAAACTCTTTTTCAGCTTTAGGTGATGATTGAATTGAGAGTGAGCTGAGAAAAATATCTTCAAGTGATAATGAAGATGTCTAAAATTAAGTAAAACTTTTTTAATGAAATATTTTTGATAATTTGTTTCTATCTTAGAGATTTTTGCATGTTCATGATTATTTATCTTTATGAACTAGTTTCCTTGAAATAAGTTTTTTTATTTATTATTTAGATATGTTTTTATTTATTGCTTCCCAATTGGAACAAATGGAATAGAGGAATTCATTCCTATTACAGTTTTGTGGTTTATAGATATATGAATTTTTTTAGGCTTTTAGCCTTCTAAGATCTTTAGATATTTGTACCATTTGAGGATTTTTGTCTTCTAAGAGTTTTTATGTACTTGTGCCTTTTTATTCTTTTGATCCTTCTAAGGTTTTTGAATGAGTGGTGACCCTGTCAATCTGCTCTCATTGATTCTTTCTAGTGAGGACGCTATCCACCACTAGCTTCTCTTTTAGGCTTCCTCATAGGTAGGCCTTCCTGTGGTTATGAGGTGAGACCCTATCTTCTACCTTCCCTCATGGGGTCTTTCTAATGAGGATATTATCTACTAATAACTTCCCTTTAAGGCTACCTTATGGAAAAGCCTTCTTAGGATTTTGTTATAATATTGTTCGATGTTGTTAGGTTGTATTAAAAAAGATTTAAAAATTCTATAAGAGATATTTGACCTATATGAGGTTCTTTATCAAAATGTGGCTTGATGGCCTTAACCTGTGTGAAAGAGGACGAGAGAATCTACCATGGATATTTTTATTTAACCAAGGTTTTTTATTAGAGTATTGCTCGATAATGTTAACCTATATGAAAGAGGCCGAGAGAATCTACTAAGAATGTTTGACCTAATTGAGGTTGTTTATCAGAGCGTTGCTTGATAACATAAACCTGTATAGAAGATATCAAATTGAACCCCTTGGGATCAATTATACCTTGATTGGGAGAGGGTGAATACCGCATGTATCCCAAATCAAAAGTGAAAATTACTCTGTCTTTAGACTGTTACTATCTTTTCCAAGTGCAACTGAGGACTATATATCGCTTGAAATTTACTTAAAGTGTCCATACATATGTCAAAAACTTTATGAAAAATAGTTGTCAATGAAATTGTATTTGAGGAAATTTTATTGACCTTAGTCACAACCAAAGGTTCCCCCCAATTCCAAATCTGCCTCCCCAATTGGTGTAGTATTGGTTGATGCTTGAAGGGTAGTAAAATATTGAATAAGTTTGCCCTGAATAAGACTTCTTTCTGACTTAATAATAGATCATGACAAAAAAGGGACTATCTTGATCCAACCATTCCCAGGACATTAACGTGAACGACCTTTCAAGGTTATAACAAAAGTTACCCCTAGCCAAGAATCATTTTCCGTAGATGGTGCCAAACTATTGTATCCTAGATTATTAGCCACCGTGTAAAAATATAGCATTTAGTGTCCTAACCTTGGATAAAGATCCAGCACACAAATATATAGAAGAGATGGGTACCTCAATCATAAGAGACACCATAATTTTTACATACAAAACCCTGAAAAGGGAAAAAACAATGAAGCCTTGCCTCATTGAAATGATTCCATTTGTATTGGTGGTTGAATAAAAATGATGACCTTTCTCGAAGGAGGGCATTGGCTCAATATAACAAATATATACTTTATAAAACACAATATATAGTCAAATAATGACATTAAAACAATTCTTAAGAGAATGTTAGTATGTTCATTTAATTAGTAAGATCACAGTAGATGCGTGATGGTGGTCAGAGGACAGTAGTCGACAGCTGATGGTGGTCGGAAGGACCATAGTTGGATGGCGATAGTGGTTAGAAGGACCATAATTATCGGGCAATGATGGTCGAAGGAAGGCTCATTAGTGGCACCCATATGGAGGTTCGATGATGATGGTTAGCCAAAAGTTTAATAGTGACAACATGGTGGCACATATTTATCGGTGGTGGTGCCAACTAGAGCATCAATCTCAAAGCTCTTCTATTTCTCCTTCCCATCCCTCATGAGAAGAATGGGGTCAATTTAAAATCTTTTGGGAGTGATATGGCTAGTGAATATAAAGAAGATCATGGGTATGTTTGGAGTTATCCATCGAACTGCTAGTATTAGTTTGCTTAAACATATAATTAATGTTTATTAAGCATGCAACTGCCATAATGATGTTATAATTTGGAGATCTTGGGCACATTGGATTTGTCTCATCGGGTTGCTCGATTCAACTTTAAACATGTTATATTTGGATATCATTCGTTCATCCAATTTTTAATTTGAACCTCTTAAATGTGGATCGGGCCCTCAATTTAGACTCATTTAGTAATAACTTGTATTTTGACCCAGGTAAATACATTTTTTCTATAGTCATTAGAAGTCTAAATCACAACCAATCATCGTCATAGCATTGATATTATAGTATTTTAATTACAAAATTTTTTTTCATAATTTTTAAGCACTAGTGAAAATCCTTAAGAAATTGATACCTATCGGTTCAAGTGGGGATTTTGAGACCATCAAATGTCTGTTTTGCAAACCAATTTTACCGATATGTTTTAGATAAAATGATTTATTTTATGAATATTTTTTTATAATTATAAAAGCCTTATATGAATTTTATATTAGAAATTTGATTAAATTTTATTTTTATATATTATTATTTTATTATAAAAGAAAATATTCTAAGTCACTAAGAGTCATTATAAGATTTTTAAATCCATTTTCCTTATTATTTTTTTGGCAATAGATATTTATAGAGGGAAAATATGAAGAAAATATAGGAGAGAGAATATAAAAAGCTAGATTTGGAAATCATAGAGTGATTTTTGTCAATTGGCCCAGTTGAGAGATTTGCTTGTTTCAGTGTAAGGAACTTTTATCTTATTTTTTATTTCAATACTTTTCTTTTTTGTGGTATTTTTTTGATCAAATTTATATTTTCGTCATCGAAAAATGATGATAATTTTGTATTGGTAAAATTTTCATCTAGTACCATTTTATATGTTATAGAAATTGAGATTATGACATTTTGAGTATTTATTTAAGATTTTTTACTAGGTGATTTTGAAAATATAGCAAATTTTGTCTCCTCATAATTTTATTTTGATGTCTAAAAATAGTGATTTAGTTCAACTAAAACTTCATAATGATATTTTATGAAATATTTTAATTTGATTAATTTCTGAAAATGCTAAATTTTTTGCTTTGTATAGTTTTTTTTCTAGCTTTAGGACATTTTGACACTTTATGAATTGACATCAATTATACTTTATTTACTACAATTCATTGAAAATGAATGTAGAAATGTGATTAAGTAATAGCTAGTGACTATTACTATTATAATACTATGATTATATATATATATATATATATATATATATATATATATATATATATATATATATATATATATATATATATATATATATATATAAGATAAGTAAAGACTAATTAACTTGTTGGTTGGAGAATGATTGACCTATACAGGATTGTGGGCTGACGGACTTTCCTTTAAATACTATGGTTTGATGTTATCCTTTACTGATTCACGTAATACTGATTGAGAGTTATGAGGATATGATTAATATGCTGACAAGCAAAAGATTGATGACTCAGTTTACAGAACCAATGGTTTACTGACACTGATATAATATTATAAAACAACATGATAGCATGAATTCTTACTTGTTTAGTATAACTATTGAAATTAATATTATTTAGGCATTGTTCATATTATAGTATGGATTTATAATTAACACTTTTACTTATTTCTAAATATAAAAATTATGATATATTCACTGAGTACGTGGTATATTTAGCATGTGATAAAAATATTCATTTAATACTAATATAGAATAATTGTATAGCATGCGTACACTCCCATATTATTTTGCTACATTATTTAATTTTGATAAACTTTATCGATGATTTGATTTTATCGCTTTATATAATTTTTCTATTGATTATAGTGTTGATATGATGATTGCTATAGTGATTTGTCACTCATATCAGTTTCTTGTTACCCATATTGTACAATTTTACTATTTATACACTGATTCAATGATCATATGAATGTAACATTTAAGATTTGACTGTAGGCATGCATATTGCTCCTTTAAATTATGATGAGTTCAATTTTAGGATTTGGTAGCTTGCTGGGCTTGTGAGCTCATTATATATGGCTAATTATTTTTAGGTTAGGGCACAGGATCAAGAGTGTGAGGCTGGTTAGGATTTTCACATTCTCTTTCTTTTTATTTTCGTTATTCTTTTGTACTCAGGACAAAAAAGTTATGATATGATTGTGTAATTCTGAGTAGTGTATATAATTTTGAAAATTAAATGCAAATTTATATATTGATGTTTAGATCGATAGTTTTATTTATGCTGCTACTGATATAAATAAAAGAAAATAGGTAGCTATTGTTGTTGTTTAGAAAAAAGATAAAAGAATAATTCTTCCAAAATAAATTATGAGGCATCACACATTTGGGCTCGGATTAGACCAACTTTGTTGTCGTTATGTTCATCTTTTCAAAACGTTCAGTTTGACTATAAGTTTGCTGAAATTGGAGTTTAGATGATCCTAAATTTAATTTTGAAAGTTTCGGTCTCATAATTGGATTGAGATTCGTGCCTGGTTATCATAATTTGTAATTACATATCACTAATTAATAACTACCAACTAAAATAATGTACCTAAGATTAAGCCATGATCACAATCATGCATAACAAGAAAAGTAACCAACTCCTAACCCTTAAGAACTACTTTTGTAACATTAAATGATGTCTGACTCCACATAAATAGACCAAAACACATCTTGTAACAAATTCCATCTATCAAATATGCAGGAAACTTACCATCAGGCTGTAGATCTGAAAAACAAGAAACAATCTTAAATCTAAATTTCTTTTGGATCCAAATCCACTTATTATTATAATTGTAAGATTTTAATTTTTTTTCATTTTGTCATCTTTTCTTCTTCAAAAGAGAATGGTTATAACTAGTATCCCTGTCATCATCCTGCACTCTTTTAACTCGAGCTTTAGCCTGTAGTACTCCTCTTAGCATTACTGAATATAAAAGAGATTGGTTTTACATAAAAGAAAAGCTTCTTTATCTCTTTCACTATAAGAAATTTACAAGCTATTTCAATTCTATGGACTTCAGATTCAGCTGATTAAAGAATTAGGTTTCGTTTCCATCTCATTAATATCAGGAGGTTGACCTCTCCTTTCTTGCTCGGCGATTTCAGACTGAAATCACCAGCTGCCATCAAGGTAAGAAATTTTGAGAAGAAAATGCAACTACTAATAATTTTAAAATTGCTAACATAAACAAAAGTGCAAACAACTTTGAAAATCTTCAAAAGCCATCTGAACATGAGTAATTTGCTCCAAGTCAGCAATAAAATTGCAATTAAATTATCATTCCACAAGATTCCATATTTTGTTAGAGCATTTGAAAACTCCATTGGAAAAACCCAAAACGATTTTTTATACAAAGAATTTCCTAAGAGTCAACCATAGGTTCCAAAAATGTTAGGAGCTCTTCTAAGAAATCTGATTCTACTTTCAGTAGTTAAACTCCTGTAACGTCTTAAGTTATGGCTTTAATAATTGATTAACCGGTAAATGGGAAAGGAAATTATTGTTATCTGTTTAAAAGAGTTTGAGATTTTCTTAGGCTTTCTACCTCTTTTTGTAGGTTGAACCAATTTGAAACTCTTCTCATCCATAGTAAGAGTATCTCCAACCGAAAGTCCCATTTTTCACTTCAAAATGTACGTAGTGAAATTCAAAAATGCCGTGATTCATCTCCAATCGAACTCTATTTTGCATGCTTCTGCGAAGATAACCGTCTTTCTTCTCTTTCGCGCGTTTCTTTAGCAAATCCGGTTGAGACAGAAAAATCGCGTAGGTGAACAGTGCAATGCCAATATTGGTGTCACACTGTTCACCTGCAAGCAAATAGCAGAAGATTTGACGTTCGGCTGGAGCGACCGAACGACGCCATATGCATGTTTGTCATTCGGTTGGAGATGCCCTAAAGTTTTTAGAATGACGACTTCCTTCTCAATTAATGATTAACACATTATGATCGAGAAAAATCACAAACCATCTATGTCTGATTTGGAACCCTTTTCTTGAAGTTGAGGATCCATTCCATTTGAACTAAATTTTTCCGAATGATAACATATGGATTAACTTCAGCTGCGTTAGTATCATTATGTGTCTCAAACACTTAATTCTTTTCAGTTCTGAGTATCATACAACACCGTTTATAATTTGAATTTCAGCTCATCAGCTTTATCCAACTTTTCGCGCACCACAACTTGCAGATTTAAAAACTCTTCCTGAAAAGATTAAGGATTATCAGATATGAATTCCTGAATAACAAAAGAAGGCATCTTCTCTTCCACACCATTATTCTTATTCTGAGATTGCTTTATTGAAGTTTTTTTTTCAGTATTTCATTTCAGCCCAACATCATTGATCAACTTATTACCCCCAACATCCTGAGACAATTAGGCACAGCAGGAATAGCAGCACTACCAGATTTCTTCCTTCCCATCTCATTTTGCTGATTCTGAGATTTTTCTGGCACAGACATTTTTTTTTAGATTTAGTTTGAAGGATTCCTAGGTGGAATGTCCATGAGGTTACAATGAGAGCAAAATGGAGCAAATTGTCAAACTCAACTATATGCAAATGGCCAAAATTTTATGAAGCATTACAGATCTCTGTTTCAGACTTTTCTAAAATTCCATCTCAAATAAACCACTAGAAACTGAGAGTCTAGCAAGTGAGGAAGTTGCTGAATCAACTTGTAAAGATCTGTCAAAAATAGAAGCAAGAGAGTACAGACATTGGGCTTGATCTAGTCGAAATGACCCCCATTTAAAGATTATAGAAGTCTACTCTTTGCATCAATGTGGAGAAGAAATAATTATGAACTTGCGAACACTAGCTTGGTCTCCTGTGTTTGTAGTAAAGATTGATGGAGCACTGTAAGGGGATGAAGGCGATCGATTGATGCTGATCAGACATTGAAAGTTGAGAGAAGATTATTAGGTTATAGTCATCGAACGATAATGGTTGAGTGACGATGTTTAAGTAATTGTGGCTAGAAAATGATGATGGATAGGAAATAATGGTGTTTAGACGACGGTGGGTGCTGGTAGGGGTGTAAATAAAATGAGCTGGTTCATGAGCCAGGTCACTCAATGTTAATGAGTTCATGAGTCAAGCTCATTCAATCACGAGCTCAAGTTTAAGGTCAAATTAAAGCTTGTATATCATATGAGCTTGAATTTAAGCTTGACAATAATTGGTTCTTTGGTTTGATAGTTGACTTAGATAAATAATTAATACTAATTTTTTGTCCCAAACGCAATTTTAGTATTCAAGGTGAAGGTTGGATTTAAGACAAAAAAGGTTGCCTGATGGGACTTTTGTTGTTGTCTAGTCGAGCTATAGCTCATAATGAGACTTTTGCCCCTATCCCATAATATGAATTAAAAAAAAAAAAAAAACTCTCTTCTTCTACTTCTTCAAAAACTCATTCTCCTTTAAACATTGTAGTTACCATCCATACCTTTTGTAGCGAACAACCATCACGACTTCTCTAACTATTACAATTGATGCCTTATCCAACCAGCTATTTCCCATCACAACTTGCACCTTTTATCACACCTATCAAAACTGTGTTGACCTCTTCACTTCTACCATTTTGTTCTAGCATCGCTATTGCTTCTCCTATTCGTATTCAGGATTTTGGTTCAAATTCATGAGTAGATCTTGAAGTTGTTGTAGCTCTAGCTACTTGAGCTCAAGTTCTCCCTAGGAGTTCAAGTGCCATTTAAAGAATATAGAAGCAAAAAATATTGGGCTTGATCTAGTTGAAATGACCCCCATTTAAAGATTATAGAAGTCTACTCTTTGCATCAATGTGGAGAAGACGTAATTATAAAGTTGCAAACACTAGCTTGGTCTATTGTGTTTGTAGTAAAGATTGATGGAGCACTGTAAGGGTATGAAGGTGATCGATTGGTGCTGATCAGTCATTGAAAGTTGAGAGAAGGTTGTTAGGTTATAGTCATCGAATGATAATGGTTGAGTGACAATGATTAAGTAATTGTAGCTAGAAAATGATGATGGGATGATGATGGATAGGCAATAATGGTGTTTAGACGACGGTGGTTTCTGGTAGGGATGTAAGTAAAATGAGCTGGCTCATGAACCATGTCACTCATTATGTTAATGAGTTCATGAGTCAAGCTCATTCAATCATGAGCTCAAGTTTAAGGTTAAATTAAAGCTTGTATATCATATGAGCTTGAATTTAAGCTTGAAATTAATTGGTTCTTTGGTTTGATAGTTGACTTAGATAAATAATTAATACTAATTTTTTGTCCCTACTGCAAGTTTAGTATTCAAGGTGAAGGTTGGATTTAAGACGAAAAAAAGGTTGTCTGATGGGACTTTTGTTGTTGTCTAGTCAAGCTATAGCTTATAATGAGACTTGTGCCTCTATCCCATAATATGACTTTTTTTTTTCTAAAAATGAATCTCGCTTCTTCTACTTCTTCAAAAACTCATTCTCCTTTAAACAGTAGTTACTATCCATACCTTTTATAGCGAACAACCATCACAACTTCTCCAACTTTTATAATTGATGCCTTATCCAACCAGCTAACTCCCATCGCAAGTTGCACCTTTTATCACACCTATCAAAACTTTGTATTGACCTCTTCACTTCTACCATTTTGATCTAGCATCACTATTGCTTCTCCTATTCGTATTCAAGATTTTGGTTCCAATTGATTAGTAGATCTTGAGGTTGTTGTAGCTCTGGCTAGTTGATCTCAAGTTCTCCCTACGAGTTCAAGGGCCTTTTAAAGATTATAGAAGCAAAAACCATTGGGCTTGATCCAGTTGAAATGACCCCCATTTAAAGATTATAGAAGAGAAGATATAATAATAAAGTTGCAAACACTAGCTTGGTCTATTGTGTTTGTAATAAAGATTGATGGAGAACTATAAGGGGATGAAGGTGATCGATTGGTGCAGATCAGACATTGAAAGTTGAGAGAAGATTGTAAGGTTATAGTCATCGAATGATAATGGTTGAGTGATGATGATTAAGTAATTGTGGTTAGAAAATGATGATGGGGTGATGATGTATGTAAAATGAGTTAGATCATGATCCAGGTCACTCATTTTGTTAATGAGTTCATGAGTCATGCTCATTCAAACACTAGCTCAAGTTTAAGGTTAATTTAAAGCGTGTATATCATATGAGCTTGAATTTAAGCTTGACAATAATTGGTTCATTGTTTTGATAGTTGACTTTGATAAATAATTAATACCAACCTCAAGTTTAGTATTTGAGATGAAGGTTGGATTTAAGACAAAAAAGGTTCTCTGATGGGATTTTTGTTGCTATTTGGTCGAGCTGTAGCTCATAATGAGACTTATGCCTATATCCCATAAAATGTCTTTTTTTTTTTTTCTGAAAATGGAACTCTCTTCTTCTACTTTTTAAAAAACTCATTCTCCTTCAAACACTATAGCTACCATGCATGCATTTTGTAGCAAACAACCACCACGACTTCCCCCACAACTACCATTGATGCCTTCTCCAACCAGCTAACTCCCATCGCAAGTTGCACTTGCTATCAGACCTCCCAAAACTTTGTGTTGACTTTTTCACTTCTACCATTTTGATCTAGCATTGCTATTGGTTCTCCTATTCGTCTTTAGGATTTCGGTTCAAGTTCATGAGTACAGCTTGAAGTTGATGTACTAGCTAGTCGAGCTTAATTTCTCCCTATGAGTTCAAGGGCAATAGGGTAAATGAGGGGCAAATGAGGGGCAAACCAAATGCAATAAGACAAATTAAAATTTTTTGGAGGAAAAACTTTTGAATTGGCCCCAATATGATAACTATTTTTTTTAAGGGGGGCAGTTGCCCACCCTCACATAAACCTAGATCCGCTCCTGTTATCAAGCAATTCACTTTGACAACAAGCATAAAAAAATTAGAGATTATTTGATCACTTAACTGATGTCCCAAAGTTTCTATCAGCATTTTGAGTGCTTGATTTGTGCTCATTTATACTTCGAATGAATTACTTTTAATGTTGTTAGGTTCATCGCATTGAAACTTTAAATTCAACTATATATTTGTTAAAATAACAATTCTGATGATATTTAAATTAATTATGAAAAATCTTGCATCAAGATTCAAGCTTGTCTAATATATCTAATAAATGCAATCGGTTTTATTTTTAATTCTTGAAATATTTTCACTAAAAATTTCTAATTTCAAAAAATGATAAGGTGCGATTAGTTCCTTGACATTAACGTAAACCTCCCATCGAGTTATCAACTAGGTAAGTTTTCCTATATTATAATTTCACCCTTTTTTTAAAAAAAAATTATAATTTCACCTTTCTTTAAAGTTGTCACTCTAATTAGGTTAAATTTTGCTATAAGTATTTTCTGAAAGGTTATCAAATTTGCTTGGAATCAAGTATAGAGGCTCCATTAGAGTTCAAAATTTAGTTCAACATAAAAAGGGGTCTTAAGGGCCCCAAAAAAATGCTAGAAAAGATTTGTCCTAACAAAAAATTGGGCATGGACTTGCAATTCGTGTTGGTGACTCTTAAGTGCGAGACATTTGATGTTCAAAGATGGTGCAAACTAGACTAAATAGCTCTATTTTCTTTCAATTTTTTCAATTAAAATAAATTTTTAATGAATTTTTAAATTAAAACATACTTTAAAAATTAAATACTTTTTTATATGATGTAGTAATGATGATGATGAAAATCCACTAAAAACAGAATTTTTACTCTATTTTATTCATTTTAGAAATATTATCTTACTAATTTAATACTGTTTCTCAAACTTTTTGTTATTTCTTTTATAATTATATGCATCTGTATGTATTTCCCATTTTTTGTTGCAAAATTCTACCATTTTTATTTTTTTGGGGGGAATGTAAAATTTTAATTTCTTGATATTAAACATGCTATGGTTATGTCTTTGATGTACTTTTTTCAATAGCACAAGTTATCAAAAAAGTTTAATAATTTTTATGAATATAGTAACAGCTTTGCTTAATTTAATATGGTAGAAAATTTATAAATAACAACTTTGTAAAATATATTATTTTGCTAATTCAAGCCTTTAAGAATTTCTTGTACTTTATCCCCTTTTCAAAATAAGCAAAATTTTTTTGTTGATATTTACATTGAAACACTATTAAAAATATATGATTTTCGCAGCATTTATTAGCAGCAAATTAAATACCGCTGCTATAGACTGGATATGACAGTGGTCTTAAACCGCTTTTTTATGTTATTAATTCACGCCCAAATGATAAATAAGGTGCGAAATCGGAAGTAAACCACGATTGGGAAATAAGCCCTAGCCCTAGCTCATTCTATATCTCGTCCCGACCTCTCGCTTGAGCGATCTCCTCCAAGTGCGACCTCTTTCGAGCGATCTCCTCCGAGCGCGATCCACCTCCTTCCTAGCCGCCTCCTCCCCAATCGTCGACAACAGCGATACTGACGCCAAAGCCGACACTGAAGCCCTAGCTCATTCTATACATCGTCTGGACCTCTCGCGATCTCATCCGCGAGCAACCTCCATCCTCCTCAGCCGCCTCCTCCCCAACCATCGACGACACCGAGGCTGATGCCAATTCCGACGCTGACGACGAAGTCGATGCCGACACCGACACCAACGCCGACACAGTTGCTTCCCTTCTAACAAAAACTTCACCATTCTGTCATTTGTCGCTCTCTTCTTCTCCTTTTACTTCTTGAATCATACCTAAAATTAAGCAAATATTAGTTTTTTTTTTTTAAATTTTGTGTGCTATTCTTCTTGTTTTTTTTTTCTTGTAATAAGCTGTATTTTTAGATCTTCCTGTTGTTTTATTTTTACTTAGTGATTATAATTTGGTCTTACCTAATTCCAAACGTTAAGGTGAGGTGGAAGTTATTGCATGATTAGTTTAGTTTTAAAACTTGAATGAGAGGATATTAGGAAGATTTATTAGGCAACTATTGGTAATGTTGTGCCTTTGTTGTCTATGAAAGGATATTAGGTTTATTGTGTGCTGATCTTATTGTACTAGGCAAAAGATTTGGGCACCACACCTGCAAGCTTAGATATGCACACAAAAACAAATAGTGAACCTATTTGAAGCTTAATTCCGAAGTAGGCATGTAGAGACAAGTGTGGTGCAATTTTTGTCTCATGAAAAAGAAAAAAAATCCTTTGGATGAACATATATATTGCCTTTGAATTAAAAAAATTATGTTGGATTTTAATTGTTGACTTATATTTAACACTTGCAGTAACTATTTAAGTATCCAATAATTTGGTTTTTGTAAGTTTTTGTTATTTGGTCAAGCAAAAATCACAGTATTGTAAATTCAAGATAGCTATTAGTAGCATTCAGTCCATGGCCTACAGTTGTTGTTCCGTGACATCCCTTAGTACATAAAAAGATTTCTCTTCCTGATTAATCTGGACACTAGCTTTAGCTTTTACTCGTTGTGCAAGCTTTGTAAGAGACTGATCCAACTCAATTTCATAGGTGAATTCTGTCTGGAAGGTTGTATTCTCTTACAATGTCTTCTTTATACTTTCGTGCTTTTGTTTACATGGAAGATGAGTGCGATGCTGAGGATGCAATTTGTGGACGCAGACTTCGTGTTGAGTGGATGAAGGTAGAAACCAATCCTTGTCCATGTAATGGCTGTTTTTGCTTTATGCTATTCAGTAAAATACTCTTTGGCTTCCTTTTGTAGCAAGAACGTGGTGGTAGGTCTGTTAGTTCGAGAAGATTTTCTTTTGTCCTTTTTTTTTTGGTCGTCTCTTATGCAAGGCAAGCATGAAACCAAACTACTGTTGTATTTTTTGCTGTTATTGTTCATTGCTTTCCCTGCCTCTTGGTGAATAGTTGAATTAACTGGCTCCAGAAAACAGTAACTTATGATGCTTCATTTGAATACCTATTAGTAAACTCCACGTATAATTAGGGCTGCAAACGAACCGAGCCGAGCCGAGCCGAGTATGTGAGTGTTCATGTTTGTGTTCATTTACTATCAGGTTGTTCAAGTTTGGTTCATGTTTGTTCGAGCTTTATTATTTGTGGTCATGTTTGGTTCATTTAAATTAATGAGTGTTCATGTTCGGTTCATGTTCAGTTCATGTTCGTTCATTTAGTGCTTATCGAGCTTTAAACAAACAAACATGAACAAGCTATAAACAAGCTCTACTTTTAGATGTTCATTAACTTAACAAACAAGCTTTATCGAGCTTCCTAACAAACGATTACATTGAGCATGTTTACAAACATATTTAATAAAAAATTTTTTAACTATCAAACAAACCCGTTCATGAACATATCTATAAACAAACACATTTATAATAAAAGCAATTGTCTATGTAACAAAGGCAATGATTTATAAGCAAACCCATCAAGCTTACTGTCGAGCTTGTTCACAGACTTCAAATGATGTTGTTCGTGAACATAAATGAGCCGAACACATTAGTGTTCAAGTTTGTTTATTTAAGAATCGAGTATTTAAAATATTGTTCAAGTTTGTTTGTTTAGTTAATTAAACGATCACAAACGTGCTTTAATCGAACCGAACAATGAGTAGCTCGTTGAACGTTTGGTTTGCTTGCAGCCCTACGTATAATGGTTTAACGTTTTTTTTACACACTGATTCATCAAGAAGCCTGATCCTTAGTCCTTGTTAAAAAAAAAAAAATCAAAACTTTGAAACTAGTATTAAGGATGCACTTTATTTCCTTTTCCTAGAAAAGTAGAATACATACTGTAATTAGCTTTATAAGTCTCATGAACAAATAAAGGACCGATTCTCTTGTAGTTCTCTAGTTGGAAAATCAGTTAATTGTAGAACAAGAAGCTATATAATTCAATTATACTTTATAAATTACATAGTGATACATCAAAAGAATGTGGTGGTTCACAGAGGGCATAATTAGCATATTTGCAGCAGGAAACTATATATTGAGAAGTGCTCGCTTTCTCCACTTCATATGTATTTTAAATGATATATGCTGTTTTAAGAAATAATCTTTGTTTACCTAATTTTAAATAATATAATCCATAACTAATCCCACCCTAAAACCCAAAACCTTAATATCAAAATGCTAAATTTGGAGTTCCCTAAAAATCTTAAAACATTACCACCTAATCCCCTACACCTTAAAACCTTAAACTCCAACATTAAACCTTTAAAGCTTCCTAAAGGCCTCTGCCCTTTTTTTAACAATATTGATGGAAAGTCTTGGTTTTATTTTCATGCTCTGAATTTGTATTTGCAGACGCCTTTGCAGGCTCTGAATTTGTAATTGGAGACCCATAACTAGTTTCTATAGTCAATCTCAATACATTTAATGTGGTTATCAAATCTAAAACATATCATGGAAAATGATACAGTTTTTGAAGGCTTTATCTGTTGAACTTTGCTATGATTTTTCTAATATTTTATTTTATTTGTAACAGTGATGAACGATATGTGGATTTGTAGGTCAGTTCCTCCATACACATTTGCTGTTCATTATAGTGTACTGGCTGTTGTTGATCCATCATAATTGTTTTATATCTCTACAAACTGACTTTAATATAATTTGTTTATTCTGTTTAAGTAAATTCGATATGCATTTTGTACTTTGCTGCAAGCTATGATTTAATTGTTGAGTTCCAGATCCGCTGATTACTGAATTGATATGAATGCAAGCTACTGAATGCTATGGCTATCCAAATTTAATATGTAGAACTGTAGAAGCAATATTTGGTTAAAGCTCAAAAGGGGAAGCATTTCATCTGTAGCTTACCTTTTAGATCAATTGTTATATGTTAATTAATTGAACTTATTTCTTGTATTTGAACTTCTTGCCTTCACTTATGTTGCATCGTCAAAAGGGGAAGCATTTCATTTGTAGCTTACCTTTTAGCTGGAACTGTTTGCATATTTTTTTGTTTTTCATATATTTTTGTGTTTTCTTTGTTTCTAGTATTTGACTATCTACCTGTGCTGGTATTAATGGAAATTCACATTTCTTCAAAATAATTTCACTTTGGAATGCTTATTGGCATATCATGTTTAGGAAGTGCCCATATGAGATTATGTTCCTGCAACTATCACTGCGCCAGGTTATATGTCACCCTGAAGGAGTCCAAGGAAGGAGGAGTTTTTGGTTTGGAACATTTAATAAGCTTCAATGTTTGATGATTATAATATATTGATAAGATTTGGTATAAGTTGTAGCTGCCTCTATTGTATTTTCTTATCATTGTTACAATTATATTGGAAACTAATGATGATATACTAATTAGTTTGTTTATGATGATATACTAGCAAAATTAATTTCAAGTTTTCATTAAATTTAAATATTTTTAATTTGTATTCATGTTGACTTTGTGCATATGCAAAAATCATTAGTGCTTATAATTATTAATAATAATATATTGAATATTTTTTTCATCTTAACAATGATAATATAATTAAAATATTTATAATAAAAATTTCTATTTTAAAATTTTTAATTGCACTGACATTTTTACTATTATGATGACATATCCATTTGACATTGCTTATGTATTATTTAATAAAAAAAAAATTTATTTTTTTGCATTTTTTTAATCAGTCTTACCTTTTAGCAATGGTTTTAACACCTGTTAAAAATCACTGCTAAAGCTCCCCTACAGCAGCAGTTTCAAAACTACTGCTAAAACCTTTCCAGCGAATGCAGATACGGCAGATGTGCAGTTGATTTTAAACCGCTACAAATAATTTCACAGGTGTTTAAACCGTTGCTGTAGGTTAGAAAAAGCGTTGTGAAAGCCCGATTTATTAGTAGTTAGTTGGTTAGTAATTTTTGCACTGTATTTTACTATAAACAAATTTATTGAAGCATAAAATGTATGAGTTTCAAGCATATTTGATACCATTCGAAAGATGTTTCATTGACCTATATCCTTCGATAAATTTTCTAAATAAATTTTATCTTTCTTTTTAGTGGTGTCAATAAATGACTGAGCCGGCCAACCCGACCCAAATTCACCCGAAAAGTTTGAGTTCGAGTTAACCTATTCAATAAATGAGTCAGATTTTGGTTATGCATTTCAACCTAGACCCACCGACCCGATTTTGACCCATTAACTATTTTATTTATTTATCAGTATAATTTTTTTATTTATTTATCAATTAATCTAAAATCTATGATTAGTAAGCTAATAAAATTATTATTATTAATTATAATGGGATATCAGGTAGGGTTTGATTTGCTAGTAGATCAGATTTGGGTTTAATATTTTAACCTATTTATTAAACGACTTGAGTTTTGGTTGATCAGATTCGAGTAGGGTTAATATCATGTTGGACTTGAACCCGACCCGTTGACATATTTTAACACCTACTTCTTTAGTTATTCTTTCATTTTAGTTTGTGCTCTAATCTTATATAAATAAGCACTAGTGGATTCACTTCAATGCCTCTTGATTTTTCTCTCTTTTCATAGTTTTTCACATAAAAAGCATTGTCTCTTATGACTTTTGCACATCCCTCTCTCTTTATTTGTATGTGCGTTGGATCTTCGTTCAAAACTAGGACGCTAAGCTCTTTATCTCTCTACTGTCACGAAAGTTCCAGGACGCAACAGCTCTCATGGTGTCTTCTAGAGGGAATCATATTCACTATTGGCTTCTCATTGAAGCTTTTCTTATAGGCATGCCTTTTATGGGTGTAGAGTGGAGACTCTATTTACCAATTGCCCTCATCGAGACTTGTATAATAAAATGTTATTCTGAAAAAAAAATCATTGATATTTAATATGGGATACAAGATTGTGCAGATAGAACTTAGAAAAAGATAGATCATTTGTTAACTCCAAGAGATAAAAGCTATATCTTGATGTGAAAATAATGCATCTGAAATTAAAATAAGATAAAGAGCTATTGAGATGATGAGCTTAATTTATTAGGATATTTTTGTTATGGGACCCCTTTTATATGATCAGTTTGAGATATTATGAGCAAGTTAATAGTTTATTATTCCAATATTTATCCCATAGCCTAAGCATGGAAAAATTAGTCTTCAAGTGGGGAATAAATGTAATAGCTATATAGCTAGATAATAGAGGTTGACCATACATTGAATTTTAGATTAAGCTAGTGTCTATCAATATAAAGTTGATTAGAAAATTGGTGGTAAAATGATTGAAGGGTGATGGTGTCTCACACTTTTGTTTTTCCTACCAAAACTACTAATATTATGAGAGTTTAACATTTTAACTTTATATGAAGATATATCATGCACGGATATAAAAAAAAAAAAGAGTTTCGCATAATACACTAAAGTTTTTACGTGTAATATCATAATAAAATAATAGGTCCTAGCCAACTAAAATTATCCACTATGCAAATAAAATTACAAAAGCATAATCTTTCCCACAATTTGAAAAAGAAGGGACCATGAAATTGCAAATGATAGGTTGGTCTCATTTGTTACTAGCTAATTTATATTGTTGGAGCAGTGAATGATGATGGTGGTCAGGTTATGCTAGTCGAACATCGACAGTTGAGAGAAGGTAATTTGGGAAGGATGTTTAAGTAATGGTGGTTGGACAATGAATGTAGATGCTAGCATTGATTGCCGACTTCGAATGTTAAGATAGTCTTTAGAGTTATTCAAATTAAGGTCCCTTTCTTGTGTGCCTATTCATTGTTTATGAAAGTGGTGTTTCGATAATTTTAGTTAAAATCCAAAAACACAATTGGACTATTGTGTAGATTCCTTCGATTATAGATTATTCTTGTAACATTTAACTGCCATAATTGTTAACTACCTTGCTCACGTGGCCACTCCGCCGGCACTGACTACAGCAGACCACACTTTCTCTGAGTACAGGATAACAAAATCCTAACAGCTTTATACGCCACTAACACACTCTGCTTATATAATCATCAATGTAGCTACAGTAAAACATATGGAAAAATGAATTGAAGCTTCACACAACACTGGCTCTCTTCTCCTCCTTGGCTTCTCTCTAATTTACTTTGCAGGTGTTTATCATGGTATCAGAGCGGTAAGACGCCCCACGGCAGCAGCTTACAATGGCCGAGCAAGGATCCTCCAGCAACCAGACCACGCCACAAACCACCACCTCCCTCTCCGCCTCCATGGCTGACTTCACCGTCCCCGCTCCGCTCAAATTCCTCATGTCCAATATCAAGCACATTGTCACCAATCAACTGAGCAATGACAATTACGCTATCTGGAGGACCCAAACCCTTAAACTCTTCTCCGCCAACGGCTTCGACGGCTACCTTACCGGAACTCAAACCCACCTGCCACCATCCCACGCGGACCATCGCCTGTGGAGACTGATCGATCAGAATCTTGTCTTCGCCCTGTACTCAACCATCTCCTCCTCCATTCTCCCATACATTCTTACCCTCCCCTCCGCTCACGAGATCTGGCAAACGCTTGAAGCCCGCCTACAACCAACCAACAGGTCTCGCGTCATCCAGCTGTGCAATACCCTTCATCACGTCACCATGGGCGACAACTCTATGCAAGCCTACCTCGCTCAGATCAAAGGCCTGGTTGACAGCATTGCGGCGGCAGGCTCTCAGGTCGACATCGACGATCTAATTCATCATATCCTTAACGGGTTGCCGGCGGCGTATAACTCTTTCTGCACGTCCATTCGAATGTGCCAGACATCTATCAGTCTGGAGGTTCTCTACTCCCTTCTCTGCAGCGAGGAAGTCAACATCCAGAACTAGATCCTTTAGGATACGGCCATCTCCAAAGACAACTCTGCCTTCTTCAGCAACACTCTCCTCGCTCATGGTCGAGGTAGCTCCTCTCAGTCCAATCGCCCATCCAGGGGCCGTGGATCACTATCCCGCAACTACAACAATACATTCCCCCCATCTGCTCCCTGCCCGACCCGCCAGATCTGCAACAAACAGGGCCATATTGCTGCCCACTGTTGGCATCGCTGCAACCTAAACTACACCCCTACTCAGTCGCACGCAATGCTCACTCAAGCGTCGGCCGCTGCTCCACAAGAATGGGTGCTCGAGGCCGGAGCCACCTCCCACCTGACCTCCGATGCGAACTACTTACTTCAACCGGTTCCCTATCATGGAGCAGACTCGATTTCTATAGCCAATGGCAGCACGCTACCAATTCAAAACTCCGGCGATGGCATTCTTCCTCTACCTCCAACAAACCGTAAGCTCCACCTTCATAAGCTTCTTCACGTCCCTACTCTTTCCCACAATTTACTCTCAATACCCAAACTAGCCTCTGATAATAACTGCTCTGTTTCTTTTGATGCTCTCGAATTTCATATCACCGATCTCCAAGACAACCAAATCATCCTTAGTGGTAGAAGCCGCGACGGCCTCTACATTCTCTCCACCGCTCCCACCTCCGCCTGCATTGCTCTCAAGCCCAACTCTCCTCCCTGGCACGAATGACTCGGACATCCCAACCAGCTCGTCCAGCGCTCTCTGGCCAAATTAGATCCATCTATTAGTATCTCTCCTATCGTTTCCTACTGCAAGTTTTGTAATATGGCAAAAAGGCATAAGCTACCCTTCTCCCCTAGGCAACCCACTGTAACTGCCCCCTTCGAACTCATCCACTCGGATGTCTGGGGGCCGAAACCTTAGCTCAATCAATGGATATAAATATTATATAGTCTTTATAGATGATTCTACTCGCTTTTGCTGGATATTTCTTATGACATCTAAATCTGAATCAATCTCCAAATTTCAACAATTATACTACCTAATTAAAAATCAATTCAGTAAAACGATCAAGACCCTCCGTTTCGACGGCGGCGGCGAGTACACCAGCGCTCAGTTCAATCACTTCCTCACAACGAAAGGTATCCTTCACCAGTTCAGCTGCCCGCACACCCAGAACAAAATGGCTTAGCCGAAAGGAAGCACCGCCACCTTCTCGACACCACCCGCACCCTGCTCCTCATGGCGAACCTACCACATAAATTCTGGGCAGACACCCTTCTAACTAGCAATTACCTCATTAATCGACTTCCTACGCAAGCCCGCAACCTTCAAATTCCTTACCAGCTCCTCCACGGCTCTCCTCCCTCTTACACTCATCTACGCAGCTTTGGATGCTTGTGCTTTCCCTGGCTCAAGCACCGTACACCCAATAAACTCTTCCCTCGCTCCCTAGACCGTGTCTTCATTGGTTACTCTCCTCTCCATAAAGGATACATGTGTTATAATCAATCCTCAAATCAAACCTTTGTTTCCCGCCATGTAATTTTCCACGAACATATCTTCCCCTATCACGCTCACATCCCTGCTCAACGCCCAATGCCTTCCATCTAAACCACATCTCCGCTAACTCTGATTCCCTCCTCTCTATCTTCCCATCAACCATCCCGCATCGATATTTCGACTTGCCCCCTAGCTACCTCCCTCCAATCATCCCAACCATCCACCGCCCACACAGTACCAACACCCTCCTCATCTCCTATCTCCCCTCCGACAGATCATCCTCCCACCACCTCACAACCTCCATCTCATCCGATGCAAACTCGTCTTAAATCGAGCATTGTCAAACCCAAACCAATTTTCAATCTACTTGCTACTCCCATCGACGAACTCACCCCATCCACCTTCACTCAGGCTTCCACTTCCCGTCACTGGCGTGTGGCCATGTTCGAAGAATTTTGAGCTCTCCAACAACAGGGAACCTGGTCTCTAGTTCCTCCACCCTCTCAGCATCCAGTCCTTGGATGCAAATGGACATTCAAACTCAAACGCAACTCCGCAGGTCACATTGCTCGGTACAAAGCCCGCCTAGTGGCCAAAGGCTACGAGCAACAATCTGGTATCCATTACCATGAGACCTTTAGTCCCGTCTCCAAGCTTCCTACCATTCTCATCCTTCTCACCATTGCTCTTCAGCGGGACTTGCCAGTCACACAGTTGGACTTCACCAATGCTCTCCTCCATGGCGACTTAAACGAGGACATCTATATGGCCCAGCCGCAGGGGTTCGTTGATCCTTAAGTTCCCGCGCACGTCTGCCGATTATGCGAGGACATCTACGGCCTCAAATAATCTCCCAGGCAATGGTACTCTAAGCTCACCTCCCACCTCCAAACAGCTGGCTTCTGCTTCAGCAAATCGGACCCGGCACTACTGCTTCTCAAAACTGCCACGGCTCAGATCTACATCCTCATCTACGTCGACGACATGTTAATCACCGGGAACAACCCAACCCTCATACAAGCAATTCTTACACAGTTACAGGCTGCGTTCTCTCTCAAAGAACCCAAACCGCTCTCTCTATTCCTGGGCATCCGCATCTCATACACCTCATATGGTCTCTTTCTAGACCAACAGCAGTATGCACAGGGCATTCTCAATTCGAGCGGGTTCCTCAACTGCAAGCCTCTGCTCACTCCCATTGCGCTTAAATCCTTGCCGCCGGCCACTACCTGTGCCCAGCCCATGGATCCCACCCATTACCGCCAGCTAGCCGGCTCCCTGCAGTACTTAACCATCACCCGGTCCGACATTGCCTTTGCAACTAACCAGATCTGCCAGCATATGCACGATCCTCAACCGACACACATCCAACTGCTTAAACGATTGCTTCGCTACATTCAAGGAACCATCAACTACGGTCTACCCCTTCGTCGCAGTTAGCTCACCCTTCAATCCTACGTCGACGCCGACTGGGCCTCTGATCAACTTGATCACAAATCCACCTCTGGCTTCTGCACTTTCCTCGAAGACAATCTCATTTCCTGGTCTGTGAAAAAGCAAGTGACTGTCGCTAAATCTTCCACAGAAGCAGAGTACCGAGCTCTTGCCTTAGCCACCTCCGACGTCATTTGGCTTCACCGACTTCTTGCTGATCTCGACGCCAAACAGTCATCACCAACCACAGTGTTTTGCGACAACATCTCTGCAATGGCACTCGCGAACAACCTTGTTTTCCATGCGCGTACCAAGCACATAAAGATCGACTATCACTTCATCGGCCACCACATTCGGAACAAGGAAATCAGCGTCGAGCACATCCACTCCGCCGATCAGCCGGCGGACATCCTCACCAAGCCCCTATCCGTCAGCCGTTTTCAACCGCTCCGCTCCAAACTCACCATCGTTCCCAACGACGGTCAGTTTGCGGGGGGCTGTTAACTACCTTGCTCACGTGGCCACTCCGTCGGCACTGACTACAGCAGACCACACTTTCTCTGAGTACAGGATAACAAAATCCTAACAGCTTTATACGCCACTAACACTCTCTCCTTATATAATCACCAATGTAGCTACAGTAAAACGTATGGAAAAATGAATTGAAGCTTCACACAACTCTGGCTCTCTTCTTCTCCTTGGCTTCTCTCTAATTTACTTTGCAGGTGTTTATCAATAATGATCTCAAAATTAGATTTTTCTTGCCAATTTGCTTGCTTGGACTTTAAGCATGCAAAAATCATCGATTTTTTAGTTCCTCAACCAGTGTCTCGAAGTTTTTAACAACAATTTATGCACTTAATTTGGACTCATTTGAACTCAATATAATCACTTTTGATATAGTTAGATTTTTCAGACAAGACTTTATGTCCTCCAATTGTCAAATTATCATATATACGTAATCCGTCTCGAAGCTATTAGAGTACTAATTTAACCACAGGCTCCAAAACATCAAATTTGATAATGCTTACATATAAATGGAATTTGGCGTTCATTATGCTGAGAATTTTTATTATTAAGGATATTTTGTATTGCCCTTTTTCCTTCATATTTATATGTCTATATAAAGCTTGTACTAAATAAAATTCAATACAGATACTCATCTTCTTTCTTTGCGAAACGTTGAAGCAAGATGTGGAAACCTATACATTTAGTCTGGTAATTGCTCCAGTTACTAAATAAACACACTTCAGTAGTACATGCAAAATCCGGACATAGAGTGTGTCTGGACTCTACGTATTTACTGAGTATTTATTGAGTGTTTACTGAGTATTAAATTCACAGTAAATATTCAATAAATTCGTAGTAAATATTTAGTAAATATGTAATAAATATTGAGTAGATATTCAACAAATATGCAGTAATATAAAAAATATATATATTTTGAACACATGTGAATATTTAATTGGAGTCCGGACACAACTCTACATCCACACTCCGCACGTAATAATTTTTGAGAGCGTTCAATAACAATTTTGTTTGACAATTACTATCTTGTTATTTTCTTACTATTTTCAAAAAAACTTTGAGAGCATTCTTACAATTTTGTTTTAAACAAATGCATCTAATTTATTTCACTATTATCACAAAAAAATAGTTTTCATAGCTATTATTTTGAATTATCTTTTTTTCATGTTTTTAATAGATGGATGTTCAGACATTTCTTTCTTCATTAAACACAACTACTTATTATTACTATTAAATTAGCACAACAATTGACGTCGTTCTAGAAGGGATTTAATAAACTAAAATTGAATATGGTGACTTAAATGGGAATCTAAATCCAAAACTTTCAATGACAATGAGCTTTCCACTCTTTTAGAACTTTCAAATCATCCAACAAATATCAAAATAGGTAGTAAGGTTAGGTCTATCACTATAACTAAAATTAAAATTAAATAAAAATATAAATTATTTTTTAATTTTGAGATTAAGGCTTCGTTTGAGATAACTTTCTTACTACTTAAAGCAGCTTTTTAGTACAAAATTTTAATTTTGGTATTAGAAAGCTACTTTAAGAAGTAGTAAGAAAGCTGTCCCAAACAAAGTTGTAGTTGTTTGTAAAGATGATTGTAAAGACGTTGTAAAGAAAGTAATTTTTTTTTTTAACGTTGGTGTAGAAAGTAGCTTCTTAATACAAAGAATTCTTGAAAGTAATGAAATACTAAGTTGTGGCTAAATATAAATTATGTTTGTGTTCTGAAAAAATAATACAGTAAGAAAGCTATCTCAAACGAAGCCCAACTGTATGATCCTAAGGGTATGTTTGAAAAAGCTTCTTTAATTTTCAAATAGAATCATAATTTAATTTGGCTACTGCTTTCTTACAACTTTTTCATTGTTTTTCAAAAAATTAATGAAGTGGAAAATAATTTTTTGCAAGTGAAGTAACTAAGTTATTTTATCTACAGTAATTTTACAACCAATTTTATAAAACAGTGATGTCTTCTCAAACTTTTATTTTAAGTCTGTTTATAAGCTACTAAGGTTAAGATTGTGAAACCCCATCGGTCTAATTTGAAGACTAAGGCTTCGTTTGGGATGGCTTTTTTATTGCTTTTCAAAACGGAGTTGTAGTATACATTTTTTAATTTTTGTACTAAAACTCCGTTTTTCAGAAGCAATAAAAAAGCTGTCCCAATCAAAGCCTAACTATGTTATATACAATTTTTTGACAGACATTATGCATTAGCTATACAAGTTCTGGCACTTGAACGGAAGAATTGGTTCCTTAAGTGTAAACTAGAAGTTTGGCTTACTGCAATTGAACGCAAATGACTCATTTATTATGTAATTATTATAATTTAGTTTAAGATAGAAACGTATACCTAAAACCTTTTTAATAATAATAATAATAATAAATCAAAGCACTAATTAATTTGACGCAATAAAAAGAATTTGATAAGCTCGATATCCTCAGCACCATACAGTAGCCATAAACCAACATCATTTCTAGTCATGTGACCTCTCCAAACTAGTTGTTTATTGATGTCTAAGCTCGCCATTCCCGAACAAACAATGACATCCAAAAACGCAATCACCCATCATTGTTTGACAACCAACATCAACATTTACTGTCATCATCCTATGTCAAGACAGTCAAGTAATGCAGATGGTTTTCAGTATCACTATCATACACCGTTTGTCGACCAACATTAAGGCTTCGTTTGAGACGACTTTTTTATTGCTTCTTAAAACAAAGTTTTAGTTTTTGTTCTAAAATTCTGTTTTAAAAAGCAGTAAAAAAAGTCTTTCAAACGAAGTCTAAATCTCATTAACGTTGCCACCTCCCAACATGGATTCTTAATTGATTTTCAATGTCCGCCAATCGTTGATGTCCAACACAAATTTCCTTGCTGGTTGGTCTCTCCTTTTATAAAGAGAATGATTGGGCTAGACAAAATAATATTGTCCGATCTCCGATGTTCCTCAACATCCTTCTTCTGTTGCAATCCAAAAAGTGATGTGTAAAGCTCATTAGCAATCAACATCTGACGTTAAGTCTTTCTAAATGTTTACTCTCCTCTATTATAAGCAGAACAATAAAGTCACGCCATACAACAACATTGCTTAACTTTTAATGTTCCTTCACCTTACATATAATGAAGACTGATATCTAATTTGCATCAAGTTGCGATGTTCGACGCAAGCTTTCCTAACCATTTGGACTCTTATTATATGAGGAGAATGACAAAGTCGAACAACTCAATGTTATTTGACTTATGACATCCATTATTGATCAAAGAGACTTATGAAATACAAAATAGATATCAATATAGAAGTTATATGCAAGTCTTTTTGTTCATACTATCTCCTCTTCAATAAGGAGAACATTTGAATCAAATTATCTGATATTGTATGACCATTGACTCTATGTGGATCATTATTGTACACATACTACAAAGTCATATTTGATATTCGTTACTCACCAATATTTAACACAAGCCTGATCAATCATATAGTATCTTATCTCTTAGAAAGATCAGTTGAATCAATCGTTTCAACATCAATCAAAATCTGTTGATCCTCATAAAAAATATCATGTTATTAAAAAAATAGAGTAATGTATAAAATTTGTTAGTCTTTGACATATGTTATGAAACTTTTTAGCTGCATGAAACAAAGATGAATACTCATCACTAACTATAACTCGATGCAAGTAGAAACAAATAAGGATTGTGAATGAGATTGTATGAAAAATTCATCAAAAGTCAACTATTAGTAAGCAACTATACAAAACTATTATTGCAACAAATAAGGATTGTGAATGAGATTGTATGAAAAATTCATCAAAAGTCAACTATTAGTAAGCAACTATACAAAACTATTATTGCAATTGGGTGTAAATATGACTATACTCAACTATTAGTAAGCAACTATACTAGTTATGTCAAAACTTGACCCGACCCGAACCCGACCCGAAAAAATCCGGGTTCGGGTCAACCCGTTTGCTATACAAGTCAGGTTCGGGTTCGAGTTTCCAACCCGTTTATAAAATCGGGTCGGATTCGGGTTGACCCGGAAACCCGAAACCCAACCCATTTCGACCCGTCTAAACCAAATTGGTCAAAAGAGTTTACTGTGTTGTCACTAAAGCCAAAAGAGTTTTAACTTTTAAACCGTAATAAATTGTTAAGGGCTGGATCAGTTAAAAAATAATTAATATTAAATAATATTGGTTTGAGAAAAAATGCAAAGAAGCCATAACTTTTTTCCCAAAAAAAAAAAGAAGAAGCCATAACTCTCATCACCATCACATCAGGCATCACTCAGGTCTCAGGTCTCAGGCCAGCTGTTTGCGTCAACTCAATCCAAACGTCAGTCATTACGTCAAGATCTCATCAGTCGCCCTTTGGGCTTTGGCCGATTGGCCCTCCCGCAGACTGCTCTTCGCCGCTTGGTCCGCCTCTTCGTCGTCGCCGGGAGCTCACCTGCCTCTGTGCCTCGCCAAATCCGGCCCACACGTAGACTGCAATCCATCGTCTGAGCTCTCCGCCTCTCCTTGATAGCCTGACCGATAGCTTACCGCCTTCCCGGACATACACGCGACATCGCAGCCCTCACGACACAATGGGTCACGCTCGTTTTTGAATACAAACGGGTTCTCGGGTCGGGTCGGGTCAACCCGGTAACCCGTGTGGGTCGGGTTCGAGTTGAAAATCTTGACCTGTTTAGCTAAACGGGTCGGGTTCGGGTCAACCCGTTTAGTCTCGGGTCAGACCCGAACCCGACCCGTTGACCCGAATTGACACCCGACAAAACTATTATTGCAATTGGGTGTAAATATGACTAGAATTTGATTCGCAAATTTTGAATATATAAATGATAAGAAAAACCCTCAGTGCTTAATTAGAGAAAAGTAAGAGAATTTAAATGAAAAACTACTCAACTACTACAACTAGAGTTGTAAACGAGTATGATCAAGCTGGAATTTTCTTTAATTTGAGCATGAGTTAAATTCTATGAGTTTGAGTATGCTCACGAGTGGCTCCTGTATTATGAAAGTGAGAAAATACTTCCGATTCAAACAATTATTATAATAAAATAGTAAAATAATTAAAAATTTATAAGATAAATAATAATGATTAATTTGATATTATGAATTCTGCACTAAATATTTTGAATGCTAATATGTTTTAAGTTTATTTTATATTAATATTTTCTAAGCAAGTCAGCTCAGCTTGTCCATGAACGAGTGAAGTTAGGGTTGGCGCATGTTTGACTCATTAGCTCATCGGGCTCGGCTTATGAGCCAATTATCAAGTTGAACCTGAGCCGACTCATGATTCAACTTGACTCACTTACCCCGCTAACTACAACTAAATGGGAATAGGAGAGGGTAAACCATGACAATGCAGTCAGTCTTGACTTCGAAAGGAAAAATATGATATGAAAATTCATCACTACAGTGTCTAATAGTGAGAACTTTCAAACTAGAGACTATTCAACTACTGCAATAGCATGTAAGTAGGAGAAAAAAAAAATGCAATTTGTAAACCTCCTACCTCAAAGTGATGAATATGAACCTAAGAATTTTAAGAGAGGATAACACTAAAGGATTATGATGACTGGATTTTCAATCTCTTATCTGGGAATTAGATAACTCATTGAGATGACAATATGATCTACACTAAAGTAGGATGCATGCATAGGCAATTTACAATAATGATCACTTATGGTACCATTGACTATTTGTGACAATCACATCACCTACTTTTTTTTTTGACAAAAATAAATATATTAAACAAAAAAAGGAGTACATGAAGCAATGTAGCAAAAGACATAGCAAAAGATAAGAAAGCAAAAGAAAATACAATGTGGAATCAATCTGAAGGGCTCAGTGATTGGCCGAGGCTCCCAGCTTCTCCGAAGCCAAGCACAAACCATCCAATTTGGTGAAGATAAACGTGAAGAAGCCAACCGACCAGCCAACCCAACCGAGCAAGAGACCAACACCAAAGATTGCCACGAGCCATGAAGACGAAGAAATGAGCCCCAGGCACATCATTGCCCGACAAAACTAACGGCCAACAAGAAAATAAAACAGAACTCCAAAGATCCAACCTAAGAGACAAGAAGGCAACCAACACGGGAGGAAAACTACCTACCCCGTCTGCCCCTCCCACGAGACCTTCCACGAGAGGCGATAGAAACAACCGGTCTGTCACTCACCAATTTAAAATCATGTCTAGGCATTTAGGATAAACACCTCCACAAGACTCCAAAGAAGAATCAAAATCAGATTCAAATTCAGATATACAGTGAAGCCAATCAAGATGTACACTCACATCCACCCCAGAATTATCTCCCACATGATACACCAAAGCTTTGGGCTCGATTAAGTTCACTGACACATCAACAAAGGAATTTGGAATAGCAACCATGCCTTCACCTGAATTAACACCACCTCCAACAATAGCCTCAGAAGACTCCACACCACCATTAGATAAAGGAGAAACAACAGAATTCACACCGCAAAGAGCAACATTTAAATTCACATAGCCATTCTTCACCGACAGAGAATCCCCTCTCCCCTCCACAACAGGGACAACCGGGGACAGAACTGGACCTAACGGACTGGAAGCCATGGGAATATCAGCAATAACCAAGGCCAAATCACCCATCAAATTAACAGGCAAAGACACAAGAAAAACCAAATCTAAAAAGATGACTTCCTCCTCACCAACACTATCATGAGAAGGGAAAGTGGAGGGAGGGCACATCGCCTCCTCAGTAAAAGAATCCATGCCCCCATTGTCTAAAATAACAGCTTCCTTACACTCACTTGAACCACCACAAACAATATTTTCCTTAACCGAAACAGCAAGCGGGTCAGCCAAAGCCCTAGAACCCACCTCAAAAACAACTTCATCTAAAGCCAGATTAACCATAGGAATCAGGTCCTCCCCAACCAACACCTCAGGAACATCCATAGATGAAACAACTAAAGCAAGACTCTTAACATTCCCAGCCAGAGGGATAGTAGAATTATACAGAGGAGCCGGATCATAATGACCACGAAGATGGCGCAGCTGTTTACAAGACATAAGAAAATTAGAAAAATTCTCAAATTGCACCTTTTGAATATACTCAGAAATCTCTGGCCCGAGCCAAATTTGGGAAGGGAAAGTTTTGGTTATGTCCATCTCCACCAACACACGCGCTAGGGATGGCCGAGATCCCACCGAAGTTACAAAATCAACCTTCAAGGGTCTACCAAACATAGAACTTAAGGCATGAAGGATACAGGGGGAGTAAAGATGAGGCCTCATATTAGGAAAGGAAACCCAAATCAGAATGACCGGAGATTCACAGCCAATGTCAAGGAGCAGGGACCATTTAGTGAGCTTCATGAAGCAGTTATTCACTAGATAAGAATGATGGCAAAACACATGGCTATAGTCCAAGTCATTGGAGAGTTCAAATAGTACATGCCTCTGATCAAGCACCGTAACAGAGAACTCAGAAATAAGTTTCAAAAAGAAAAAAAAAACTTTCGAATCGGGTCAAGAGAAGGACGTCGTGTGGGGAAAAAACCAACCAAGGCAAATTGAAAAGGCACAGGCAGAGGATTAATTTCCTCCTCAGAAATCCATAACAAAGGTAAACCACGAAAAGAGCCATGACGAAGCTCTGGGAAACACTCCAACAAGGACGAACCAGAAAGTGCTTCAGCAAACGACCGAGATTTAAAGGAAACATTCAAAAACCCCGGATCAACAACCGGCTGCCGGGCTGCCATTCCGGTCAGCAAAGGTCGGAGGAGGAAAGACGAGGTTGACAACCCGGAAAAAATGAACGGAAAAAGCCGAACAGTAAGTGGGAAAGGAAACACAACTTCCTTGAAATATGCAGATGGATGCCGACCGGAAAAAGGAGGCGGAGAGCATCAAACACACGCCGGAGGAGCAGCTAGGGCAAAAGCCCTAACAGAGAGAAAGGGGCGAGCGAAAAAAGATACTCCCATGGCTTTATCTTGTTGAATCACATAACCTACTTAAATAAGTATAATGCTAGTAATTAAAATCTATTTATAATAATGATCACTTGAGATAACTCATGGAGATAAGCATATGATATACTAACTCGGTATGTTAATATTTTTTACAATTTATTTATAGATGAAATTATTTTGTATCTTAACAAAAATATAAATTTTTTATGGGGGATTTACAATAATTCAAAAAACTTTGTATGTTTACATATCTAATTATTAAAGTTTTAAATTTGTTTATTTAATAGTCAAAAATTA
Source organism: Dendrobium nobile (assembly GCA_022539455.1). NCBI lineage: Eukaryota > Viridiplantae > Streptophyta > Magnoliopsida > Asparagales > Orchidaceae > Dendrobium > Dendrobium nobile. Next base: position 18,265,847 of record CM039735.1, read on the forward strand.
AAATTATAAATTTATTCATACATATGTTTTAATTTGATATAGATACTTTAAAGTATTTTATAGGAAAATATAGAAATTTAAGTGTTACATATAAAAATATTTTTAAAGTTTATATATACATTTAAATCCCTATACATGCTAGAAATTTGCATTAGTAGGGTTGGTATTTTATGTCTTAGCTAGGTTTGCATAAAAATTTAGCATGCATTGATAAAAAGTTATAGGAGACTAGAAAAATTTTTATGTTAAAAACTTGGAAAGGGAAAAAATTATAAGGTTTGACCCATTTAAAAAATCAATTATATGATATGAGATAAAAAAGTATTTTCTTCACCACACAATTGAAGAAGATAGGACTATTTTGGGAACCAATATTTGATTTTCTCTCTAAGGATTAGAGAAATCAATTATGCACACATGGATCGTTAATACCCACAGTAGGGTTAGATATTGGTAGAAGTGTGTAGATGGGGGAGGCCATTGCTAGTGGTGGTCATCGACAGAGAGAACTAGTGATGGTCGTTGGCGACTGAACGAGCTAAAAAATGCATAGGGGCTATCTTTTTCTATTAACTTTTGGACATCCTTTATGGAGAAAATTAGACCCTGTTTATTATTTTTTTGATAAGGGAATTTTAGTAAATTTGGACGGAATCTAAAGTACTCTACCATATGATCCATATTTCTATCTTGATTATGACGTGTTTACTCATCAAAAAGTATCTTAATAATACCGAAAATAAGTGATCTTGAGCTTGTTGGATATTCGACTAGGGCTGTCAATTCGGGTCAACCCGTCGGGTTCGGGTCGAACCCGACCCGACCCAAATTTGAATGGGTCAACCCGAACCCGACCCGTTATTACAAACGGGTCAGACCTTCCAACCCTGACCCGACCCGAGCGGGTTACGGGTTGACCCGACACGACCCGCTGACCCGAACAATTACCAGTTTTTCTGTCTTTCGCGGGTTGCCGGGTTAACCCGACCCGAGTAAACCCGACCCGGCAACCCGATAATTATTTTTTATATATTTTTTTTGCTGTTAAGAAGGAAAAATAAAAAATGCAATAATGCATACATAATTTTACTAAAAGTCTTAAATACTTACAATAAAAATATAAAATACAAGATTACAAGTTACAGAATGAGTGATTGACAAATTTAACTAAAAGTCTTAAATACATAAATTGTTACAATAAAATTCAAGATTACAACTTTACAAGTCTCAAGGCTCAAGATGGTGGCTGCCGCATGGCGCATGGCGAGTGGTGAGCTCCTTTTTGTCTTTCACCCTTTAACCTGCTAGGCTGCAAAAAAATAAACAAATAAAAGCAACAATTTGTTGACTACTAGCACCCTAGAACTCTAGAAGGCTAGCGATGAAAGGTGAAAGGCGAAAGCCGTAGGGCCGTAGGCTCAGGATGAACCTAGCAAAGAAACATCATCTGCAACAAGAACAAAAAATATGCCATCCAAAGTTACAAATTGATAATATTCTATTCAATTAAATAGTATCTGCTCAAACAAAACCAATTTATAACTCGGTTGCATCTTATTGTTTGTCACATCTAATGCATAACTTCACCAAGTTCTTCATCATCGCCTTATAATTTAAAAATATAAACATCACCCATTCAGCACTTCAGCAGTTCAGCAGCTGCAAGCTGCAGCTTAGTTCTCAGACCTCAATTTCCAAGCAAAAATTCAACTGTCGACCTCCAACACAGCTCAGTACTCAGATTTTACGAGCTGCAGCTCAAAATCTCACACAGCTGATAGCCCAAAACATTCAAATAACATCAACAATATGCATATACTCCAACAGTACAAGGTTAATAATTAAATTCCAACTGTCCAGATCTGAAAACATTCAATTGCAGATGTCAATAACAGCAAAACAGTCGGTTTAACCAAGCTCAGTACTCAGATTTTACGAGCTGCAGCTCAGAATCTCACACAGCTGACAGCCCAAAACATTCAAATAACATCAACAATATGCATATACTCCAACAGTACAAGGTTAACAATTAAATTCCAACTGTCCAGATCTGGAAACATTCAATTGCATATGTCAATAACAGCAAAACAGTCGGTTTAACCCAGCAACACTCCAACAATAGAACTCCAACAATTAAATTCCAACTGTCCAACACAGCAAAACAAATTACTATACCGGCTCAAGTTATAGCTATACACTTATACCAATATACCATCAGTTAAACCGGCATTCAACAACACCAGCACCGGCTAGTAGAAATTTAACATAAAGCAGAGAAGAAGAAATTAAAGAAAACAATGAGTCAATGAAAACAGTGAATACAGATAAAGCCAGTTAGCCACCAGCTAGTCCAGAACTCCAGATTGTTTTAATATAAAACAGTGAAGATAAAAAACCAGAGTCCAGATAGTTTTAACATAAAACATAAAGCAGTGAAGGATAAGTTCATAAGAGTTAAGATGCTAAATTCGCTGAGTTTGTAGGGTTGATCGTTTGACTTCCGTCGAAATTAAAACCCATTATATCATCTGTCACCGCATCAAGCTCTGGATCTGTTGTATCTACTACAAAAGCAGTATATGAATTTGTTACCTTTTATAATTCTAGTTATGCACTTACACACTAAATTCAATAAAGTAATAATTGTTACCTTGATCGCCAAACAACCAATCTTTTGTGCATACCAACGCTTCCACAATATCATGTTTCAATGCACTTCGATATTGGTCGAGAACTCGACCACTATTGCTAAAAGTACTTTCGGATGCCACAGTGGAAATCGGTATGCACAAAACATCACGAGCCATTCTTGAGACTTGAGGAAACCTGAACTGGTTCAATTTCCAATAATGTAAAATATCTAACTCAGAATTCCTATCCAACTTGGCATCATCCAAGTAACTTTCAAGCTCTGACTTTTTAGGCATTGTTACTTCTACTTGAAAAGAATCATAATCCTGTGCAAAATAGCAAGAAAATAAATTCTCCCTTCTCTCTAGAAACGTGAAGAATTAAATGGAAAAGTAAAACAATATAACCTGAAGGAATTGTGATTTGAGAATTGTTGATGAATTAGAAATTGAAGAAGTCCTTTGTGTTAATGATTGGGATGTTTGTGATTCAGGGGTTGAGATTTCCTCATTGGTTGTTGCGTAGCAAGAGAATAAATTCTCCAAGTTATCCTTCACCTTTTCAAGCTCGGCCATGTAATCCCCCACATACAATTTCTTGTAACACCACTCGACAAAGTTAAATTTATATCTTGGGTCTAGAATTACAGCAATTGCTAAAATTATACTGAAGTCTGACCAATATTTCTCAAATTTGGCAATCATGCCAAATGTCATTTTTTTTATATAATCCGGCCCACAAGACATTTCATACTTCAATGTGGCATATGCAGTAGAGATACATGGAAAATACAGATTAGCAGTAGTGTACTTAGATCCAGAAATTGAATTTGTAATTTCATAGAAGGGTGCCAAAAACTTGCAAATGTTTATCATTTTTTCCCACTCATCATTTGTAGGGCAACACTTGTAGTTGGAGTCACCCAACTCTAAATGCATAAACGCACGTCTGAAGTAAATTGCACTATCCAACATAATAAAAGTTGAATTCCATCTAGTTGGTACGTCTTGCCTTAGCCCTTTGTTATCTGCAAGATAACTTTGACTCACACATTCAAGGAACTTTTGTTTTCTTGATTGAGAACCCTTAACATATTTAATGCTCTCACGCACCTTCATAACAGATGAATCAATTTCTTTCAAACCTTCCTGCACAATAAGATTTATAATATGTGCACAACACCTGATATGAAAAAACTGACCATTGCATAGAAGACTATTTTTCAAATTCAAATGATTTCGTAGAAAATCAACAGAAACAGTATTTGCAGAGGCATTGTCTAAAGTGATGCTAAAAAGCTTGCTATCAAGTTTCCATTCAACCAAAAATTGATGAAGTTTCTCGAATAATGCAAGTCCATCATGTGGAGGCGGCATGAAACCAAAATTTAGCACTTTCTTCTGCAACCTCCAGTTATTATTAACAAAATGTGCAGTCAAGCAAATAAAACCATCTGTGTTGATGAAAGTCCATAGATCAGAAGTTAAAGATACTCTACCCTTACAACTACGTAGAAGGGCTTCAATTTGAATTTTTTCCTTATTAAACATCTTCTTGCAATAATTTCTTGCAGTATTTCTAGAAATAAACTGTAAATCAGACCGTAAGTAACGAAGTAATGTTCTTAACCCTTCCCACTCCACAGACTGAAATGGTAAATCATGCTTGACTATACATGCAGTAAATAAGTAACGAAATTCTTCATAATCAAATTTATTTGCAATCAGTGACATAGAACTGCTTGAGTTACTTTGAAGTATAAGTTGACTAATATCTTGAGACTTTTTCTTACAGTTTTGCAAGTGGCGTCTTAAATTTCCTGTACCATGTTTACTATCACATAAGTATGTTGCACCACATTTCTTACATTTGCAACAATTTTTGCCATCATCTGCAAGTGGCAACATTTCAAAATGACCCCATACCGTAGAAGTCAACTTCCTCTTCTTTCTATGAACACTTCCCTCAGTTGGAATGGGATTGTTCAACTCATCACTATCACATTCCACTTCATTATCAACAGGAACATGCACATGTTCATTTACTTCATTATATTCAACTTCCTCAATTATATTAGAATCCTGCATCTAAACATAAAATACAAAATTGTACTCATAACATCAACATGCTTACACCAACATTCCAATAAAATGTGCAGCAAATCAGCATCACATGCTTACAGCAACACCATCACATTTATACAGCAAGAAAATTCCAATACTCCATAATATGATAATAACATGAATACAGTTAATCAGTTATAGTGTTATACAGCATCACAGGCTTACAGCAACTCATCAAGACAGCAACCCGACAACTCCAAGAGGCCCAAGCGACAAACTACCAAGCCGTAATCTCAACAGCAAAGCAAGCCGTAATCTCAACTGAAAGAAAATTGGAAAACTGTAATAGTAATTAGTAAATCACTAAACGACACTCTAACTAACAATATAACAGATGGAAGAGGAAATTTTTAGCAAGAAAATGTGCAGCACAACAGCACTCATAGGAACTAAAGGCCATCACAGATTCACAGGAACTAAAGGAAGAAGAACTTAAACAAAAACATAAAACCCATCAAGGCCATCACAGATTCATAGTTTCTCTTTCGCACAACTAAGAATTCACGCCGACCATCAAATTAGGTCAAATAGAAATCGAAACAACCGACCACCATCAAAGTATCAAACCAACACTTCAAATATTAAAGATTTAAGAGTTATTCAAGATATTACCAACCGTTGCAAGTCGCAACTGAGAAATGGAGAAAGGAAGAGGATTCAAGGAAGAATTTCGAAGGACCGAAGCCAGATGTTTCAGAACTCAGAAGATCAGAAGAAGATATCAAGAAACCTCTATTAGCTCCTCCACGATTCGTCGATTCCACGGCTCCACCCCAAAGCCAGAGCGTGAGAGCGAGGAGAACCGAGAAATGAAACCCTAGAACCCTCTCGACTCTCGTCTCTCGAAGTCTCGCGCGGAATGACGGAATGAGGAATCGCGGCTTTTTAGGTTTTATTAAAACGAGAGTCGCATATTAGCGGGTTAATCGTGTCAACCCGCGGGTTGACGGGTTGACCCGAACCCGACACGAATATATAAACGGGTCAAATCCTTCAACCCGGACCCGACCCGTTTCTTTCACGGGTTGACACGAACCCGGATTTTTCGGGTCGGGTTCGGGTCGGGTTAGCGGGTCGTGTCAGGAATTGACAGCCCTATATTCGACTATAAGCATGCCAAATTTGAATATTATTTGGCCATCCAATTAAAATTTGAAGTTTTTGATTATGCTTCAAGTATTTGATTTAATCTCATATAGACTCAGATTGGATGGCTTTTGGTATCATTGGGTTCGTCTTGTTGAGACATTCAACTCGACTATAAGTTTGCTAAAATCAAAGTTTAGATGATCATGAATTTAAATTTGAATGCTAACAAATAAACTTTTTGCCTCCAAATTCATGCTGATCATATAATTTTTTTGTAGATTTATCAATCCCCTTTTTTATTTGAAGGATAAAAATTGCCAAAGGAATGGCAATTTTCTATAACACATGCTAACTAATTTTTAAATCTAAATTGCAATATAGTTTTACTTTTATTTGAGAAGGCATAATTTTTAGTTATATTTAAATAAATATAATTAATATTATTTATGCATAACAAATTTTATCTTTTTTTTTTTCTTTCTATTTTGAGCCTTATTATCACAAAACCTCCTACAAAATCAATACTCCACACACAACCTCAAAGAAGAAAACTCCCATCCAATACGCTGCATGCTGAGCGATTAATTTTATTGAATTTTATCGATCATTCAATTTACTCTTAGTTCTACCATATAAATTTATTCATCAGAGAAGGTTTTTTTTTTTTTTTTGTTAACATGATGAATGCTCGACTCATAAAAATTTTAAATTTATTTTCAATAAATGTGCTACATGGTCATGCTTATTTCAAAAAAATTCAATTCATAAAGTTCTAATAATTTTATCTGTTTCAGTACAAAAATTTTTAATTAAAAAAATGTACTTAAAATTGTTTTAGAAAGCAGAAAGAAAGTTATCCCAAATGAGCATATATACAAGCTTTGAATTCAAAATCTTTTAATTGATAATCAAAGCTCTAAATCAACAGATCAAAATGAACTGCATGAATATTAGACATCATTATTTTTTATTGAGATATTTAGGCCAATTACCGCACAAAAACTTCAAGATACACAAACATTCAAATCAAAAATATTTTAATTGATAATCAAAATTTCCAATCATTGTTAAAAAGAAAACCTGAATTGATTCCCACTGATTAAGACATAATTTTAAAATTTTTTACTAAAATTCTATTTTAAAAGTCAATAAAAAGTCATCCCAAAAAAAGTCTAAAAGTAAAACCGAGTATGACTTGACTTTGGCAGGGAATCTAAATCCAAGCATTAGTGAAGTTTCCTCTCTTTTAAAAGTTGAAAACTCAATATCACCTATACAAATATCTTACGCGATTTTGAATAATCTCTAACCATACAATTAATCACAACGTAACCTTCCTTTCTTTAAACTCTGGTCCTTTCAACACAATATTATAGACCTAAAAGAAAATTCAAAGTTGTAAGAAGTTACTAACCACTGCTATGAATTGCAGATGCTGACTTTACATTTGAATCCTCCACTAGTTCAAGATGTGAGCAAGATTGCATTTTTTTATTTATAATAAGAGTTAGTCAGATTAATGAGTGCTTGGACTAGTTTGATTCAATTCGAAATACTTGAGTTGTGGTTGATTTCGAATCGAATAAAATTACAATATCTTCTTATAGAATATTTTGTTTATCTTAGCTAGTCTTGTGTCTTTACTTTTGAGTTTGACTCTAGCTTTATTAATTTTCAACCTTCATAGGTTTTGCTATGCCTCAGTTAAATTCAAATTCAAAATTATATTTTAATTAAGTTTAAATAAAATTTTAATCCCTTTTTAATTATCTTAAACTTAAATCTAATCATTTATTTTGGATTGTAATGATTGCTTTGGCCAGTATCAATAAGTGTAGTGTACTTTTGTGAGTCCACCACACCTAGTGGAGGTCGATTTGTTGACCTCATATTTCAATGAGTTTGACAATATTCTTATGTGCTTAGTCTTAGTCATTATAGTATATTCTTTAGCATAGGGTCTTTCTCATATGACCCTCATAAGTAGATTCCTATGGACTTAACATTGATTAACAATGAATAAGATTAAAACCCTGGTGCACCTTCCACCTTTTTTTTTTTTATACTCGAGACTATTAAATTACATTAACCCTAATTTGCCTTAGGAGGTATCCGAAAACTTCAGAAGTCTACCGTTGATCTTCCAAAGTCCATTTAAAGAATTCTAAACCCTTCACAAATTTGTTTGTAATAAGTTGAAAGCAAACACAAAATTTAAAACCTAAAAGGAAATCAAGATAGGCCATTAGGTTTAATTAGACCATCCATGACCAAGCTAATATGAAGCTTGTCTAGAAGACTCCTAAGGACCTAGGACATTCTCTATTTACCATAGATAGGTAATGGAAGACACTAAATTATCCTTCGGTAAAAATCCACAAAATATCTAAAATGGCCTAAACCATAGGTATGCATGACCCTAAGATTTATCATAGGGACCCTTTACTTTCTTTTGGTCCCACCCTATTGTTCAAAGAGACTTGGTCAATCCACTTTGACAACCCATTTGACCCTTTGTCAAAGTGGATTTGACCAAGGTTATCCCTTAACCATAAAATTTTTAAATCTAAACCTATGCACCTTCTTCAAACATAATGGCTTATGCATTGAGTTTTAGTTGCCTTAAACCATGGACAAGTCCCATTGCTCATAGTCAACTCAATTTTGAACAAAATCATAAAAATTATAAAATTAAATTTAAATGCCCAATTTAATCCTACGACCTTAGCATTGAATCCAAATGTTCTTAAACTATTTTTAAAATAGATAAAATCATGTTAGATTTATTATTATGCATCATTGATCATGCTTAACTATAATTTAACAAATTGGGCCAAGCGACCCTCCCTAGTGGCACATGGATCAAACCCAATCAAATAAAATCAAAACTTCATACATTCTACAAGCCTCCCAAAAATCTTATAACCACTCCAACATACCTCGACTGGTTCTCCTAGGTGACCCAACCTACTTAGGCTAGGACAAGTGGATCAAATTCCTTTACCCAACAAAATCAAAACCTAGTTCATGCTCTTTTGTCAAAGCCAATCGATTCCAATACCTTAATTGGACTCCTTAATTCAACCAACATTTATCTTAGTCAATAAGCTAGTTAGTAACATGTTAAGTAATCATTACAAGGGTGTTTAAAGGCATCAAAATATCACACTACTCATAGATGATTATTTAGGCAACTTACAACCCTTTAAAAATAGCCAAAGATACTTACACTTCACTCAGTTGCTCATCTCTAATGGCTTTGCCAATTTTAGTCACCAGTGATGTCATAATTTTTTCTTTATGCATCAATTCATTATGAACAGCTTAAGAGTTCCCTACTATTCTCCTCCCTTCCAAAGCCATCTCTAATTAGATGACTAAGCTTGGAAACCTACTTTGGGTAAGATCACCCAAGCTTATTTAGCACTCGTCAATTGAATTCTCTTAGAAAAAAATTGTTAATTTTGGCTATACAAAGCTCCAAACCCATTAGTAAGACTCCAAGCTTCTGGATTGAGGCAAGCCTTAATACATTTAACCCAAAAAATGGTTACATACTTCATGAAACAAACTTTGAATTTATTAAAAATCTAATAATTGAGTGATAGTTTGCTACTCTCTTTATCATTCCAGATCTCCTTGGTGAAGAAGATCTTCATTGATCCTCTTGATCAAATGGATTTGATCAACAATATTATATCTTGTTCTATGTAAGAGACGATGAGATCACCATTCATTCTATCTAAATAGAATGAGACTAATTGATCTTAAAATATAGTTAATCTGATGCCTATCCCAAATAATTACAGGGATTGATTATGGGTTTTTGAGAGGGAATACTTGTTGGGGTTAGGATATAAAGTTTGTGATTGTATTATCTCATATGAAAAAATGGACATTGATCTCTACACTCTACATAAGCAAGTTAATAGAAGAGCAGATCGAATCTTACATGCAATTACCCATAGAAAATAGCAGTTTTCACCTACACATCTCGAAGGATAGTCATATATATGAATCAAGAGTCACGAGATTCCTCCCATTTGATACATCAGCTTGGATGAGGCTTATTTATTGTAGGTATCAATTTCTCATAAGAACAAGCCCCTTTGGTCAATTACATTTTAGGCCTCAATATAAGAATACTCTTAGTTAGGGACATATTTTTATTCTATTCTTGGTTTATTGCATAGTGGAATTCCCTGCTTCCTTTAATATAAAGGAGATAGGCTTAACGAGCTATACAACACATTCAAAGATCATGCAATCTTTTGGTTGGTCTAAAGGTAGAAAATCAAGCTAGGGAAAATCACACATAAGGTGTACAAGAGAGAAAGATAAAAGAGACGAAATTAGTATGATATAAATGATTATGATTTATAGCCTTCTAAGAACAGAGAGCTCATCTAATGATAAGGCATGCGATCATACACTCATAATGACTACCTTTGATCTTAAATCTATAAGGGATGTACCATACTTCTAATACTAATACCCTTTACCTAAATAATGTTAGATAACAAGAGGACCTATAACTCAAATTCCATCAAAAATCTAAATCGCCCCGTCTTAGATTTACTGCACAACTCGAAAAGGGGTACCAACTAAAACTCCATCTAATTTCTTTAACTTATACATTTGTGGACCTCACTTACGTATGAGGTCACTGAGACTCACTTGGATTCCTTCCTGATGAACTAATGATTGGAAAGTGTCTATTTCTTAATCATAGAGGTCCTAGGTATGACCTAATATAATCCCTATCAAACTCAACTCTAACCTCCAAATTAATCTCTAGTTGAACTACCAATCAATATTCAATCAACTTCCAAATTACATCCTATCAATAGAAATCATTTAATTGACCTCCACTGATGTGGATGAGCCAAGTTCGGCCATTGAACTCCTGAATTCAATCAAAACCCAACATTCCAAACCAAATCTTTGGGTCAAGACCCGGGTCTTGAAACCTCTTATAAGTGATTTTTCTATCTCCTTGAAATCTAGTTAATTGAAACATAATTCAGAGTCTATTAATTTCATGTTGTTATGACATATCTCTAGTGCCAACCCTCCCCATTGTTGACCTTGTTTTTGCCCTGTACCTGGTCAAAAGAGTTGACTTGGTCAAATTGATCAAGCCAAGCCCCAAGACCATCTCCCTTGCATTTAGTGTGTCAAACTAGGTCTTTTGAGCCCATACCCGGGCCTTGGGTCAACCTGGTTGACCAGGTCAACCTGAGTTGACCCAAAATCCTTCTATTTAATTTTAAATCAATTTTATGCTTTCCTTAGCCCAATTCTCACCTCACATGGACTCAATAGGTCAGACCCAAGCTATCAGGCCTAGACACTATCCTTAATGGTTAATTGTATATAGGATCTAATCTTCCCTCCCATTGGCCCGCTTCTGAAGGGCTTGGAAGCCTACGATTTTCTCTATCCCTCGGGGTGGTGCATCCATATACCCTCTACACTTTATAACGAGCGGTATCCTTTCAGAGGTCCACAGGTTTCTAGAGATTTTGGTGGGACTCATTTTTCTCTCCATCTTTGGATCCTATATTATTCTTTCTTGTGTGTACTCTATGATTGGTACACCTTAGATTAGGTTTGTCCTACTTTTAGGTAGAATCTTTTCTTAGTTAGGTTCCCCTCTTAGCCAGGGTTTTCCCCTAGCTATGGTCCCTTTCTTTCCGGCCTTATAGGTCATTCTGTGACTTATCCATTATTTTCTTCTATCATGGTTTCCAGTCCTACTAATCCTTTCAAATTCTTTTTTTCTTTTTGGAAGCAGTGTCATGGCTTCCCATACTTCTTCCGTGACTTTCTGCTTTGGCTCGAACGCACATGTGACTCTACCTGAGTCCCTGCTGACTAGTCTGCTTATTGGGGAATCACTTTTGGTTCCGCTACGAACTCGACTTTCGTCACTCTTGGCAGGCAGACCCCTGTTGAGGCTGCTGCATTCTCTCCTGCCCAAAGGAGAGGACGCATAGTCATGCGCCCCTTCGGATGACTAGTGGCTCGACAGACAGCACGGGTACCTACTCGTCCTGCTACCCTTCATGCACACCTAATGCGCGATGTGATTAGGCAGCCAGTGCCTAAACCACTCTCAGTTCCTCCTACTCATCCAGTTGTTAGGAAACCCATAATTGTGGTACCTATTGTGCAGGCTACTCTGACCCCTCAGCATCGGCAGCCAGTTGTTGCTCCTCTTATTTTTTCGGTAGAAGCAGCTCGAGTTCGGATTTCCCCTTCTTCTTCCTTTAGGAAGAAGGGTGCCCAGACCGAGGCTCCTTTGCTATCCACCCATCAGGCTTCTATGTTCGCTCGGCTCTCTCACCTTGAGACCACCGAGCAAACCCTAACACTTCCTGTATTTCCTGTTCCCTCTGTCCCCTATATAGTGGGTTCAAATGTACCTTCCTCCTTCACCTCCTGCCTTTGGAGAAGAGCTCAAAGGAATAGAAATAAAAGAATACATTTGGATGCATCTGAGGTAGATAGACCGAGGATGGCAAAGGTAGTGGCTCACCAGGAGCCTGTTCAGAGGAGAGTGGTCCCCGTGTAGTACGAGCCACGACAAGTTTCAGTTCTGCCAACCCCAGCCATTATATTAACACCTAAGATAGAAGCAATCCAGGTATGATGCTTCTCTCCACTAGCACATAGTGGTGAAAAGGAGGACGTTGCTCGTATTGCAGTGACCCCTCCTATTACCACTCCTTTACCTTGAGCTAGTGTCCCTATGGACGATGCTGCCCAAACCCTCTCTTAGAGGATTCAGAGTATCGTCCGCCTAGTACGAGGTTGAGGGCCTATCATTCTGGAGATGTTACTCTACCAGATCTCTCAGGTGTATATTCAATTACAGAGGCAGGGGTACAGGTGGCAGAGAGGACAACCACCTAGGCAGCAAGTTAATTTAGTTCTGGCAGTCTGACCACGGATAATTATTTTTAGAGTTGGATGACCCCCACATCATCAAAGATCGAGATAGATATTGGAACTTACTAAAGATCAAATCTGTTCAGTAGTTGTGACCATTCAACAACTAGTTACCCCCTTTTGGGTCCCACCATAATAGGTGGGTTTGGAGACGACGATGGGATGACACCTCTATCGAGATAGTACAGCTAGTAGAGGTAGTTGAGCAGTTGGAGTCAGTTGTTCCTTCCAGGTCTGAGGTGGTCCCGATGATTTGTGATGTAGATATTATATTTTCTCCCAATGGTTCACCAGGTCTGCACATAAAGGCACTTTGTTAGACTTTCTCCTAGGAGGATATACTTGAGGATGAGTTAGATAAGGACTTAGCAGTACACAGAGTCTATGTAGTTACCAGTCAAGGTCACTCAGATGAGTAGAGAGAACTCGATGATGAGGAGTAGGGATAACCCGAGGTGGGTGGATCTCCTAGGTCAGTTGACATAGAGGCTACCATTTTGCACCTTTAGACTCAGATGGCAGAGATGGCCACAGTCATAGCGACGATGACCGCACAGTTGACAATATTGGGGGTGATGCCCTAGATGACAGGCATAGCCACTCCTATTACATCCAAGGATGAGCCCACAATACCACCACTAGCTCCAGTCCTAGCTATAATAGTTATTACACCAGTTTAAAGTCAGTCAGCATAGTTTTGAGCGGAATAGATTCAGGACTTGATAACCTAGAAGGTTGAGCAGGCAAATTCTTCTAGGAAGATTAGAGAGGTGGTTAGCAGGGATAGACCCTACCCGGTTGAGTACGAGAGGGAGCCTTACCCCCCTTACTTCATTCCCCCATGTTTTAAAGTTTTTTATGGATTTTGGAACCTGAGGTAGCATGTGGCTTAGTACCAGGGTGTATGTTGCAATATAAGGGGGAATGATATTCTAATGTTGAGACTCTTTGTTAGTAGCCTAGTTGGGGTGGCCTTTGCTTGGTACGCTGACCTCCCCAATGACTTGGTTTGCACCTTTGTAGAGTTAGAGAAGTTTTTTATTCAGAGGTTTGTCAGTATAGAGCACCAAGTCATAGTTGGAGAGTTAGTTGTGACTAGACAACATCTTCAAAAGAGTCTCCTAGATTATATAGTCAGATGGATGAATCTTAGCTTGTAGTGTGAGCTTGAGTTATAGGAACAACATACAGTGATAACACTGTTAAATAATTTTGATGGTCCTATAGCACCCTACCTTAAGGGTTTCATTATTAGAACCTTCTAGAAGTTGTTGGTGAAGGTTATTAGCTTATAGGACAGCATACCTGATATAGTCCCTCCTAAGATTGAGAGTCAGCCCTTGTCTATGTTACAAATCTGAGTTTATGGATTAGACTTTTGATGATAGCAAACATTCATGATTTTCTACGAGTGCATTGCCTGCTAACTTTTCAGGTCCACATGATCGAATGCAACTCAAACTAGCTCAAGATTGGGTAGATTTAGGTTGAGTCAATCTGTAATGTTTTTCTTTTTCTTGAGTCAATTGTAAAAGTGGATCTTGATGCTAAGTAACCTTGCACACACACACTTGAGGGATTTTCTATGTTTTTCTATTTTGAGTACATCGGCCTGGACGATGTTCTTATCAGCCAGTACAATTCGTCTAAAAATAGAAACCCTAATTAGGGCATCATCATAGTTAAAAATAAATGGACGATATTTTTCAAAAATATATTCTTTTTTCTCATTGTCTTGGACAATCTTTATCGTCCTGGACGATATGATCAATCTCTGCTCCAATCATCTTGATCATCCTAACCGATACCTTTTTCATCCTGGACGATGCATTTATTGGTTATCGTCCCGTCCGATACACTTGTTTGTCCTGGACGATACACGTGTCAGCACGTTTAAAATCTATAATTTTGCCCGGGACGATCCATTTTTGGACAATCATTGTGGACGATCCACTGTTTGTTCTGGACGATACACGCGGCACATAATTTAAAATGTTTTAAATTTGGCCGGTACAATTCATTATTGAGCATCATCCTGGATGATCCACATAACCGGTCTGGACAATCTGCTTTTTCAACGGTCATCCATCCTGACTCCTCGGGATGATCGCATGTGTCTAATCATCCCGGAAGATACCTGATCATCCCGGATGATCGAACCACCTTTTTGACCAATCAGCCTGTACATAATAATTGCACCTGATCATCCTGGACGATCCTGTAATCGGCCTGGACGATACTGCCGATCCTTTAAATTCTGAGCCATCCAACAAGTTTTCTTCACACCTCTCCTTCCCTTTGGCTTTATACTTCCTGATCCTTACTTTTTTTTGTTAATGGCTGGCGGGAACCATTCTCGACGCACGTCTGGAAGCTCCTCGAGGGGCACGCTAGACCATCCTTTTTGAGAAGCAGATGATCAGGCTGCCTACCACCACTACAAAGAATGTAGCATTTCTCTCTCCCAAACAATCAATCCAGTCCACCTCTCTTATCCGGTACTTGATCTTTTCACTCACACCTCTATATGCTTTACTCTCACTCTCGTATGTAGTCCCCTGTAATTCTGAACTTCTTTTTGAATTTTACGCCAACCTTTCGCTTCAATTCTTCCTACACTGCTCTCACCTCGTATGTGAATTAAAGCCCAATCGAGATAACATACCAGGATTGTACCGAACAATTGCAGTTGTCCACCACTACAGATAAGCTATATATCCTCATTTCTGATCCTGATTTTAATTGGACTATGGCCAATCACTTTCTTCGCCATAATAATTACCCCTTTCATATTGGAGACACTAGCTCTTTACTTAAAGATGCTAAGACGATCCAGCATATCCTTCATACCTCTGTGATTCCCAAAGCTAGCGACCGTATCCATATCACTCCTTTTCTTTCACTCACCACTTTTTACATAATGTCCAATCGTGAATTCAATGCAATCGACCAGATCTTTCACTACATCAAACATTTGACTATAATTCGAGATCTAGGTCATAAAAGGAAGCCCAATCTTGCTCTAGGACATATCATTGCATATGTTCTAGAATCCAAATACAACCTTCAATATCCTACTCCTCCCGACCTTCAACCCCCCTTCAACAGTACATCCTTCACAGTTCTCGTCTCCACCCAGGGGAGTAGTCTGCTGTATTGTGTACTTTTGATTATGGAACTTAGTGAACTACTTTTTTGTCACACTGTTTTTATTAAACTGCCTTTACTTGAAATTTTTTTGGGTGTGTTTTCCATCATCAAAAAGAGGGAGATTGTTGCAAATCTAAGTTTATGGATTAGACTTTTGATGTAGCAAACATTCATGATTTTCTACGACTGCATTTCCTACTAACTTTTCTGGTCCACATGATCGAATGTAACTCAAACCAGCTCAAGATTGGGTAGATTTAGGTTGAGTCAGTTTGTAATGTTTTTCTTTTTCTTGAGTCATTTATAAAAGTGGATCCTAATGCTAAGTAACCTTGCACACACACATTTGAGAGATTTTATGTATTTTCTATTTTGAGTATATCAACCTGGATAATGTTTATATCGGCTAGGATGATTCGACTAAAAATAGAAATCCTAATTAGGGCATCATCTTGGTTAAGCAGTCGTTATTAAGCAAATCATCCTAGACGATCCTTCTATCAGCCAGGATGATAGGCTTAAATCAGAAAGAATCAGCCTCCATGATCAATTAGGTATGCTTTATTTTAGTACATCGGCCAGGACGATCTATACATCAGCCTAGATGATGAAGCATAATTATGCCTAAATTAATCTAGTAATTATGGAAAGCAATTAAGGCTGATTGATACGATCACATCGTTCGGGATGATGTCGTGAATGATTGACATCAGCCAGCATCTATTCCGGGTGATGTTCAGGTAATTGTACTCGGATTTGAACTAATCGGCCAGGATGATATTGTATCGGCCTGGACGATGTAACCAATTTTCTTTTGATCGTCCCAAATCATCCCTGCTGATTGATTTTATTTTGTACTGATCAACCAGGATGATATTCCTATCATCCTGGACAATAATGTTGGTTCTTGAATTTCTTTTTAAAGGACCCGAATTTTCTCATGTAAGAGACCTTTAGCTGCTATCTTGACCAGAGAGAGCCAAGAGGAGAGGGAGAGAGAGGGAGAGAGATGGAGGAACTTGTGAGGGAGAGTTTTTTAGAGGGATTCATGAAGGTTGCTCTAAGCAAGGTTCCAAGGCATCATCTCCAGTCTTCGTCTTTCGTCCTTGGGGGTTCAAGGGAGGTAAGCTTCAATAATTGGTCGAGGTTCTCTGCCTGCTTCAGGAGGAAGCAAAAGGAGTTGAGGTTCACTGCATGCTTTGGGAGGAAGCAAAAGGAGTCGAGGTTCTCTGCCTGCTTCATGAGGAAGCAAAATGAGTTGGGTTCTCTGCCTGCTTTAGGAGGAAGCAGAAGGAGTTGGGTTCTCTGCATGCTTCAGGAGAAAATAAAAGGAGTTGGGTTCTCTACCTCGACGGGGTTGGTAGATAGGAGTTCTTATAAGGGCTGCTCCACCTTACTGTAGGAGCAAAAGGAGAGCCACTTTTATAGTGCAATACTCGGAGGGCGCCTCTGGGGAGTGGACGTAGGTCAAGTTGACAGAACCACTATAAATCTGGTGTGATCTTTCTTTATTTTAATTTCCATATTTATTTTTTTGCACTTTGATTTTTATGGTGATTTTGGTTTAAGTTTTGTTCTTTGATTATAAGAAAGATTTTTTTTAAAAAAATATCAATTCACCTCCCTCTTGGTTAGCCTTGGGCCAGTTCTTAAGGGCTTAACATCTCTAACAAACTTTTAACCTAGACCTCAGCGGTATGAGTCTTTAAGGGCACCTCATCCTAAGAAAGGAGAGGTACACAGTACTTATGGGATATGATATAAGGGTAAGAGCCCTAAAATTAGTTTAGCACCACCATAATAGTCATACTCATCGGGTCAATCACCAGTACAGTCCAGGCCCTCCCATAGGACCCCGGAGAGTCAACAATACATATAGGAGAAGCTTAGTAAGAAATATTCATTTAAAAGAGAAAGTGTGAAAAAAGATCTTTAATTTCCTTACTAAGAAAAACATCTTAATATTCCCGAACAATAATAGATTAGAGGAGGGATAGACGGACCATCCACTTTATTACCCCTTTTACAGACATATCGGGCATGTTTTAGAGGACTGCTATGTTTTCAAGAATAAAGTTGAGAGGCTAATGGCCAATGGAAAGATACATTTGCAGGATAGTGATTTAGTGCAGGCCCATTACAAGACAACTCAGACAGTTCAGATGATTTCTAGTTCCAAGCACAACGATAGTCGTAGTGCCAGTCATGGTAGTAGTAGTAGGTCACCTAGAGGTTCTAAGGGAGAGTAGCAACTAGTACTCTCTCAGAAGACAAAGAAGACGATTGACCTTCCAGTTCAGAGTTCAAAGGTAGTTAAGAGGAGGCCCCCCAAGGCTGAGTCGATAGTTACCACCCTAGTTACTATGCTAGCACCTTTTTCTCCTTCTTCTTCTATTATAGTGCCTACTGAGCACATTTCTTCTTCAGCCTTATGTAATAAAAAAATGTATGAGAAAGAAAAAATTATTATAACTTCAGAAGGGAAGACAGGGTTCCTTTCAGTACTTACGATGAATGACTTTGTTCTCCTTTCAATTGATGATGAAATAATAGAAGAAGTTGATTCTGATTACTTTTGGTCTCTTGCTCATGCTACCTTTACTTCTAATTCTTCTAATACTAGCTCTTTTCATATTTTACATACTTCTTATAATGTAAATGATCTTGTATGTGAAGATGAGTCAGAGTACAATGATGAACCAGTCTTGACCATTCCAGAGGGTAGTTGTATATGGATTCAGAAGATGAATATGAGAACCCACTCTAAGCACTCTCCTTAGAGCTAGCACAAGACACTACCCTAGAGCCAGGTGAATCTCTTGTTGAAGAAGACTCAATACAGTAAGTTCACTTGCATTTAAGGAAGGTCCTCCCATATCGGATGGCATAAAATGCAAAAGCAAAAGATAAAAATATTATTACCCAATAAGATGATCCTGCCCCTTCCTCCCAAGTGCAATCTAAGGAGAAAGGGAAAGACTCTCAGCTAGAGGTTAACTATAATGTGTTGTCTCATCTAAGGAAAATTTCTTCTCTTCTTAGTGTCTACGATGCTTTAATGATGTCTTCTAACTTGAGAGAGACATTGGTGAAAGAACTATTTGAACTAGAGTCTTATCAAGTATTCTTTACTTCCAAATCTATTGGGGATGCATGTCATTTGAGAGAGATGCTATGCATTACCTTTTTAGATTTAGACCTTCTTTTATGGACTTCTGAGCACAACTGTCCATTGTATATCCATGCTAAAGTCAATGGTTATGAGTTAAACAGGGTCCTCATCGACCAAGGGGCTTCAATAAACATCACTACTTATGAAACTTTAATGGGTCTCTCCTTAGGTCACTTGAAGCTCACTTCTGATAAGATTATATTGAAAAGCTTCAATGATCAAGGCTAGTATGCTCTAGGGTCTATTACCTTACCTTTAAAGTTTGGAAATTTCCTAAATGAGGAAAAGTTTCATGTAATTAAGGCTGATACTTTATATAGGGCTCTCTTAGGAAGGTCTTGGCTCCATGAGTATGGAATGATACCATTTACCTTGCACCAGTATATAAAGTATATGATGAATGATGTCGAGTATTCCATTCCTAGAGATACCTAGCTCTTTTCCGTGCATGAGGTCTCTGATTATGATGATGCTGAGTATTATATACATCGAAAGACTCATAGACCTCCCCCAACCCAATAACTAGTGATACCAATTTATGTTATAAAGGGTCCTACATAGTCACCTCCATAGGGTTCTATATAATCGTCAGTACAAGGTCCATCATAGGTTAGTAATAAGGAAGGTACTTCCACTACGCATTCTGATCGAGCTCCTTTTTAATTTGCACTGAGGCACGATGTTCACCCTAGTAGAGGTAGGGGAGGACAAGGTAGAGGTAGCGACAACTTGCCAGCCACGGAACTATGACACTCGGACTCCTATTCCCTCGCACCTTTACACTTCTTATTTAACTATCGAGTCCGACTCTTCAGATTATGAGATAATTGATGTCCTTCATTATTTAGTCCCTTCATCACCTCCAGATTCTGCTAGTTATGACTCACTTCCTACCTTTCGTAGGTATTGGATACCAGATGGTGGATTAGTTGTTGACAGTAATTCAGATAAGGAAGAAGACTTCTGACGTCAGGCTACTAGTGGACAACTTATTTCCCATCAAATATGCTGAATAAGAGTCGGGGATTCCCGTCAAAGTCCTTATGACACTCCTTCCACTAGTGTTGGTAATTCATTATAAACTAGCGAGCACCCTAGGCCTCTATTATAAGACATTCAGACCAACATGGTCTAAGGAGCGTGCCTCTTTATCACATGGTATAGGTACCCACTGGATCTTGGGAGTTAGGATCCAATAGAGACTACTATGGATATAGAGGTTATGAGTGTCCCTCGTTACTTTTCCACTATTATAGAGGGTTATGTAGAGTGGAGTCTCGTTCATTCTACTTGGTCTGATGAATGAACTATACAGCAAGTCCGGGTTTGACGAATTGATTTCCCTCAAACTATAGAAGGAGTGGGTTATATAGGAGAAATTTAGTCTACTCATGCTAATGTTTGTGTTATCTCTCATTCTTATCTAGTTGTTTCTCTTAGCGATGATGAAGACCTAGATGATGATAAAGACAAGATCCTTAATGCTCTAAGAGACCTCGAAGATGACGCTGCTTTTGCCATGGACGAACTGTGTGAGGTAAACTTAAGCACTAAGTCAGATCCTTGGCCCATTTTTTATAGTGCTTTACTCTCTGATTCAGAGGCTTAAGATTATATCTAGTTACTCTTAGAGTTTAAAGATTGCTTTGCATGAAATTATACTAATTAAAATACCCGGTCTAAACTCAGATTTAGCAGTCTATAAGTTGGCCATTAAGCCTGATTCAATACTTGTTAAGCAGTTACCTCGTTGGATGAGATTATATATTTAATAATAGGTGATCGTTGAAACTAAAAAGCTTATAGAAGATGGTTTCATTCGTAAAGAGAAGTACCATACCTGGCTTGCCAACATCGTTCTAGTCTGAAAGAAGAGTGGACATATATATGTTTGTATCGACTTCCGTAATTTGAATAAGGTATATCCTAAGGATGATTTTCCTCTTCTTATATAATTTTCTTATTAATAGATGGTTCATCTGGTTATAATCAGATAAAGATAGACCCCGTTGATGAGAAGTTTACTGCATTTCGTACACCTATAAGTATATTTTGTAATAAGGTGATGCCTTTCGGTCTTAAGAATACTGAGGCCACCTATCAATGTGCTATGATTATTATCTTTGATGAGATGATACATGAGTAAGTTGAGTTATATGTGGATACTTTGGTAGTCAAAAGTAAGGTCTGTGGAGATCTCCTTCGACATCTATGAATCTTTTTTGAACATATGCGTAAATTTGATCTAAAAATGAATCATTTAAAATGCATATTTAGAGTTAGTGTAGGAAAGTTCTTAGGGTTTATAGACCGCTATCATGGCATTGAGATCAACCCTTCTATGATCTCCATAGTAGATTTGAAGCCCTTGAAAAGTCTTACTTAGTTGAGATCCTTTCAGGGAAAACTTTCTTTCTTGCGAAGGTTTATCTCCAACCTTTATGGTATGTGTCATCCCTTCGCTGCTCTAGTGAAGAAGGATTCCCATTTTTGTTGGGATGAGCATTGTTAGGAGGTTTTTGATAGTATAAAGCGCTACATGATGAACCCCCTATTTTGGCTGCACCCGTCTTAGGTAGGCTATTGATTCTTTACACTACAACCCTGGATGAATATCTGGGTGCACTGTTGGCTCAAGAGAATGAGGAAGGAAAGGAGAATGCCTTGTATTACCTTAGTAGACAGTTAATACCTGTAGAACTAAAATACCCAACGATGGAAAAACAATGTTTAACTTTGATCTTCACGGTGCAGAAGCGTAGACATTATATGCTTTTGCACAAGGTTAACTTGATCTTTAGAGTCAAACCTTTGTAATATTTGATGACTTGTCTGACCCTTTCAGGTCGTCTATGATCCTACTACAGTTTGACATTACGTTTATCCCTCAACGGTCCATCAAAGAATTGGCTCTTGCTGACTTTCTTGTCGTTCACCCGATCCATGTAGATTCTCCACTCAATGATGATCTACCTAATGAGCTAATCATGAGTGTTGATGAACATGAGTCCTCTACTTGGGAGATCTACTTTGATGGTTCATCATCCATTAAGGCTTTATATCCAAATGAAACTCCCACAGTTAGGGTAGGTTTGGGCCTTATTTTTATATCCCTTGAAGGTCACACTCTTCATTACTCCTACAGTCTTTCAGAACCCCGTACTTAATAAGAAGATGATTACGACGCTCTGATCTTGGGGTTAGAGTTGGCCATTCAGATGAGTATTATGCTAGTGAAAATCTTTGGAGACTCCAAACTGATTATAAATCAAGTAGTAGGAGTCTACAGAGTACGTATCATAGTAAAGCAATAAAGCTCCTATGTATAATCCCTGAGGTAACTTTGGCTAAGATCCCTCGATCTATGAGTGAAAAAGAAGATTCATTAACCAAGTTAGCAAAGGAATTGGCTGACCCAACTAGCAACCCGTTATCTATCATTGTTCAGTATTGTCGAGCCATGTGCCCCGCAGACTTATCTTCTCTCGATCAGACCCTCACAGTGTTTCCAATAAATGAAGAGTCGGATTAGAGAGATCCTTTCATTAAGTATTTGAAGCATGGTAGGCTTCTGGATGATCGCTCTCTCGATTCTCAAATTATAAAGAGAGATTTATCATTCTTTTATGTAAATAATACCCTGTATTGATGCTCTTTCAACCAAATATGGTTATGTTGTCTTAATAACGAAGAGGCTCATAAGGTCATGGGAGAGATGTACAAAGGGATTTATGGTTCTCATCATTCCGGACAAAAAATGAAGGTCATAATTAAATGTCTTGGTTACTATTGGCTGACCATAATCCATGATTGTATGGAGCATGCTAGAAAGTGTCACTAGTGTCTAATCCATGGCACGGTGATTCACCAACCCCCTAATCTGTTGCATCATACTGTCTCTTCTTGGCCTTTTGAAGGTTGGGGCACGGATGTAGTGGGTCCTATCGACCCTCCTTCCTCTAAGAGTCATAGGTTTATTTTAGCTGCCACTTATTACTTCTCTAAGTGGGTGGAAGCTGTCCTACTTAAAGAAGTAAAATCAAAGGATGTGATGCATTTCTTTCACAATTACATTGTATATCGTTTTGTTTCGCAAGCTTCAGACCATGACTCTTTATTTCACTTATCGTACTCCTACCCAATCTACCCCATATGCTTTGGCTTTCAAGGTTAAAGCATTCCTCCCACTTGAGGTCAAGCTCCCCTCGCTGCATGTGTCAATTAGTCAAAATTTTTTTCATGAAGATAATGCCCAAATAGGATTGGAAGAACTCGATGGTTTAGAAGAGCTTTATTTACAAGCTCATTTAAACCTCAAGTTGCACTAGGCTTGTATGGCCTGATCACATGATTACCTTGTTCGACCCCATGCTTTCCGGGTTGCTGACTTGGTTCTAGTTTTGCATAGGCCCATCATTTCGCACTATCGATGAAGTGGTAAGTTTGAGCCTATTTTGGAAGGCCCTTTCGTTATGGAGAAAATCTACGAAGGTGGTTCTTACCTATTTGTTAATGCAAATGGCATTCACCCCATGCCTGTCATCAACGGGCAATACTTGAAAAAGTACTATGCCTGAGTTTTGCACGTTGCAGGAGAATCCCCCTACCTCCTATAAATATCCCTTTGTATATGTACCTTCTTAAAGGATCCCTCTTACTTTTTGATAGTCTGTGTGGCCACGATAATTTGTCCTCTACCACATGATGTTTGCTATGAAGAGTATAAGGTCGTCCTTGAAGGTAATACACTAATACGCCGTAGGGATATTAGGGCTTATATATATACTACATAGTATAGCCCCCCCCCCCCCCCCCCAAATATTGTCTGAGATATCAAAACCAATAATTCAAACTTCTTTTTGAGATGAGATACTAGGTCCATACCAACTCACATTAGTTGGGAGTGGTAATGTTGATCCGTTATTTATATATAAATTTTATTCTTACATCAATTTTATTGTGATTGTGCTCCCTAGTTTCATTCATATAAATTTTATTCTTACAACATTTCAATTATTTGATTGATTTTATCTAATTTCTCTCTCCCCAATTTTGTTCATGTGGCGAACATGGCATGGGTTATCAAAGCCAACCTTCTCTCCCTCTTTTTGTGTTTTAGTCATTGATTAATTGCGAACATAGAATATATATATATATATATATATATATATATATATATATATATATATATATATATATATATATATATATATATATATATATATAAGAAAAAGAGAGAAAGTTCTCAGTTAAGTAAAACTGATTTCCCTTGTCACAGGTGAAATTCAGCTTTACTTTCTAAGAGCTCAATTTCCTCTCTCTCTACTCTTCTATTATTTTTATGTGATAATAAAGAAGAGAGGAAGCTCTAAGTTGAGCAAAATAGGTTTCCCTTGTCATAGATGGAACCCAACTTTACTCTCTAAGAGCTCAAATTCTCCCTTATTTTCTAGTTGTTTTGGTGATAAAGTTGCCTGAAGAATTCCATCGATATTTGTATACTTGTGGACACGACGGTTTGTCTTCTATCATGTGCTATCTAAAAGTTAATTTGGAAAGTATCAAACAACTTTTTTGCTTGAAATTCATATAATTACTTTTACTTTTTCCCTCACATCCCTACACATATCTGTATCAGGTTGGTGTTGAGACAACTTTCACCTTCTAATATGCTATTTTGATATGGTCACGTAGATAGCTAGTTACTTACTTGATGGGGTGCCCAATAGAGCACCTGAAAGGCATATCCGACCACCCTAACTCTTTATTCACTCATTTGAAATGATTGAGTGGGTATTGAGCCCCTTCTCATCTACCACACTGAAATGGTTAGGCAGGTGTTTAATCTTACCTGGTTGAGAGTGCCCGACAAAGTTCCTTGGAGGCATTCCTCACCACCCTTTACTTTTTTGATATCTTGATGTAATCAGACAGGCGTCAGACCCTTACTCTTTATTACTCATTTGAAATGATCGAATGGGTATTGATCCCTTTCTCATCTGCTGCACCAAACTTATTAGGTAGGTGTTGAAGCTTACCTGGTTGAGAGAGCCCAGTAGAGTCCTTAGGAGGCATTCCTCACCACCCTATACTTTTTTGATGTCCTATTATGATAAGGAAAGCATTAGACTATGACTCTTTATTCAGTCATTTGAAATGATCGAGTGGATATTGAGCCCTTCCTCATATGTTGCACCGAACTGATTAGGTAGGTGTTGAATCTTACCTGGTTGAGAGAGCCCAATAGAGTCCCTATGAGGCATTTCTCACCGCCCTTTACTTTTATGATATACTGTTATAATCAGGTAGGCGTCAGTCACTCATTTGAAATGATCGAGTAGGTATTGAGCCCTTCCTCATCTGCTACACTGAATTCGTTAGGTAGGTGTTGAATCTTACCTGGTTGAGAGAGCCTAACAGAGTTCCTAGAAGGCATTCCTCACCACCCTTTACTTTTCTGATGCCCTATTATGATCAGGCAGGCTTCAGACCCTGACTCTTTATTCACTCGTTTGAAATAATTGAGTGGGTATTGAGGCTTTCCTTATCTATTTCATCGATCTGGTTAGGTAGGTGTTGAAGCTTACCTGATTGAGAGAGCCCGATAAAGTCCCTAGGAGGCATTTCTCATCACCCTTTACTTTTCTGATGTAATATTATGATCAGGTAAGAGTCTGACCCTAACTCTTTATTCACTGGTTTGAAAGGATCAAGTGGGTATTGAGCCCTTTCTCATATGCTGTGTTGAACTGGTTAGGCTGGTGTTGAAGCTTACCTTGTTGAGGGAGCCCGATAGAGTCCCTATGAGACATTCCTCACCACCCTTTATTTTTTTGATATCCTATTATGATTAGGCAGATGTCAAACCCTGACTCTTTACTCACTAGTTCAAAAGGATCAAATGAATATTGAGCCCTTCCTCATCTATTGCACCAAACTGTTTAAGTAGGTGTTGCGTAGTTGAGAGAGTCCGACAAAGTCACTATGAGGCATTTCTCACCACCTTTTTCTTTCTAATGTCCTATTATGATCAAGCAGACATCAGACCTTGACTCTTTATTCACTTGTTTGAAATGATCAAGTGAGTATTGAGCCCCTCTTTATTTTCTAAGTCGAGCTAGTTAGGCAGGTGTTGAAGCTTACCTGGTTGAGAGAGTCTGACAGAGCCTCTAGGAGGCATTCCTCACCACCCCTTTTTACCTTCTATCATGTCACTTCGATAAGGTTAGACAGATAGTTGGTTTACTTTACTATTTTTCTCATAGTTCTCTCCTAGTCTCTGCCCTTGCTATAGGGTAAGGTCAGGATAATACCCCACTACTTGATCATCATTCGGTGATCTTTTTCGTGCCTACTTTACTTTGGTTCTTTCCTCGACATTGCCCTTACTATAGGGTAAGGCCAAGAAAGGATCCCATTATTTGTTTACTATTCGATGATCCTTTACTTACTACTTTTCTCTTGGTTCTCTCCTAGGCTCTGCCCCTACTATAAGATAAGGCTGGGAGAGGATTCCACCACTTGTTCAACATTCGGTGATCCTTTACTTACTACTTTACTTTTATTCTTCCCTCGGCTCTGACCTTGCTATAGAGTAAAGCCAGGAGATAATCCCACTACTTATTTACCATTCAGTGATCTTTTACTTTACTACTTTACTTTGGTTCTTCCCTCGGCTCTGCCCTTTCTATAGGATAAAGCCATGAGAGAATCTCACTACTTATTCAGTACTTAGTGATCTTTTACTTTGCTACTTTACTTTGGTTCTCTTATAGGCTCTGCCCTTGCTATAGGGTAAGGCTAGGAGAAGATCCCATAACTTTTTCACCCTTTAGTGATATTTGTCTTGTGTTCTTTACTCTACATTCCTTATCACATTTGGTCAACGCCAGCACGCACGGTTCACTAGTTCGTTCATCCCCCTTATTGGGGGTTATTTATTGATCTTATATTCACCCTATAACTAGTCAAAGGAGTTGACTTGGTCTAACTGACCAAGCCAAACCCCAAGACCATCTCCCTTATGTTCAATAGGTTAAACCAGGTCTGTTGAGCCCAAACCTAAGCCTTGGGTCAACCTGGTTGACCATGTCAACCTAGGTTGACCTAAATTGATCCAAAATCCTTTTATTCAATTTTAAATCAATTTTATGCTTTCCTTAGCCAAATTCTCACCTCCCCTGGACTCAATAGGTCAAAACCAACCTATTAGGCCCAGACTCGTGCCCTGGGTCAACCAGGTTGACCAGTCAAACTAAGTTGACCTAATTAGCCTAAATGGGTCTATTCAGGTTTGAATTCAATCCAAACCTATTATTGGCTTAAATCCCTCATCCCATTGGACTTAATTGACTAGGTTGACCAAGCCAACCTTTGACTTAGTTAACCTAAGTCTTAATGGGTCAATTTGACCCATTTAAGCCCAATAAAAGCCCTTTTATGAATTCAAACTCCTTCCTTTTGAGTAGGATTTCCTAGTCTCCCTTTTGTGCCAATCCCCCTTTTTGGGAAGAATAATATTATATCCTTAATCGAGTGTTTTCTCAAGCCCTAGGCTTGAGATATAATTAAACACAGGGCTTGCTTCCATGGAAAATAAAATTCTAAAATAAATAAACCCCACTCAAGCTGATGTATCAGGTGGGGGAAACCCCGTAACACTGATCAGGTCATGCATATTATCAGCCATCGGGGTGTGCCGGTTAGAGCCGCTATCCTTAATGGTTGATTGTATGCAAGATCTAATATGCCCTCCCATTGGCCTGCTTGTGAAGGGCGTAGAGGCCTACGATCGTCTCTATCCCTCAGAGTGGTGCAGTTGTATACCCTCTACACTTTGTAGTGAGTGGTGTCCTTTCGAAGGCCCACACCCATAAACTAGGTTGATTTCCAAAGACTGCAAAACCTTCCAATATTTATAACCTCTTCCACTAGACATGTCATCCAGCAGAATTTGACATTGGGACCCCTTCCTAACCTTCAAACCACATCCATGACCATTATTATGACTTTTTGACCAATAACCTACACTTTTCTTGACCTGGTTTGACTAGGGTCAAAATAATTAAAATGCCTTTTAAGGGTTTTTTAGTCTTTTCCCTAAAATTCAACATAGTCTTCCCATACCATTCTCCAAAAACTATCCCAATTAATCATAAATATCATTAAGGATCCATTGGACCAAAGCTCAAGTCTTGGTTTGTCATGGTTAACCAAGTCAATCAAGGTTGACCAAATAAAACATAAACCTTATTCATATCTTATTCAGCTCCAAATCAATTCCAAATCTACCCAAATTCTATTGGTCATCTATCCTAGTGGTTTGGGGATGACTATACCTATTGAATCAGTCAACAGTTGACTTGGTCAATGTAGTCCATGTCAGATCAAATCTGACTCATATAGGTCAAATTCCCACATGAGACCAAATCAATACCTAAGCCTATAATTATATTCCAATCTGTGAATCAAGCATGTCCTAACCATCAATGAGTTAAATCTATTGAATTTGATCAAAATGCACTAAAAAAACCTTGGTCAACCCTTCTACTCTATTTGACCCCTCACTCGAAATCAACACATGTAGCTTTCATCTTTCTCCAAGCCACTCAACCAGCAACTCCTATCCTGCCATTGCCACCTAACCCCACTTTGACCAATTGACTAGTCAAAGTGGTCAATAAACACTCAAAACCCTCTCAAATGGTCAAACTTGTCTAAAGCTCCACTTCCCTATAGATCATATGACTTAATCTGACCCTTTTAGCTTTATTACCTCACTCAAGCATTGCCTAAGTTGTCTATGATAGCTGGTTTAATCGGTTTGGGTAATAGTGGTCCCCCATCTCCAAAAGCACCTAATGGGGATTGAGGCCTTTCCATCCTTTGCTTAAGCTTTCTAAATACCTTAGGGACATGTGGCAGCATCTGGGAAGCTCATGGATCAATCCCACCCATCCATACAAGACTGGAATATTTGAATAAGGGAAAAACATCAAAGTAAGTTCATTGATTGCCCTAGCCTCCACTCTATATTCAAACTCTTCTAGATCCAACTCTTAGCTCATTTGAGCTCTCCACAGTTCACTCAGCCATTCCTGACCAAAATCTAACATTAAAAGCCTACCAGTGGCAAGCTTTCAACGAATAAAGCCTTAACTTCATCTAACTCGAATAGCAGTCGAACCATAGCTATTTAGACCACTTTTTTCTACAAAATGGAGCGTGGGAAGTCTACAAATACAACAAATCATTAAACAGTCCAAACCATTCATTAACTCGAGGTAAAATCTAAAACCTAGGTAGAAGCACTTAGAGTTATTTAGCTTTTTGAGAAGTAGATTTTAAGCCACAAAAA
Organism: Dendrobium nobile; assembly: GCA_022539455.1. NCBI lineage: Eukaryota > Viridiplantae > Streptophyta > Magnoliopsida > Asparagales > Orchidaceae > Dendrobium > Dendrobium nobile. Next base: position 18,295,323 of record CM039735.1, read on the forward strand.
CACACCCCATGATTTTTGTTCATCATATCAATCTATTTTTAAATTTTTAAGTGATTTAGTTAATCGGATTGACCAAATGAGTCAAAAAATAAGTTCTAGGGCGTTACGGTAGTCTACTTCAGATGTAGTAGATCTCTGCCATTGATCTCTTGATCAACAGCCGAAATCTTGTCATTTCACGCTTATTTTAAACTTCAGATCTAATCCCACGACAATCCCTTATCCAACATAATTTGAGCCCTCAATTCCAAACCGCGAAGATGGATCTTTTGCCGAATGATCTCCCTAAACTGATATCAAATTGCAAGTTTTGATCTCTGCCGTCGGATGGAACCAATGTAGATATGATGGCCATTATCATCCATTGATGTGGTTAAGTAATTAACCACACGTTGACATGTGGTCTACCCCAAGGATGTGGTGTGGCATCCTGCCGCTGCACAACCACGCATTTTGATCTAGCGAACCAATGAATGCCATGTTTCCCACCACCATCGTCATTTTTAGATTATTTTTTATTAGTTTTAATTAGTTTTTAAACCTAGATTACTTCAAAAAAATATTAAAAATTAATTTTAATGCCAAAAATTAGGTGTAATATATCAAAATTTCAAAGATTTTAAGATATTTAATTTAAAATTAAAATTATTCCAAAATATATTATATATTTAAATAGTTTTAAAATATTTATTTCAAAATATTTAAGTAATATTTAATTAAATATAAACTTAAATATTCTCAAAAACTTAAATTGTATTTAAAAAAAATTAAATATTTATTGATATTATTTAAAAAATTTTATTTTAAAATAAAATAAAATTTAAAATATTTTCTTTAAATACTTTAAGTAATTTGGATTATTTAAATAATTAGATATTTAATTAATCTTTAATTAAATACTTAACTAAATATTTACAAAATTAAATTTTTTATTCTAAATACTTTAAATAAATTAGAAGTTTTATTTTATGATATTTTAATTTAAAAATTAAAGTTAATTTAAGATGCTTTCAATATTTTTAAATAACTTTTACATTTAAATATTTAAAATTAAAGTTAAATTCAAATGTTTTTAAAAATTTAGATAAAATTATTTTAAATAATTTTAAAACTTCACTAAACACCTAAGATTTAATTTAATTTGATTTTTATAAATTTTTTTAAAATATTAATAAATTTTAATTTATTTTAAATACATATAATTAACATAAATTTCAAAAATTCAAAAGAAAATCAATTTAAATAAAAAATTTCAAATAATACATCAAAATTTTTAGAATTTTAAATATTTTAATTTAAAATTAAAGTTAAAATTTGAAACCTTATTTATTTTAAATAATCTGATTTATTTGAGTATTTAAATATTTAGTTGATATTTAATTCAATATTAAATTAAATATTTTTAAGATTAAAATTTTATTTTTAAATTACTTTAAGTATCCAAAGGATCTCTCAAAAATATTTTATTTATTTTGATGATATTTTTAATTGTTCTATTTTAAAATTATATGTATTGAGAGATCCTTTGAAATTTTAAATATAGATTGAGCTTATATGAGTAGAATTCATGAGGAAGGATTAGTGTACAGTTGTGCTTCAACTATTCATTAATCAAAATTTTTTTTAAGTTAATCATATTTATAAGTTCTTACATGCTTAGGGTGGAGACACTCGTACTTAGCATATGCTCTCCTAGAGTTAGGAACTTGATTTTGATTGTATGTGTATTCATATGCTCATCCAAAGGTTAGTAGAACATTGATTCAAGCTCATTCAACATAGTGATGCATAAAGGACAATAATTAAGGACATTTATATAAAAAATTAAATTAATTTTAAAAATTAGGATACACCTCTTATTTATATAAAACTCAAATTATTTGAACTTAGTGGCATCTCTATCCCATAGAAAAATTTCCAGCAACTTTAATAATCATTAAGCCCTTTAAATAAATAACTTAAGATTAAACCTTTAATTAACCCTCAAAATTTCAAAAAAATCTAATAAATCAAATTTAAATCTCAAAATTATAAATAATATCTCAAATGGACTAGAATTCAAACCTTAATTTTTAAAAAAATAAAACCCTTTTGGTTTGATATTATATTTAAGATTAGTTTTATTTTAATTAAAAAAGTAATATTTAATTAATTTAATTAATTAAAAATAATTAAAAAAATCCTAAAATATTCAAAAACTTGGGAATCTCTCATTAGGTCATTCATGATCTTTGGAATTGAGTTCAAAAAGTTCAAAGTTCATTTAGAGTAAAATCATTAAAATGCCTTTCATCAAACTAATTTAATAATTTAAATAAAAACTCAAACTTCTAAAAATTATAATTAATTCTAAAATTATTTCCAAATTGATCAAACTCAAAGGTATTGGACTCCATTTGGGATCTAATATTTATCAAAAATATCAAACAAATAAAAATCATTCAAATTTAAAAAGTCAATAATCTGATCAAACTTAAGTCAAAAGTTAAATCAAAACTTCAAAAATTCATATATAAAAAACTCTAAATGTAATAAACTCAAAGTCTAATTACTCATCAAAAGTTCTAATATTTAATAAAAATATCAAAAATCTAGAAATCATTTTGAATCTAAAAGTCAAGTTTTGGGCCCTTAATCTAATAGTTAAAAAAAGTCAAATAATTTTAGAAAATTCAAAAATCAATTTAAAATCCAAAAAAGTTAATATAACTTTAAAAACCAGCAACCAATCAATTTTAACTAAAATTTATCAATTTTCAAACCTTAATCAATCTAATTTACTTAAATATATGTTATCACTAGGTAACTCAGGCCTACGAGTCTATTAAGTTAGCCTTAAGAAAGGTGAAATAAATTTCACGGCCTCAATGAGCAATAAAGGTGATGTCCATTTAACAATAAAAATACATCTTAAAATTAATTATAAGTTATTAATATTTAAATTTTAATTAAATTTTGCTTTATACGTTTCAACCAATTAGAACATCAAACAACTTCAATTAAATATCATATATAGGACATATCCAAGTCACACAACCTACCCCCACACACTTTAAATGATTTGCTAGGACAACCGACTCTAGATCTAGGCTTGACCAGTATTTATTTTTTTGCTGTGTATCGGGTCATTTAGATTTCATTGCATGTTGTGATTGAAATATTTAATATGAATGTTTATTTACTTTTACTACACTCTATGGATTAATGATATGATTGACAATTATATTACCCTTAGGTTAGCAATGATTTGGATGCTCAATGAGTCTTATGTAAGTGGACATGCTCATATAGGGCAATAAAGATGGCTAAATAAATAATTAATATAACTTCTATAGGTGCTTCTATCGTTTAACCCCCAAATAAAAAAAAAGCGTGGTCAAGTGTGTCAACTTTTTTATGCATATATATATATATATATATATATATATATATATATATATATATATATATATATATAATTGTTCTGGAATTGATTTGACATATAGGAGAGTCTTTAAATGCTTAGAATAATCATATAGGAGAGTATATATTTTTTTTAATATTAAATATAATTCATTCAAGATTAAGAGTACTTTTGAAAGAATCATTGAGTTTGGGATACTTAGACCTAAAATTAAATTCCAAAGAGGAAAGGATACCCCCTAGGGGGATAGCCCTTTTCCATTTAGAAGCACAATTTTGGATCACTCAACTATCCAAAGTGGGAAAAATAACCTCCCCATCGAGGGTGTTCTCTTTCCCATTTAGGTATCAAAGTGTAATGAATTCAAGAAGCCTGAAGAGGTGAAAACTGAGTTGAAGATAGAAGAGTATCATACTTAAAGTCTGCTTGCATCTGTCTTAGGATTAACGTTCAAGTTTATGGTCAGTGGTGCCCGACAACTTTTAATTTATGTAATTCTAAATTTTAATAAATGGAGCACTTGCTTATGGACATTAATTTGAGAAATTGATTACATTTACTGATGTTTATTTTACTTGTGTATAGGGTCTTGCATGCTTTTCCTAGTTTTTTGGCGCTTATGTGTTGATTTTGTTTTAGCCTGAATACGTGAAGGCTCGTGAGGGTACATCAAAATTTTTCTACATAAATTTAAATAAAATCTTAAGATAACATAGAGAACACATTTATAATCATAATTATAATATTTTCTTTAGTCCCTTGAGAATGTGGCCACCCATAGAAGATATTTCTAAAAATATTCTAACCACTTAAATAAGGACTTAGAAATGAATGTTCTATTTTCATAAAATAAGCTTTAGCTAAAAAAGTGATGATAAAAAAATTTTATAACAAAATTTCTAAAAGAGAATAGAAATCATGGATGATCATTTATTAAAAATGGGGACCCGACAACATAGCGAGAGCTACTGGCATTAAGGTGGTGCCCTAGCCGCCTTGTTCTTCTTCCTCTGTTCTTGCCTTTCGTCTCCGTCATTCCGGCCTCCGGCCTTCGCCGGTAGGCTGGTTTGATTGTCCTTTCATGGATGCGCTGTCCTCTCTTTCGTTTCCTCCTCTAAACCCTCTCTCTACTTCAAAAACCCCTGTTCCTTCGACGCTGGAGCGTCTCTGGTCTTCTATTGCTGCTTCTCCAGAACCGGTCTTGGATTCTCTCCCTGTCTCCCTCATCGAGACACCGGAGGAGATTGTTCCCTTCAACAAAGAGTACACGGAGGCTGCGGCCTTGGAATGGAAGTTATCGCTAGTTGGTTACTCGGTTGGTAAGCGACCTTACTACGAAGCTTTGCTTTCTACTGCTAAGAGGATCTGGAAGCTCAAAGGTACATTCCAGCTTATAGCTTTAAGCGATGGTTTTTTCCTCTTTAAATTCTCTAATGCCGAGGACTATGAAATGGTATGGAGCAAGGGAGCTTGGTTTTTTCATGGGAAACCTTTTGTTTTCCAAAAATGGTCAAAAGATTTCCAACCTACTCGTGAAATTTTTTCTACGGTTCCGATTTGGGTCAGGATTATTGATTTGCCTCTCATTTGCTGGAATTCGGAAGGTATATCAAAAATAGCTTCTAAAATTGGCACTCCGCTTTCTGTGGATGCGCTTACTGCTGCGAAAATGAGGTTGACGTATGCCAGGGTGTGTATACAAGTTGCCACTACTTCTGAATTTCCTAAATCGGTGCCCATTTCCATTGAAGAAGTTGTTTATCATCTTAAAATTCAGTATGAATGGAAACCTAACCCATGTGCATCTTGCAAATCGATGGCACATACCACCTCTTTCTGCCCTTCCAATCCTCAACCTCCACAACAAGAAACCCAACCTCCTCGAGGCCGAAGTACCTCCCGGAATCACAGGAGACAAAATTCCTCCCAGAGGCCTTCTTCCCAAACTCGTTCTTTTGGAGCTGCTCCAAAATAAAATACAACATCCACTGTATCCACTACTGCTCTTGCCTCTACTTCACTTGGAATTATCCCTTCCCAAGTTACTTTTCCTACTGCCCAGGCTTCTGATTTCCGGAATTCGCAGGGAATTGATACTGGGATTGTATCTGCTTCCACCTCTGGAATCATTGCTCCTATGTCCATTCCGGCTCTTTCAATACCACTTAATCCTCCCATCATCACCATTCCTAACCTTAACTCTCCGACTGATGAATGTATTGGTAATTTGGAGCAGGAGTCTACCAGTTCACTCAATAACCCTCCAATTCCCACTAAAAATCAATTTGATACTTTACAAAATTGTGAAGAGCAAGGTATTTTGGAGAGGGTAGAACCTTCTACCCAAGATGTTCCCACGATTGTTGATGAAACCAATATTCCATCCTCTTCAAAGACCCCATCTAACCCTTTACCCAAATCCACCAGGGGTAAAGGAGCTAAGAAGCCCCCCACACCGAAATCAAAATCCAAATGACCAGCCCTTCTATTGGAGCATGGAACATTAGAGGATTCAGCTTCTCTGATAAAGTGTGTTATTGCAAAAATTTAGCCCAATCTCTTCGGTTGGATATGCTTTGTATTCTAGAAAATAGAATACAACTTTCTTCTTTGTCGGACATTTTCTTCTTTAACTCCCATCGGGTGTTTGATTTTGAAGACAGCTGCCATAACTTCCATTGTGCCAATCCTGGCCGGATTTGGGTGAAGTGGGATTCTGGTAAAATTGCCTTTAAACCTCTGTTTATTTCCAATCAATTGATTGCTGGTATGGTTAACTATGGGAACAATGTTCCTTTTCTGCTTGCTGTGGTTTATGCATCTAATAATATGGAGGAACGGAAGGTTCTTTGGGATGAGATTAGAAATATTTGTCCCAGCCCGGGGACACCGTGGATAATAATGGGAGATTTCAACTGCTGCCGGTATCCATCTGATAAATTGGGGGGGAATGTGCTTCACCAAAATCAACTGTTTGATTTTAATTCCATAATTTTTGATGCCAATTTGTTTGATTTAGCTTCTGTGGGCTATTCTTATACCTGGTTCAACCAAAGGTCGGTGAATCCAATTCATATCAAGTTAGACCGTATGCTTGTTAATGGGGACTGGTAGGCTTCTTATCCCAAGTCTCACTATGTTATTAAATCCCCTGTTGGTTCTGATCACACTCCTATTGTGCTCCTCCCAGGTTATATGGTTAATTCTCAGCATCAGCTTCTGTTTAAGAATTTTTGGTTAAAATCTCAACACTTTTGGTATTTGCTGTTGGCTAATGTTTCTGTGAAGCCTAGGGGTCAACCATTTGCTGCATTATGTGCCATGCTTAAGCAACTAAAAACTGATATTAAGAAGGAATCCTGGGCATCTTCAAAACCCGTTGCTTCACACATTGATTCTCTTTACAGGGATCAAAGGACTTGTCTTAATTTATTGAATCAGGGATGTGATTTTGAGAGCATTTCTAATACTCTTAAAACAATTAATGTGCTGTTAGCTGAGACTTCTTCTTCATGGTACTCTTGGGTTGCTCAAAGGGCAAAATCAAATTGGCTTTCTAAAGGCGAAGATGATCTTAAATTCCTATATTCTAAGATTCATCTTAGGAGAAATTATAGGAGTGCTGCCATCTCTCTTGCTATGTCGAATTCTGATCTATCTTATGATGATGTTATCAAGAAGACTATATCTCACTTTCAAAGGGTTTACAATCCTCTTAGGAGGCAGTCTTTTGACATTCTTCTCTTCCTAGTGGGTAAAATCATTCCTCCTGAATATATTTTATCGCTCACTACTCCCTTTACTGATGCAGAAATTAAGAAGGCTGTTTTTGCTGGTGCTTCCAACTCTTCCCCGGGTCCGGATGGCTTTAATTCTGAATTCTTTAAATCCACATGGATTATTACTGGGCCTTTACTTTGCAAAGCTGTGAAGTCATTCTATCATAATGCCTACATCCCTAAATCTGCTAAGGCCACTGCCATCACTTTGATTCCTAATTCAAACCATGCGGAAGAGATTTCTGACTTCAGGCCTATTTCTCTGTGCAATACGGTTTACAAAATTATTGCAAAAATTCTTGCTCTAAGAATGAAACCTATTATGCCTCTGATTATTAAAGAAAACCAATCTAGTTTTATTCAAAATCGGGTTTCCACGGATAATGTTATTCTTGCCAACGAGATTCTTTTTCATTCTAGAAATTCCCCTCAATTTAAGATGCTATGTGCTAAACTAGATATCAAAAAGGCATTTGATTGAGTATCAAGGGATTTTCTACTTGCTAGAATGCATCAAAAGGGGTTCCCCCCCTCCTTCATCAAATGGATTAATGCATGTATTAATGATGTCTGGTTCTCTGTGTGTTTAGATGGAGCCCTGCACGGTTTTTTTCCTTCTTCTGCCGGTTTGAGGCATGGATGCCCATTAAGCCCCTATCTTTTTTGCATTGTGATGGATGCATTTTCTTGCCTTTTGGATAATGATAATGCTTTTGTTGCTCCTATGGTGGATGGGATTAGACTTTCTCATTTGATGTTTGCTGACGATCTCCTAATATTTGGCAAAGCAGATTCTTCTAACTGTCAAGTTTTATGCCGTCTGATTGATTGTTTTTCCATGGCTTCTGGGCTTGAGGTTAATTACCAGAAAAGTACTCTTTTGCTCTCCAAACATTGTCAGAATCCTGAAGAGATCAGATCTACTCTTCAAATCCCCTCTACTTCCACTTCTATTGCCTACCTTGGGATCCATATTTCAACTTACAATCCAAAAGTTGCTGATTTCTCTAAATTGATGGAGTCTGACACTCAAAAGTTATCTGGTTGGAAAGCCAAGGCACTTTCTTTTGCTGGTCGTCTGCAATTTCTTCGGTTCACAATTTGGAATTCCATTGCCTATTGGATTCGAGGTTCGATTATACCTAAAACCATCACAAAGCAAATAGAGAAATTATGTGCCAAATTTCTTTACTTTGGGGATATTACGGCTTCCAAATTGCATCTTATTTCTTGGAAAGATACCTGTAAGCCCAAGGCTAATGGGGGACTTGGATTACAGTCTATTCACTCTTTGCAATTTAGTTTTAATTGCTCTCTTATTAAGAGGTTGTACAATTTCAGCAGTCCTCTTGCTTCTTGGCTTTTTTATAAGTATGCCTCGCCTTGGAAGCCTCACCCGGTTAACGCTACTAAATTCTAGAAAAATGTTTGTATTACTGCTGTTAAAGCTAAGGACAAATTCATTTTTAACCCCTCTAGCAATGGCCCCATTGCGTTATATTGGGATCACTGGTGCAATCGTGCCCTTCTTCAGGACAATGCTGCTTTGAGTGAATTGCTTACTCTTTTTTCTAGTAATGCTCTGTTGTATGTTATTAAGAATGACTATGGGTGGAATTTGCCTTCCATGTTACCTGATTCTATGCTTCCAGCTATTGGGGAAAATGATGGTTTAAATGCTGATTGCCTTATTTGGGAAGGGGAAAAAGATAATTCTCACAACACGTATTATAAATTTCTTTATATGAGTGAGCCACTGTGTAATTGGGATCAATTCATATGGCATAAACATCATTGTCTCAGATTTTCTTCCTTTAGTTGGATGGCTTTAAAGGGAGGTCTAAAAACTGTGAATGTGCTTTGCTCTAGGGGGATTACTGTTCCTAATGTTTGCTCCCTTTGCCATAATCAATTCGAGACTATATCGCACCTATTCTTTGAGTGTGATTACGCTTTTTTAGTAATCTCTAATATTATACCAAGTATGACGCAGCAATTGTTGAGGCCTAATATTTTGCAAGCTTTTGAATGCTTGAATCATCATTCCTCTGCTTTAAAGCACTTTTACTACCTAATCATTTGCTGCGCTATTTATCATCTTTGGAGAGAAAGGAATGATAGGAAATTTGGCAATGTATCTTCCTCTTCTACTTCTTTATCTCTTAAAATTAAAGGTGCAGTGCTAGCTAAGTTGCTGAGACGGAAAAATGGTTATGCCTTAATGGAGCTGCTTTGATTGGTGACCGTTGTTGGTATTTTTGGGGCTATTCTGGGAGTTTTTATAGTTTTGCTGAGGTTGATGTATTTTTCTGGATACTGCTCTATGGCCTTGCTGAAGGCCTTTCTTGGAAGGCAGGATTTTCGGATTATCTCCTTGGTTTCCTTTTGGGAGCCAGGACAGCTGCTTCGGGCCCTGAGAGTATTTTTGGGGACAATGATGAGTACTGTTGGACCTTTTTCCCCTTGGAGGGTCGTTCTTCGGCAACCAGGGGATTTATCGGAGGCTTTTCATTCATCGGGTTGTCAGTTGGTCAGCAGCCTGAGTCCTCAAACATTTTGCTTCAATTACCACGTTTTGGTGCTTAATTAATCTTTTTGTTGGTATTGGGTGGTATAGTTGTGATTTTCCTGCATAAGTTTTTTGTTTTACTTATGTAGGTTTTGCTTCTTTTATTTTACTGTCATTACTTGTAATGTTCTTTTTTCTCTGAATAGAAGAAGGGCTAATGCCCCAAAATTTCCCAAAAAAAAAAAAAAAAAGAAATCATTTCAAATCTTTGAAAAGTGAATCTCTGAAAATGATAGTAGAATTTCTTCCTGAAAGTTCTCACAATATCCTTCATGCACTCACCGAAATAGACAATGCTGACACCAAATATATTTTATTCTCAAAGGATATCATCATCGATGGCAAATATTACCATAAAATATTTCTTTATTCTCCATTTTCCTCTGTTGAAATCTCTCTCTCTTCTCCATTATTAGCGGTCATTCTTTTCTTAAAAGCCTTTTGTTTTGAGTATCAAAAGATCTTCATTTTTCACCACAATCAGTACTGTTGCGGATCGAGGTGCTGCTCGTTGGTTGACAGAATCAGTTCCTCGTACAAAATATATTAGAACAACCCGAACAAATTTCTTTCTGCATGCGATGCTATATTAAAATCAGTTTACTTGTTCTCACTCTTGCGTACGTTAATCAGCCTACGATTCTTTCATCTTCTACATACTTCCAAATTCTCAAATTCCAATATAACATAGGAAAGCAGAATGACCAGTTTTCAGACGATCTATTTATGCTGCTGATCGTTTCTTTAGAAGCTATTGGTTCTCTTTATAAAGATAGAACTTTAATGGTGTCACTTATTTTTGTTTTCTTCTACATTTTTATCAAGTGGTACCTTCATAAGTGGGACATCTCGAAGAAATTCGTGCAGTGAACCAACCCTAAAGATGCGTATAATGCCCAACTGTTCCATTGGCAGCCAGCAACTAATACTCTATTAAAGTAGGTTGAAGAAAACGATTTGTGTCACTTTAATGGATGCGAAAGCTCTTATGACCTATTCAACGAAATAAAAAAGTAGAAGATATAGTATTTTATTAATTTCATAACTTCTTTGCTTATCAGCTAAGTAAATCGACAATCATATAAGAGGAGAATATTTATATTGGGAAAAAGACGTTAAATTTTATTTAGGTGTGATTCACTGCACTAAGTGGTGAACATTTAACAAGTTGGGCAAAAGATTGCGCCATTCTAAATTTCTTTAATGATCCCGACTTTGGCTTTCAGTGCACTGCTTGTTGATACAAGTGTTGATTTTTTTTTTTTTAAATAAATTATAGGAAAGGAAGAATCAAAAGTTATTTAGAAATACTTTTTTATGTATTTTTGTTTGGATTTTTAAGAAAAAAATTAATCTTACATGATTTTTAGGTTTCATTTCGGATTGCTTTTTTTCTGCTTCTTAAAACAATTTTGTAGTACAAAAGTTTTAATTTTTGTACTAGAAAGATGCTTTAAAAAACATTAAAAAAGCCGTCCCAAACGAAACCTTAATTTTATATATTTATGAAAAAATATAATTATCTAATATAATCGACTAAGTTTCCCAACATTTTATTAAATGCTATCAAAATTCATTATTTTATTTTCATATTTATTGTGTATGTCTTCTTACACCAACAACGCCTTCATCCCACTCCGGGAGGTTGGCTGCATGAATCTTTTTTCTCTATTACGTCCTATTTAATTTTAAATTTTTATTTAAATTTAATAAAAATATCACTAATAATATTTTTCTAATTAACCAAGTCTTTTTAATTTTTTTTCTAGATTTCTTAACATGGGCCGGGTCTAATATCTCTATTCTCCTAACTAAGGGTCCGTTTGGGACGGCTTTTTTATTGCTTTCTAAAACGGAGTTTTAGTACAAATTTTTTTATTTTTGTACTAAAACTCTATTTTAAAAAGCAATAAAAAAGCCGTCCCAAACGAAGCCTAAATTATTACTAGACCGATATTTTATATGACAAAACATCTAAAACGATATTTTCTTATCTTATTTGCCATTGAAGCTATATATTCTAAAGTTTTTCATATTTTGCTAAAAAAAATTTTTTTGCAAGCTTAGAATAACCGCTCCCCTTTACTATATAATTAGGATTAATCACTTAAATGGCCTTTTCAGAGTCAGCATACAATCATTTTACGCTGAAAGATTACTGAAAAACTCTAACATTAATAATTACATTAATGATTGTGCCATTTATGAATGTCGACTGTATATCTGAAATGATTTGCAATTAAAAGAGTTGCAGAATTCATTAATAATCAATTTTGTTGAAATTATTTATCTTAATATATATAATAACGCAATTATTCATTCAAAGATCAGCACTTTAATTGGGTTCAAAAAAAAATAAAATCTCATCTAAAATGTCATTAATTTCTATGATTTTAGTAACAACTTGAAGAATCAATGCTATACTTTAAAAGTGCTTTAAAGCTCTTCATAAAATATTTCATCTACCGTTTTTTTTTTAATACATTTTAAATAATAATGGTTAGTTTAGGTGGAAGTGAGTGCTATTCTTTTTCTTTTTCCTTTTGTGCTACAAAAACTATTGTTGGCTCTTTGTTTTATGTTTTTCTTTTCTTTGAGCTCTTCTCTTTATTCTACCTTTTCTTCTTCTCTTTTGAGATATGTCCTTCTGAATCTTTGATTTGTTTGTTCAAATTATTCATTAAGATTTCGTTTGGAACAAGGTTCTTATTACTTTCAAAAATAGTATTTATGTACAAAAATTTATATTTTAAAAAATTTGTACTAAAAAAATATTTTAAAAAACAGTAAAAAAAGCCGTTCCAAATGAACTCTAAGACTTTTCCAACATGCTTTTCTCACATCTCTTGTCACTAACTCCAAACAATGAGTTAAAGATAAATAGGATTTTTTTAACTGATTTTTAAATGTAAAATAACAAATTGAAAATAAAAAATTAATTTAGCATTCAAATTATTTTATTCAAATTTATTACAAGAACATAAATAATCATTCTTATGTACTAACATATCATAATTTATAATTAATAGATCTAAGAATGTTTAACATGTGTTTTTTAAATAAATATTATTTTTTAAATATGGCCGGTCGATGATGAATAACTTTTACAAAAGAGCAAGCAAAAAAAAGTTTCATTTTGTGCCTTAGTATCTTAACACTATGTTGTTTAGGGTCAAAATAATAAGAGACACTTTAATACCTAATGAAGAGCCTATGCAGAATTAAAGGTGTGACTGAACTAGGTGCGCCTAAAAATTTTCTTTAGAAAAAATCCCAATTTAAAATCACATTAAAAACATGCAAAAAAACAAATAAACAATCGAACACACTATTGTACTTGTATAAATTGCATCTAAATCTGTGATCAAAATACAAGTGATCACAATCTTAATGTTCACTAAAAAATGCAAGCTAAAAGCCAATTAAAGGAAAACTGGTTTAATAAAAAAGTATCTTCCTATGAAATACTTGGGTACTCCTCTGTTTAAAGGTAGAAAACGCTTTCTTATTTGATGGCATTTTCTCTACCATTCAGAAGAAACTTACTTCGTGTGCTTTCAATTACTTATCTTATGGCGGTAGACTTGTTCTCATTAAACATGTTCTTTGTTCTATTCCCATTTATTTGCTTCATACTGTGGCCCCGACTATTAATGTTTCGAGAAGGATGGAGGTTTTTTTCAACAAATTTCTTTGGAGATCCAAGGCTGGATCTAATGCTATTATGTGGGGTTCTTGGAAGAACTGTTCTGGTACTATGGAAGAGGGAAAACTTGGGTTTAAAACCATAAAAGATATGACTCAAACTTTTAATCATAAATTGTGGTTTAATTTTAGAGCCAAAAAGAGTCTCTGGGCTAAGTTTATGGTTACTAAATATTGTGGGATGCAGCATCCTTTAAATTGTTCTTTCAAAATGGGTGATTCTCCTAACTGAAAAAGATTATGCAACATCAAATGAGAAGCTGAGGAGTTAATTTAATGGGGTTTAGGTAGTAGTAATATTTATTTTTGACAAGATAAATGGTTGGGTAACTTTTCTATTGATAATCTTTTATATACGCGTTCTATTTCCCACTGCAAAGTTAAGGAATTTTTTATTAATGATAGTTGGAACCTGGATTTACTTTACACTATGGTGCCAGATTTCATTATCAACTTAATTTTAAACATTACTATTCATTTAGAGATGGATGATTGCATCTTGTCTAGCTGCTCCAATGATGGGAATTTTAGCACTAAACAAGTTTGGAAATTAACTAAGCATTCTCTGCCGACTAGTTTCATTAATGTTTCTTACTGGCAAGCTAGTATTCCCCCTACTTACTCTTTTTTGGTTTGGAGGATTTTGCACAGTTTTGTTCTTGTGGATTCAATGCTTATTAAGAAAGGGCTCTATATTGTGTCTAAATGTCAATGCTGCTATCATACTGAAAGTTTACTCCATGTCTTTTATCAAGCCCTCATTGCGATGAATGTTTGGATTTATTTTGACAACTTGTTCAAAGTTTTCTCTAACTTTCAATTTACTTCTATAACTGAGGTTCTTAGTGAATGGTTTATTAAAAGGCCATATTCGCAATATCATTCCTGTTTTGATTTGTTGGTATATTTGGGATAGTAGGAATGCTTCTAAACATGAGAATGAAAAAATGGATGCAAACACTATTATTTCCAAAATTAAGCATAAAAATTACCAATTGTTTGTTGCTAAGCTTTTAAAGATTGACTATTTCAAAAGTTACCATCATCTTTTTGATGAATTTGGCTTCAACTTCCCTATTACTATTGTTGTCTCTAACAATAGAATTATTTACTGGACTAAACCTTTGGCAGGGTGTTTCAAACTCAATACGGATGGTGCTAGAAATACTACTGGTGGAGCTGGGTGTGGTGGCATTATTAGGGATACTAAGGGTGTTGTCATTAAAGCTTATGCGGGTCCCTCTAATGTTATTAATGCTATACAGGCTGAATTGGAGAGTCTTTTGTATGGGATTAAGCTCTGTAAGTCTCTTGGGATTAATAACCTCTAGGTTGAAGTGGATGTGATGCTCATTATTCATTACATTAAAGGTCATTCTTCTGCCAATTCTGACAACTTCTATAAGCTTAGAGATATTAAACATTGTCTGTCTCTAACCTCTTTTAAGAGAAGGGAATGCGGTGGCCGATTTTCTTGCCAAAAGGGGTTGTATTCTAGTTAATTTTGAGGAGTATGATGAACACAATCTTCCTACTGAAGCTCAAGGGGTTGCTAGATTAGACCGATTGAAATTTTCTTATATTCGTGTGTATTAACATTGGTTTACTTTTCTACTATTTTCCCTCCATGATTTGCCTTCTCTCTGTACCTCTTGATTCTTATTTCAGGTATGGCTATCCTATTTACTGCTTATGGAGTTTTATTAAGACATTAGACTTTGGCGTATTTGTTGGTTTCCATTTATGGAGGATGTTTTTGCCCAGGTATCTCTCGGTGAAATGTTTTCTTGTTATTCCTTTTGTCTCCTGCTTCGGGTATGACATTCTGGGCATTGTGGGTCTCATTTATGCTGATGTGAATTGGCTTATTATGGCTGCTAATCTCTATTTTATTGGTGTTAACTGTTTTTGGGTTACTACTAATTAAGGTTTTCTATTTTGATGTGTTTGTGGTTTACCACATCTGGAGGTTCCTAGTACTGTTTTGCTACTTCTACATTGCTGTTTTATGGATTATCTCTCTGTTTGGTGACTGTCTTCTTGCTGGGCTTCCTAGTTTGAAGGATTGGTATTGCAGGTTTTGGGTGAGCGCTTTTAGGTAATTCCCCTTTAATTTTGTTGCATTTGGATTTTGGGATTATTCCTATTAAGTTTTCGATTTTTGTTATCCTAGGTACTCCTAACTCGAAGGGTGGTCAGTGTTGTCTGCTGTGGCTTTTTTCCTATATCATTAGGGATATTCTAAACCGGGCTTGTAATTTTTTCAATGCTAATCTCTTGTGGAGAGTGTTTCACTCCCTCATGTTATATGCTTTGAGTTTGGTGTTACAGATCCTGGTTACTTTGCACCGTATTTGGACTTGTTTTTTAATTTTAGTTGTGGGCAATTCTCGGATGCTGCCTCTCTCTCAGTGCTGTGAATCCTTACTTAATCTCAATGAAGTTTTTGCTTTTGGCATCAGAGAAGTTTTTCTGCCTCTCTATCCCATTTCTTATAATTTCTATTAGTTTTTGCATCTTTCATCTCAGTATATCCGTCATAAAATCTATTCTTCTTGGAGGTTTCTTTTTGTGCAGATCTTTTGCCTTAGTATGTGCTTCTACAATGATTGCAGAGGGAGTTTCCCCATCTCTTTTTGGAACTTTAGGAAGGAGAATTACATTTTTTGCAGGAAGACCGCTATGATCATAGGTATCTTTTTCTTCCTTTTTTGGGTTTTGTTTTCTTGCAAACCTAGAATGTTCTTAGGTTTTTTTGTAACTCTTAGTACAAGGAACCACAGACTTGTAGGTTTAATTTTTTTTTTGATGTAGCTCTTATGAGCATTAGAGAGCTGGAGGTTCCTTTTAAGGACCTTGTAACCGCTTTTTTGATATTAACACGTAGGCCCCTCTGTTAGTTTTAATTAAAAAAAATCTTTAAAAGCAAAGCAATAAACACTACAAGAAAAATAGGAATTTCTGGCAATTTTTTCGACAAAATATTCCTATGAATATTTCCCATGAAAAATTCCACCGGTTTTAAATGTACCTGTGGAATGTTCATCGAAAATCTGTCAGAAAGAGCCCTTAATTCACCGTTTCATTCTTCTATCTTCTAAGTCATGTGAAAGTCATGTTTTCTCACCCGAAATAGTTCCTGGAGTCATGCCTTTAGTCCAAGCCTTCTATTCGTCGTTCCCGGACAGATTTTCCTTCACCATCGAAGCTCTCGATTCGCCATCCACCTCTTCTCAGTAAGATTCATTCATTGTTGTCCACTCTCAGCTTTCTTATGGGTGGAGATGACTATGTTGATGCTGATTATTATGATGATGGTCTCATGAGCCTTGGTTAATGCTTTGCCTGCCTCACCATTAGGGGTGTAAATAAGTAGTTCTTGAGCAACTCAAGCTTTGTCAAATGAGCAAACATTTTGCATTAAGATCTTTAACTTATCTAGCCAAACAAAACTCTTGTTTATAAACATAAAGCATACTTGTAAAGGTAGAAGTAGCAATTTAGTTTATGAATAGCAAAAATGTAGTTTATCAACTGCAAATTCTTTTGTATATATCATTGAATTATGTAGATTCATGATTTCTTAAATCTCATGTCTTGAGTCCTTGCTTTATGAATTAATAAAATCACCATTATTCTCTATTACTATACCAATACCCTATTATAATTTTCGACAAACTAAAAGGATAAAACCACTTTCCATTTCTAGTATATTTTCACACTTCTTTCAATATTTTTATTTAAAGGTGCTACGAAACTTTTTTTTTCATTGATTTTTGTTGTTTTATATCTTGATATATCATCAAAAAATTATCTTGAACGAGCACGAATCTTGAGGCAAAACCAAATTGGAAACATTATTGAAAATTAAAATTGGGATAAGTGGAACTTTGATTTTAGCAAACTTCTAGTCGAAATGAATGTCTCAAACACCAAATTCGACTCAATTCGAGCCCAAACAGGTCCAAATCAAGGACCCAAAGCAGCATTGGAAGGTTGAAAACAGAATTTGGATTACCAAATGGTTTACAAATGTGACATTCTTATAGTGGAATCGAGCGGCTCAACGAGGAAAATTCAACGAGCCCAAGATCACTGAATTTCGATGTCACTAAGATGTCTAAATGTCCAGCAAATGGTCCATGATCATGGGAATTAACATCGGTCGTCCATACAAACCACTCCGAAAATACCCTTGATCTTCCTCCTATTTATGAGTCAAGCCACCCTAGAAAATCTATAAATAGGGCCCCCTTTCTCATGAAAGGGGACCCTAAGCCAAAGGAAACAATAGAGAGATCGGAGATCGTTCTTTCCTCCATGCTCCTCGACCACCACCCGGAGTTCTACCCGATAACCACCTCATGCTAGAGTTCCGCCGGACCATCACCTAAGGCCCAGAGTTCTATCAGACCACCACCTAAGGCCTAAACTTCTATAAAAAAAGCACCTGAGGCTCAAACTTCTGCCAGCCAACCATGTGACACCTGCACTTCTATCGATCCACCACTTAACATCCGGAGTTCTATCGCACCATCACCTGAGGCCTAGATTTATGTTGGACCACCACCTAAGTTTTTGACTTCTGCCAGACCACCACCTGAGGCCCGGAGTTCTGCCCGAACCCCCTCCTGAGGCTTAGATTTATGTCGGACTACGACTTGAGGCGCGGACTTCTATTGGACCACCACCTGACACCCGAAGTTCTACCGGACCTCCACATGTTACCCAAAGTTCTACTGGACCACCATACGACACTGGATTTCTATCAGACCACCATCTGATGCTGAAGTTCTACAATACCACCATCAGGCTACCAACTAATGCCCAAATTTTTAAGTAACACCAGACTTCTACCAATCCACCAAGTGATGTTGGACTTTCATCCTCATTTGTCTCTAAATTTCTACCATACAGTTGATATTTGTATTCTAATCACCCTCAAGGATGAGTCTTCCCACTGTAATCTACCCAAATATTCATGGAATCATTTTACATAGGCAATGCCCCATGGTTCTCCCCTTTTCATGTCTTTCCACATAAAAAATCTTATTTCTCTGTATGTGAGTTGGATATTAGTACAACGCTAAGACCCAATATTATGACTCTACAGTCACATATATTTTAGCCCACAACATTTCTAAATCTTTACTATAATACATTAGAAATGAATGTGATATGTGATTTAATAATAGCTGCTTGATATTATTATTATAGTACTATGATAATAATATATGCATATAAAAGATAAATAAAGATTGCTTGACCCATTAGTTGGAGACTAATTGACTTGTATAGGATAGTCTGTGTACAATACTTCCTAATTTTATTATAATGAAATGGTTTTGACAGTCTTTATTAATTCTTTAATTTTAGCCTTTTATATAATTATTTTATTGATTGATAATTTTAATACAATGATTACTTTATCAATTTGACATCTATACTGATTTACTAGTCTACCCATTATACTACTTTACTAGATTTTATTACTTATTACTTTATTATTTATAAATTTTACTACTACTATATGTGAGCTTTACTATTTCTATATAGATTCATAATCATATGACTATTACTATTATGAATTAACTAACGACATGCATATTGCTTCTTTGTTATACTTTGAATTTAGTTATAGGATTTTAGTGACCAAATAGGATGTTTAGCTCATTATATGTGATTTACATGATTTAGGTCTGAAAAGAGATTCAAGAGTGTGAGATTGAACAGAATTTCTTAGGTTTTACTTTTTTTATTTTAATTTTTTTTTGTGCTTATGGAAGGGTAGAAATAATATGATTGAATATATCCTAAGTACATACATGATTTTTTGGAAAAGAACCAAATGCTTATATTGATATTTTGAGTTATAGTGTTGTTTTTGCTGGTATTTATAGCTGATAAATGAAATTATATAGCTCTGGTTGTTATATAACAAAAGATAAAAGAAAGAATTCATCCAAATTAGATTATGGGATGTGATATTATTAACCTTCACACCACTTCTAACAGGATTATTTCTAAAATTCTAGCATCCATATTGGCTTCCCTGCTGCCTAAGATTATTTCAATAGATCAGACTATTTTTGTGAAAGGGATATGCATCTTTGATAATGTGTTGCTTGCTTAAGAGCTCATTCATGAAATTAACCTCAGAGTGAAAGGGCATAATTTAATTATGAAATTGGATATTTCTAAAACATATGATAATATAAATTTGTCTTTTATTTTCAATATTATGCATATATTTGAATAAGGGAATTGTTGAGAATGTTCGGTTTATTTTTATTATCAATGATAAATCTAGTGACTTTTCAAAGCCGGTCAAGGTGTTAAACAAAGGGACCCAAGCTCCCTTACTCTTTATATTATTGCAGTGAAATATTGTTCTAGAGGCCTTCATCATCTCTTTATGCATTATAAGAGTTTATCCTACATAACTTCTGGTTGTATAAGAGTTTTTCATCTTATCTTTACTGACAATATCATCATTTTTTGCAATGGGGATATTAATAATGTAAAGAAAATTTTAACTTTTTTTTGAAAAATATTTAGAATAAAAGTGGCTTTTATTTTAATTAGAATAAATGTACTTTTATAGTTGGGAAGGGTATGAAACAAACTTATGTTAATTCTATCAAGAACATCATTGATTTTATTAAGCAATCACTCCCTCTTTACTATCTTTGTACTCCTCTTCATAAATTTCATAAGAAGACCTTTTTATTTGATAAGATGTTTTCTAATATTAAAAATAAATTAACTAAATAGGAAATTTAAATTTTTTTCCATGGTTGCCAGGCTTATCCCGATTAAAAGTGTTCTTTGATTAATGCCTATTTATTCTCTTAAAGCTAACAATCCTACTATGGAATTGTGCTCCAAAATTGATAAAGTAATTAATAAGTTATTATGGGAGGCTCTACTCATGATAAGAAAAAAATTCATTTGCATGCTTGGAGCTCCTATTGTGACCCTCTCAAGGAGGGTGGATTAGGTTATAAATCGATTATGGACATTGTCAAAGGTTTTTTTATTAAACTTTGAAGAAATTTTTGAATTACTATGCCTTTATGGGCTAACTTTATGAACATAAAATATTGCAAGTATTCTCATCCTACTGTTGACCTCTGTGTAAAGAACAAAAAGAGAAAGGAATCACAAAATGGCATACCTCGTATCTGTCGAGAGGCCGCCCAAATCTCCCGAAATCCCGCAGGGAATCCCGCTGAAATACTGTAGACGCGGCGCCGTTCGCGTCTGATCCCGCAAATCCCGCGGCAGCTCCTCGATTTTCGCCTGTTCGCGTCGTTAAATAGAAGCCCTGCTCCCTTCCACTTCCGATCCAACTTCACAGGAGCTCCTGGACGCGAAACCCCTCTCCCACGACACTTCTCTTCTTCCTCCTCAAGCCAACGACCCAACGCCTAGCTCCCACCACTGTTCGATCTATTCGATCCACGAAGAGAGAGAGAGAGAGAGAGAGAGAGAGAGAGAGAGAGAGAGAGAGAGAGAGAGAAAACTCCTCCAAACCTCCATTCCAAGTCGAGATCTCCGATCTCCTCACTCAGCCGAAGCCTCCTCTGCCCGATTCACCCTCTCCGATCGATCTCCAGGCCGGACTGTGCCCTAGCCTTACCCGATCTCCTTGCTGTTCGCCTCCTTCACCGACGCCCCTTTGTTGTCGGACTGGAAGTTGCGGCATTTTGATCGAAGCAACAACAGGAGCTCGCTCGAGTGAAGGTAACTCTCTCCCTTCCTCGCGCTTCTTCGGCATGACCCCATGAAACCAGAAAAGAGAGGGGGGGGGGGAGGATTTTTATTTACTTATTATTATTTAATTATAAATTAATTAAAAATAATATTAATTATAGTTAGTTTAATTTAATTATAATTAATTATCCTAATATTAGTTAATTATTATTAATTATATTTAAATATAATTAATTATTTATATTTAATTACTTTAATTATAATTAATTAATAAATAATTATAATCATTTATAAATAATGTAGTTTAATTATGAATGATTATTATATTTTATTAATTAATTATTAATTATTTATAATTAAATATAACTAGTTAAATTAATTATATATTAAATATTTTTAATCATGATTAAATAATATTGATTATAATCAGTTATAATTAAGTTTAATTATAATTAATATCTTTTTTTTAATTAATTTTTAAAGTAAAAAAAAAGCTTGCATCCCCCCACTCTCCTTCCTCGACATTCGTGTCGAACAGGCAAACCACCTAAGCACGCCTTTAGTGGCCGTGGTAGGAGGGAACCCGGTGCGACACCTACGACGAGGTAGGCGAGTGACCCCTCGATCCACGTGTCAACCACTACAACCCCGCGGAGGTATGAACTTTTCTAAACTCAAAACCTTACTTCAATATTCGTGGCAAACTAGAGAACTGTCCTAAGCACGCCTTTATTGGCCGTGGTAGGATGGAACCCCGGTGCGGCACGTACGGCGAAGCGGGGTAACTTATAAGTACCCCCGAGCGGGGGGAAAGCAAAACTGTCTCTTTTAATAAAAATGCTTTTTAAAACCCCAAGCACGCCTTTAGTACGCGTGGTGGGAGAAAACAAAAATACAACCGCCGCGGTGTCTCACCAACACCAACCGTGCATGCCTTTAGTGGCGTGGCGGGTAGGCGGCCGCTTGGTTATTTCCCTTAACGGGGGAGACGCCGGGAGGCTGCCGAAATTTGGATTGAAAATTCAAGGACTTTGAACAAGATTTGGACACATTTGGACAACCAAGGACTCTGGACTATGCTCAGAACTCAAATCAAACGAACTTAACTTGGCATAATTTAAAATGAAATCAAGCTTACATCAAGTAATGTTGTAAGTAATTAGAACTTGATTAAACTCAAATACAAAGAACATTGGCTTGAGATTGTAGTTTTTGAACAACTACAAGAGGATTTGAACATGAACTTGGTTTGAACCAAGTGGGGACTTTGACATCCAATTCAAACTCAAATGTGACATGAACTACAAAAGACTTAATCAAAATGAACTTAAAATTTGAATCAAATGGTGAAATTTGTAAGCTTGAACCACTTGAACTCAAAAGAACTTGAACTCAAAATGGAGGACTTGTGAACATTGAACTTGAACTAGACTTGATTGAACTCAAGGAGTTTATATTTGCACTTGAATTCAAGAACTCAAACTTGAATCAATCTTGGACATTATGGGACTTCAATCAAACTCAATCAAGAAGAGCTTGATTCGAACTCAAGCAAAGACTTAAACAAGAACACAAAGAACTTTGACTTGTAATTGTAGTTTGAGACAACTACAATGACAACTTGAACTCAAGCTCCTCTTTGAACTCAAATGAACATTAAGCTTGAACACTAATCAAACTTAATTTGACATGAGTTGAGTGATTTAGACTCAAATGAAGATTTAATTTGAGCCTACGTTGTGAACTCGACTTGAACTTGAATGTGATACGAACTACAATGAATTTGAATTCAAAACTTGGATTAGAGTTTGAACTTGACAAAGAATTCAAAATCAAATCATAAGCAAGAGGACTTGAGTTGGTACACTAAACTAGAACTTGAACTCGACATGAGCACCAAGAATCTTAGACATAGAACTTGAGCTTGCTACTCAAACTCAAACAGTTTGGGGCTTGGACTTAAATGAATGATGGGGAGCAAACACAAGAAAATGTGCAAGGAGTTATGTCAAGACTTCAAATGAACATGATTTTCCCATTGCAAATAAAACACTTGTGATGAATCATTTTACATGCTACAAATCATGCTAGAGTTCATGAATACCATCCATCCACAAGCAAAGGTTAATTGGAGAGTGCAACGATATGATCGTAATTAAGATATGAAATTTTTGAGATATCAATGTGTCGTCACATTGATTGGGATGAACATGTTATTAAGCAAGTTTGCTACACAATATTTGAACCATCTTCACATGGCACTAGAAGATTTATGAGGTTCAACAAGGCTCTTCCATCGTTAACAATTAAAGACCAGCTAATCCACAGACAAAGGTTGACGAAGAGCAAGAAAAAGCAAACGACTCTTAAGCACCACGAAGGAGGAAGGAATACACAAACACCAAGTTCAAATCAACGTATAATCCTTCGACAATCAATATCAGTCCACATGCAAGCAAATATAGGAGATTCCTCTAATCAATATACAAAGGAACAATGGATGCAAGAATCTACAATAAGGCAGGAGATTAGTTGGTACACTACGATCTACCTGCAGAAAGCAACGAGTAGTGTACGACAGTCTACCTGTACAAAGCAGCGAACCATTCAATTCAGAAGCTGCTACGCCACGCCACCGAATCTGCAACATTTGTACAAGCTGACAGAAGGCTTCTACACTTATTTTAAAGTACCCCTGCACGTGCACTATAAATTGTATACACATAGGTACACTAAAAGGGGTAAAAACAATTGTAAAACCCGCATGGGCCCCGGCGAGCGTGTTATTGGTACACACGTGACGTCTAGGGATGCTGCGCGGATTGATAAGTGAGTTCAGGTTCGAAACCAATCCTTCTATACGGGTCAATAGAAGTCGACAGGGTTCGAACCATTAAGCAAATATAAAGTTGTGGAGACTAGTATATTTGCTTTAAAATATTCATATTAGGCCTCCAAGGCTTACAACAATTAGAATTCACTATCAAGGGCATAAAGCCTACGAAACCCGATCCTCTGTCGACAGCCCGACAGAGTTGACAATGTTCACTCCATAAAGAGAAGTAACCCCGAACACCCCGATGATTGCCGTGTTGAATTCAGATCTCAACCGGAGGGGTTTCTCAAATATTTTCAAATATCTTCAAAATATCCAAAATCAATTTCAAATATTTCATAACTCCACCCAAATACCCACAAAAGTCCTAAAATTCCAGAAAACTCCACAAAAATCTCAAAATCCCAAAAACCCAAAAAATATTTAAAAATGAAATAAAATCCATCAACCCACTTAAAGCAAATTTCATCCGCCCTCCGCAACAGTTTGTCGAGGCGAACAAATTAAAATTTACTCTAGCTCACAAAGAGCCAAATGCCTGGTCGAAAATATTACTAGGATCCATTCTCAAACAATCTCTTGCCAGTAAGGACGTGGTACGTGTCCTCTAACCGGCAGTTTCGCCGCCAAATGGCACTGCAGGTAAACGGTTATGACCCGGGGCCCTCTGAACCGAGTGGTTTTGCCGCCAAATGGCACCACAGATACCGGTTATGGCCAGAGCGAATACGCTCCTTAATGGCGTTAAATCCTTGAGATATGAATCAATAGGATATGATCGATAGGGCACAAAGCCCTCTATCAGCTAAGGTGGATTCAAATTTGTCCCCTTAGACAAACATTAAACCCCGGTCTACAAGGTCCCCTTGGACGAAGCAGCCCATGGCTGCCGACAAGGATCTTTCTGTCAGGTTGGGTCAACTACCTCCTCTGATTAAGTAGACCAAGGACCACGATGGCCCGGGACGACAGAACCATGGGATCTTGATCGGGCCCATCATCCATTCCCCCACCATCCGCTTTAAGTGCTCGATGGTGAAATTTCTATTTTAAATACCAAACTTTTCAAACCTTTCTAAATACCCAAATCCAAACCCAATCTTTCAAATCCAAACTCATTGCTGCTACTATATGCCAGATAGCACGTATACTCTACGTATCTGATTGACGATTAGCCTTAATCGAAAGTTCTCTCTCGTGATCGAGAGGGGTAATTAACTATAGGGGCTTGTGCCTATAGGAAACAAGAACTCAGATCATAAAGTCCTCACCAAATGAGGGCGAAATCTCTGGGTAGTGTCTTATCTACAAACCCATCTGCCTTCCATAATTTACCTCGGAACTTATTCAGTTAAAACTCCCTCGCCGAATAAGAAAAGCGAGCGGAGGCTGGGGCCGAATTTTTGGAGCCCACAGATTTCTGGCGCTCCGCTAGGGATTGGTTTTTCTTTCCATATCTGGCTAGTCATTCATAAGCTATAGTAGCAGCTATATCAAATCGTACTCAAAATTTTGAGTCTTTCGCAATGATCATTTGACAAATCAAAGTCCTGAATATTCTAAAATGATCATTCACAAAAATTTTTTTTATTGAGATAGCTTGTTTAGCAGTATTTTAAATTTATATTATTTGAATTGTTCGCTAATGTTATCTTCTCTTATTTTTGTGTTCTGTGCAAGTCTCTGCATTTTGAAAGTGCGGGGTGATGTATCAGATTCAGATTACTAACCCTTGCCTTTCGTTTATGAAGATGGATCTACAGAACACCCCGATGACCGTCCAGCTGGGACGAGGCGCCAGGATCCAACTGGCTAATGCTGTCATAGAGACTGGAAATACTGGGGCTACCATCCAGTTTGGTAGCATTGACTTTCCTGCAGTTGTTGCAAGAACTGCCGGAGCTCCTGCTGGTCGTGTGCATCTGCCGGCACAACGACATGTTACTGAAAATCCTCGTGGTAGGATTTCTGTATTCGAGAGGCTATCACAGCCTGACATCCTAGCCACCAAGAGGATTGTGGCTGACGGAAGAATCTCCGTGGTGACTGCCAACACCACTACTCTGCCAACCAGGTTATCTGCACCTGGGAAATACGATGCTGAGGCCTCCTCATCTGGAGGAAAGCCTACAAGGAGGCAAAGAAGGAAGATGAACGCTGAGCTCCGAGCTCAGCATCAACAACTCCCAGTCCACCCATCAAATCTGCCGGCCCAAGAGTCTGAAGCCAACATTCCAACCCGGAATGGATTTGCAAATCTGAAGTGGGTCAAAAGAAACAGCTCTACTGGTGAGCTGAAGAAATCCTTTTGGGATCGACGGCCTGAAGCTCCAGTCCCTCCAAGGAAGAAAGAGCCTGAAACTCTTTCAGCCCGGGTATACAGAGTCTTGAAGACTGTAAAGGAGAAAGGTCTGAAGAAAAGAAAGTTCCAACGGCCCTTAGTGATAGAGGCTAGAAGAACTCCGCCGAGGGAGCGCATATCCTTTGCGGCAGAAAGAAGAGAAAGAAGATATACCCCACGCGGTGAACATCAGGGTGTGACACCTAAACCATATGTTCAGGGATCCACCGTTGAAAGGTCCCGGTGGAAAGAAAAACAAATCTGGAGGCCAAAGCCTCGAAGAAATGAGAAAGAAAGAAGAGAAAGGATGACTGATCTGGGCGTGACATCCGGTGAGGCTTCTCGGAGATCCGCCCCCATTTTCGAACAACGTCAGAAGTGGGCCCCAAAAAAGACCCATAATGATACTCCTCCAAACGGTAGACACCTTGGAGAATCCTCCAGGGGATCCCGTCGTCCTCCATCTCCTCCAAAGGAAAGGACCAACTTCGACCGCAGCCCGTTGATCGAAGATGTCCCCGTGCCTAACCAAGAACCGGAAATCCAGTGGCGGTGCCGTTCGGAGATCCGAGTACTAGAAGAGGAAGGAAATAGGCAAGGGGGAGACGACATTGAAGAGAAAGAATTCCTTGAAGGGGAAGAAAATATTGAAGAAAATATTGACGAATTTATGGAGGAAAATTTAGAAGAAAATATTGATGAATTTCTAGAGGAAAATCTAGATGAAGAAATCCAAGAAATAAATGACACTCTGGACATGGAAGTTGTCTACATGGTGACACATATAGACATCGATGATGGTGCCAATTATGATGACGATGAAGATGAAGAGCGTTGGCAACCGCCACCCTGGCAAGTATACCATCGTCGTCGTAGAGAAGGATCCACCACTGGCAGAAGCCGTCATTCTCAAGAAGAAGAAGAAGTGGAGGAAGTGAATGATAATCATTTTGATGCTGAAAATGTCACACTCGCTGAAATGCGACGACAAATGAGACGATAAATGAGAGCCAAAGATAGGGAAATCTCTCAGTTGAATGAGAAGATGACTGAGATGATGGCTCAGATGGGGGCAATGATGCAGATGATGCAGAGAACTGCCGCTGTTGGTGCCATGCCTAATCCTCCTCCGGATCCTCCAAATTTTCAAATACCTCAAGTCTCGGGAGTACGAGGTATTCCTGAAGGTGGCCACGAAGTTCATAACGTCGTTCGTCGGCCCACCCCACAAAATGTTGCAAGTACTTCTAAACCTGTAACCGCTGCACAGTTGGAAGGAATAATAACAGAAAGGATCAGGGCTATTATAGCTGTTGACCAAGCAGAAAAATTAGTGGGTAAAGGTCGTCCGTATCCAGCTGAGTATGACCAAGTACCGTACTCGAAAGGGTATTCGGTCCCAAAGTTTAACACTTTCAACGGTAATAACAACCCCAGGCAACACCTGGCACAGTTTAAAGCCACCTGTGGGAATACAAGGGGAAACGACGCCTTACTCTTCCGACAATTCGTTAGTAGTTTGACAGCAACTGCTTTCGAATGGTGTGCAGAACTACCAAATGATTCTGTGAAGACTTTCGCAGAATTAGAATCTATGTTCGTGAAGAGATTCGCTAGTGCAACTGAAAAGATCACGATCGCTGACCTCGCTCTTGATAAGAGAAAAAGAGAAGAATCAGTGACAAAATACATCACTCGCTGGCGAAATCTAAGTATGAAATGTGAGCAACAGTTAGAAGAAGAACATGCAGTACAGTTGTTAATGGGCAACATTGATGACAAAATGCAACCCTTCTTGTGCATGGCTACAATCAATACATTTCAAGACTTGATCGACAGAGTGGCCAAATTTGAGAAACTGAATTTTTCCAGACCAGAAAATCACTCTGATAAGCCCAAGAAGGCTAAATCCCCGGGTGCTAGAAGGGGTGAAGCCGACTCTACGTTCTTCTCTAGAGCTGATAAAGAAAAATAAGTAATTTACAACGTAGATAAAGACAAACAACCGATACAATATCAAGAAAAGCATAAACAGGCATACAACCCCAACCCCCAACCAAAGTTGATACTAGGGGGAAATGATAAGCCACGAACTTATCAAGGTGGTGGAGAACGCCCGAGACAAGTAATTGGAACTGGTGATAGAACGTTCCAATCCCTTAAAGATAAAATGAATAAAGAATATTCATTCAAAAGGGAGAGTGTTGCCAAATTATTTCAACAAGTGTCGAGATCGGGTTTAGAACTGCCTGAATGCAAGAGGCCCGAAGAGTCGAAACACACTCGTGACCCTAATTATTGCCCATACCATCGGGTACTCAGCCATCCTATTGAAGATTGCTACATCTTCAAGGATTGGCTTGAAAGAAAATATCAAAGAGGGGAGATAATATTATCCGATAATGTGCTGTCTCATCCTAAGAAAGAATCAACTCGGGTGGTCACGTCCTCTTCCGTACCTCTGGTTGAAGAAAGAAGAAAAGAGAAGAAGCCAGTTCAAGAAGAACAGTGGGAGACTGCGGTCTCCAAGAAGACTGTGAAAATGTTAAAACAGCTTGAAGGAGTTCCAGGTGTAAAGTGGAAGTCTCCTGTTGAGCCTATGATAAATTTGAAGGCACTACCGGTGGTACGACCTTCTACTTCAAAACAGTTTTCTAACCAAGTTGGCACTTCAAAGTCTGGAAGGGTGAAATCATCCAAGAAGAAAACTAAATTGAAGAAACCCAAGGAGAAGATAACCGCAACTCAGAGGGTTATTGACAGCTTGGATGAATATTATCAGACTGTGAGGCGACCTATCAAGCTCGCTGACTTCATGTCAGAGCTTAAGATAGATGAAGCCGGAAAAGATGACGAGGATTCTCTTCCAACAGAATTATGTCGGGTCATCTCGGTGGCACTGAGTACCTTGACGAAAGAAGAATGCACAGAAGAAGTACCCTCTTAATCATGTATGATGGTTTTACTAATTGATTATAGTTCGGAGGAGGATTTGTATTTTTTAGAGGAAGACAAATCGGACCCTGGCATAGCATCTCAGATGGGACACGTAAACCTGGGTGGTGATTCTGAATCAACAGATGAGTCCCTAAATGCGACGATGGCTGACTCTGAAGAAAATGTACAGTTAAATGATTCTGAACCGGAGGAGATTGCTCAAGTGCAGTTAAGAAGCGGTAAGGTACTACTGCCCCCACCGAAGAGAGGAGTCTCCAACAAAGACAAAGAGAAAGAAATAATCATCAATGACGATATTATCCCTGAAGATACCAAGAAAAAGAATACTTCAGCCAATGGGATAGATTACAATATCTTATCCCATCTAAGAAAAATCCCAGCACAACTCAGCATATACGACGCCTTGGTAATGTCTAAAGACCTTCGGGAGACTCTGATTCAGGCTCTCAAAGATCCCGAAAGATACGAGGCGTATTTTGCTGAACGTAGTTTGACTGAAGTTCTACAAGCTCGTAATGAGCCATTCATTACTTTCTCCTAAGAGGACATGATGCTTGGGACTGCAGACCATAACCGTCCTCTATATGTTACTGCAGAGAGCGATAAGCTGATCATCAGTCGAATCCTGATCGATCCTGGATCCTCCGTGAATCTGATAAGCTTGAAAGCACTAAGATCCCTCTGCCTTGATGTGGAACACCTCGGGCCAGATAAGCTCATGGTGCATGGTTTCAACGAAAAAGGGCAGAAAACCCTCGGATCATTCATGCTTCCTCTTGTATTTGGAGAGCTCCACACAGAAGCTAAGTTCCATGTGATTGATGCGGATACTTCATTCAAGGCGCTACTAGGTCGTCCCTAGTTGCACGAATATGGCATTGTCCCGTCAACACTACACCAGTGTATGAAGTATCTCAAAGATGAAGAAGAATTCAGGATCTCTGGTGATATTCAGCCCTTTACAGTTCATGAAGCAACATTTTATGAAGATGCACGGTATTTCATGCCAGAGAAGCAAAAATTTTCGAGCTCCCTCGAAGCTAAAGCATCAAACACAAAGGCTGCAAAGCGACTTGAACAAGAAAGTGAGAAGAAGCAGGTGGGGAGAAAGAAGGCGGAGCCGAATTTTCCCAAAGCGCCGACCATTCCAAAAGAAAAGAAACATGTACCTCATTTTGGGAGTGACACAGATGAAGATGATATTATTCCTGCCAAATCTCAAAAAGTATGTCAATCCACGGACGAATGGAGTAGGCAAGTCGAATATTCAAGTGATGATTATGACTATGATTCTATTTATATGAACACGGTGCAGAATGTGTTTTCTAGAAGAATTGACATCCTATCAATTTCCGATAGTGTACTCGTAGTCACGCGTGTTCCTTTACAACACTTCAAAGAAATCATTTCGCGTGAGGTGCATAAAGTTGAGGAACTCGCCACCCTCTATCTACCTCTGTGCCAAAGAATGTGTTATATTCCACGGGAGTTCGCGAAGAGGAGAATCATGACTGGGATTGCATGATCCTCGATTCTGAGGAATTATTTCCTACGAGGCTACCTAGATTCAATACCAAAAATATTCAAAGAATGCTAAGAAAACAAGTCAATATTCCTACGACCAAACGACAGCTTCGTACAAGTCTGGGCCTCTGGTATGGGAGGAGTCTGCGTCTGTTACAACAGAAGGATACAGACGCATATAAAGGTATTGGATTGATCAAAAGAAAATTCCTCCGGAAAGAGACTTGCCGGGCAATCACATGCATGGAAATTGAATCCGAAGATGGTAATGCTGAAGAGACATACGAAGCTGATAATTATGATGAACAGCCCGTAGAAGCCGAACCTGCACCAGAAGAGCTTGAAGATGGTGGATAGGCAGCCACTATGGATGAACTAAAAGAAGTCAACTTGGGAACTGAGGAAGACCCTCGCCTGACCTTTATCAGTTCTCTCCTACCCGAAGAACAAATAGAAGAAATAAAAGAACTTCTCTGTGAATTCAGGGACTGCTTTGCTTGGACATATGCTGAGATGCCCGACTTATCCCCTGATGTAGCAGTTCACAGATTAGCAATCAAATCGGAGGTAACGCCCGTCAAATAAGCTCCAAGGAGAATGAGATTGGAGATTGAAGAACAGGTGATTGCTGAAACAAAGAAGCTTATAGATGCATGCTTTATTCGTGAAGAAAAGTACGCCGATTGGATTGCAAATGTCATCCCTGTAAAGAAGAAGAATGGTTAGATTCGTATCTGCATCGACTTTCGGGATCTCAATAAAGCATGCCCAAAAGATGACTTTCCACTCCCTATATCCGAACTCATGGTGGACAATACGTCCAACTACGACATGTTTTTCTTTATGGATGGATCGTCAGGATACAATCAAATCAAGATGGTACCCGAAGATGAAAAGCATACATCGTTCAGGACGCCCATCGGGATTTTCTGCTACACAGTTATGCCCTTTGGCTTGAAGAATGCTGGTGCCACCTACCAGCGATCGATGACTCACATATTTGATGATTTGATACATCAGAAGGTCGAGTGTTATGTAGATGACTTTGTCGTCAAAAGTCTTGGCCGAAATGATCACTTAAAAGATCTTAGAATCGTATTTGAGAGAATCAAAAAATTCGATCTGAAGATGAATCCTCTCAAGTGTGCATTTGGGGTCTCCTCCGGTAAATTCCTGGGTTATGTTGTTCGTCATCGAGGCATAGAGATCGACCCCAACAAAATTAAGGCAATCACGGAGATGCCACCACCAAGGAACCTTCGACAGCTTCGCTCACTGCAAGGACAACTGGCTTTCATTCGGAGATTCATATCAAATCTATCGGGTAGGTGCCAGCCATTTTCAAAATTAATGAAGAAAGATGTCCGTTTCAAATGGGATGCAGAATGCCAGGAGGCGTTTGATAGCATCAAGAAATACTTGTTAAATCCTCCCATTCTAGCAGCGCCAATTCCGGGGAAGCCTCTTATACTGTATACAGCTGCACTAGAAGAGTCCCTCGGAGCACTATTGGCCCAGAATAACGAAGAAGGCATAGAAAATGCACTCTACTACATCAGTCGAAGATTGATTGGAGCAGAAAGCCGTTATTCCCCAATTGAAAAGCATTGTCTGGCGCTGATTTTTGCAGTTCAGAAACTCCGCCACTATATGTTATCCCACAAAATCACCCTGATATCAAAGATCGATCCGTTGAAGTTCTTGATGACAAGACCAGCGTTGACAGGTCGTTTAGCCAGGTGGGCAGTATTGTTATTGCAGTTTGATATCATATACATGCCACAGAAGGCAGTGAAAGGTCAAGCATTGGCAGATTTTCTTGCTGCACATCCGATCCCAGCAGATTCTCCACTAAACGATGATTTGCCCGACGAACAAATTATGCAAGTTGAAGAGAATAAAAGGCTACCATTTTGGGAAATGTACTTTGACGGGGCATCGTCGATTAGACCTGTTCGACCTCCAAATATCGCAAGAGCCTGAGCCGGCATCGGTCTCATTTTCGTAGCACCCGAGGGAGGCATAATGAGATTTTCATTCAGTTTGACTGAACCTCGGACCAACAACAAAGCCGAATATGAAGCTCTATTAGCAGGGTTGGAGATTGCGATCAATGTTAGAATCCAACATCTCCAAATATTCGGTGATTCTCAGCTTGTGATAAATCAGGTCCTCGGTATTTATAAAGTTGGCAAAGTCGAATTGACCCATTACCACCGACGAGCCCTCGAGCTTCTGAAGCAAGTTCCAAGAGTTGAAATAGCTCGAGTTCCTCGAGGACAGAATGCTAAAGCAGATTGTTTAGCCAAATTAGCCAAAGAAATGACGAATATCGATGAGGAGAGGCCTATATTCATTGGAGTTTACTCTCGAAGATTGTTGGAACCTGCTCTACTATAATTTCCGAGGGCAGAAGAAGTGCTAGATTCAAGTCAGCAAGATAAAACTCCAGTTGACCCTCAACCTCTCCATCAGATTGTTATGGAGAATTATCCAGAAGAGAATCATGTGGCCAAGAGACGTAAAGCTAGTCAAGCTTCAGAATCGTGGTGGCATTGTTTAGATATTGAAGTCAAAAATGATTGGAGGCAGCCATTCATTGACTACTTCAAGGAAAACAAACTCCTGACAGAAAAGTCTATGGCCGCACAAATCCGAAAAAGGGCGTTGAGATACGCATTTGTTAATGATACGTTGTACAGACGAGCCTTTGATCAAATGTGGCTAAGGTGCCTAGGGACCAAGGAAGCTGATAAAGTAGTAGCAGAAGTCCACGAAGGGCTTTGCGGAGCACATCAGTCAGGTCCCAAAATGGCCACTAAAATCAAAAGAATGGGTTATTATTGGCCGACGATGGTCAGAAATTGTATTGACCACGCAAAGAGGTGTCACGAATGTCAAATCCACGGTGATGTTATACATCAACCTCCAAATCCACTACACCCAACAATAGTATCTTGGCCGTTCGAATGCTGTGGTACTGATATAATCGGGCCAATATATCCGCCGTCATCAGCGGGACATCGCTTTATTCTGGCAGCAACAGACTACTTTTCAAAGTGGGCAGAAGCGGCTCCATTCAGAGAGGTCACATCCGAACATGTGATCAATTTCTTTACCCATAATGTTGTCTATAGATTTGGTGTACCACGTCGGATAATTTCAAACATTGGTACTGCATTCAAAAGTATAAAAATCTATAATTTCGTTGATCGGCACAAGATAGATTGGCGATACTCATCTATATACAATCCAAGGGCAAATGGATTGGCAGAGGCCTTCAACAAGACGCTGATGAAATTGTTGAAGAAGATTCTCACCAAGAACAAAAGAGAACGCCATACGAAGATGGCAGAGGCACTATGGGCATACCGTACAACATACAAAACGCCAACCAAAGCCACTCCTTACTCTTTAGTGTTCGGTGTTAAAGCCGTATTACCATTGGAGATCGAACTACCGTCACTCCGGGTAACAATCCAGAACGATCTCACTCAGGAATAAAATGCCCGCCTCAGAATGGAACAGCTCGACGCACTTGATGAACTCAGGTTACAAGCTCAACAAAATCTAGAAATCTACCGAGGAAGAATGGCAAAGTCTTTTGATCGAATGGTGCATCCTCGATCATTTCAAGAAGGGGAATTGGTCCTGGTACTGAGAAGACCAATCATCCCACACAAAAAAATTGGTGGCAAGTTCGTATCCAATTGGGAAGGCCCCTTCGTCGTCGAGAAAGTGTACCAAGGAGGAGTATATCAGTTGATCGATCTGAACGGTCAGAGACCTATGCCGCCTATCAACGACCGACATTTAAAGAAGTATCATGCATAAAAAAAATTTCAGGACTGATGTACTTTACAATTATCAAAGTTTTATGTACATAGTTATCAATGCATGTTTGCTTATATTTTGAAATTCTCTTGTATAGCAAGAATGCATTTCAAAATCCTTCATCAGACTGGGGGCATTTTAAATATTTATTCGAGTCGACATCGCGCTGCGTGCCGAGATCCTCGAATAAATATTTAAAATTTCAAAGATACAAAGCCTATCCAAAATGTCCTTGCGAGACAGGGGGCATTTTAAATATTTATTCGGGTCGACATCGCGCTGCATGCCGAGATCCCCGAATAAATATTTAAAATTATCAATCCAGATATTCTTTTGTGCTAAAGAATACAAATATTTGTTTTCCAAAGTATATGCAGGTGGTCTTTAAAGAGTTAGAGACACCGTCTTCTCCAACAAACCAAGACTCAAAGGTCAAGAAAGTGACCTTTGCGGCTACACACTCCTACAAAATTGAGTCAGAAAAGCTTGAAATCTTTCAACAGCCCAAATATGACTGGATCACTGGCAGCTCTGTCTACTCAACAAGCCATAAGAAAGGCCGTAGTAGCGGAACCCCCACTTCGTCAACCCGTCAGTAGGGACTGTAGGAAGAACGAAGGCAAATTTGACTCGACAAGTTCAAGTGATCGTAGTCTACAAAATTCTCCCAAATGACTGGAGAATCAAAGTTCTAGTGGAAGGATAAGTCTCGAACAACTACTGAATGTTCGTAGGCTCCAAAATCCAAAACCACAAAGGATGACTCCAAATCTACCAACTTCAGCAAAATCAGAATTAGGGAGCGCAATTCCCATAGCTCGAGTCTGAAGCCTGAATGGGTGTAAGAGGTCGGATCCAACAAGCCCAAATATGGCCGGATCGCTGGCAGATCCATCTACTCAACAAGCCATAAGAAAGGCCGCAGTAGAGGAACCCCCATCTCAGCAACCAGAGGACAAAGAGCTATCAAATTCTAGCTCTCCCAATATGATAAACTCAAGTGACTCAGATTAAAGTCTTCTCAATAGGTCAAGGATCAAGGTACTACCTACATTCGGTACTATCAACTGAATCCAGAACCTGTGAATCCTTCGACAAATCCGTGAAGCACAAAGTGAGGATCGAAGGAATTTTTCTTCAACAAGTCCGTCAAAGCATATAGCAAAGGACCGAAGAAATTATTCCAAAGTTCACACAAATCTTAAGGTTAAACTAAGAGGATTCTGTCATCAACAAGTCCGTTAGGCACAAAGCTCTGGACCGATGACTTTTCGCCATCGACCTAATACAAACCTAAGGGTTTAGGTCATCGGCATCTACTCCTTCATCAAGCCCGCCAAAGTTAGAAGCATAGGGCCGAAGGTACAAAAAACTACCTGACAAATCATCAAAGATAAATCAGGAAATTCTCCATCATTGTCCGCATCACAAAGCACAGGATAAAAAAAATCAGAATCTTAGCTATTTATTGATAAATCCAAGAAATCCACGAAGAAAGAAGATTAGTGTGACATCCAAATAAGCTTTTGGAGATCCACTAGAAGAAAACCCTTGTGTGACATCTAGAACAAACATCTAGAGATCCACGAGGCCAAACAGCTCACAACAAACGTGATTCGCTCTAGACGCGTACCATATTTATTGGGGGGCATTTGTTGACCTCTGTGTAAAGAACAAAAAGAGAAAGGGATCACAAAATGGCATACCTCGTATCTGTCGAGAGGCCGCCCAAATCTCCCGAAATCCCGCAGGGAATCCCGCTGAAATACTGTAGACGCGGCGCCGTTCGCGTCTGATCCCGCAAATCCCGCGGCAGCTCCTCGATTGTCGCCTGTTCGCGTCGTTAAATAGATCCCCTGCTCCCTTCCACTTCCGATCCAACCTCACACGAGCTCCTGGACGCGAAACCCCTCTCCCACGACACTTCTCTTCTTCCTCCTCAAGCCAACGGCCCAACGCCTAGCTCCCACCACTGTTCGATCTATTCGATCCACGCAGAGAGAGAGAGAGAGAGAGAGAGAGAGAGAGAGAGAGAGAGAACTCCTCCAAACCTCCATTCCAAGTCGAGATCTCCGATCTCCTCACTCAGCCGAAGCCTCCTCTGCCCGATTCACCCTCTCCGATCGATCTCCAGGCCGGACCGTGCCCTAGCCTTACCCGATCTCCTTGCTGTTCGCCTCCTTCACCGACGCCCCTTTGTTGTCGGACTGGAAGTTGCGGCATTTTGATCGAAGCAACAACAGGAGCTCGCTCGAGTGAAGGTAACTCTCTCCCTTCCTCGCGCTTCTTCGGCTTGACCCCATGAAACCAGAAAAGAGAGGGGGGGGGGAGGATTTTTATTTACTTATTATTATTTAATTATAAATTAATTAAAAATAATATTAATTATAGTTAGTTTAATTTAATTATAATTAATTATCCTAATATTAGTTAATTATTATTAATTATATTTAAATATAATTAATTATTTATATTTAATTACTTTAATTATAATTAATTAATAAATAATTATAATCATTTATAATTAATTTAGTTTAATTATGAATGATTATTATATTTTATTAATTAATTATTAATTATTTATAATTAAATATAACTAGTTAAATTAATTATATATTAAATATTTTTAATCATGATTAAATAATATTGATTCTAATGAGTTATAATTAAGTTTAATTATAATTAATATCTTTTTTTTAATTAATTTTTAAAGTAAAAAAAAAAAGCTTGCATCCCCCCACTCTCCTTCCTCGACATTCGTGTCGAACCGGCAAACCACCTAAGCACGCCTTTAGTGGCCGTGGTACAAGGGAACCTGGTGCGACACCTACGACGAGGTAGGCGAGTAACCCCTCGATCCACGTGTCAACCACTACAACCCCGCGGAGGTATGAACTTTTCTAAACTCAAAACCTTACTACAATATTCGTGGCAAACTAGAGAACTGTCCTAAGCACGCCTTTATTGGCCGTGGTAGGATGGAACCCCGGTGCGGCACGTACGGCGAAGCGGGGTAACTTATAAGTACCCCCGAGCGGGGGGAAAGCAAAACTGTCTCTTTTAATAAAAATGCTTTTTAAAACCCCAAGCACGCCTTTAGTGCGCGTGGTGGGAGAAAACAAAAATACAACCGCCGCGGTGTCTCACCAACACCAACCGTGCACGCCTTTAGTGGCGTGGCGGGTAGGCGGCCTCTTGGATTTTTCCCCTTAACGGGGGAGACGCCGGGAGGCTGCCGAAATTTGGATTGAAAATCCAAGGACTTTGAACAAGATTTGGACACATTTGGACAACCAAGGACTCTGGACTATGCTCAGAACTCAAATCAAACGAACTTAACTTGGCATAATTTAAAATGAAATCAAGCTTAAATCAAGTAATGTTGTAAGTAATTAGAACTTGATTAAACTCAAATACAAAGAACATTGGCTTGAGATTGTAGTTTTTGAACAACTACAAGAGGATTTGAACATGAACTTGGTTTGAACCAAGTGGGGACTTTGACATCCAATTCATACTCAAATGTGACATGAACTACAAAAGACTTAATCAAAATGACCTTAAAATTTGAATCAAATGGTGAAATTTGTAAGCTTGAACCACTTGAACTCAAAAGAACTTGAACTCAAAATGGAGGACTTGTGGACATTGAACTTGAACTAGACTTGATTGAACTCAAGGAGTTTATATTTGCACTTGAATTCAAGAACTCAAACTTGAATCAATCTTGGACATTATGGACTTCAATCAAACTCAATCAAGAAGAGCTTGATTCGAACTCAAGCAAAGACTTGAACAATAACACAAAGAACTTTGACTTGTAATTGTAGTTTGAGACAACTACAATGACCACTTGAACTCAAGCTCCTCTTTGAACTCAAATGAACATTAAGCTTGAACACTAATCAAACTTAATTTGACATGAGTTGAGTGATTTAGACTCAAATGAAGATTTAATTTGAGCCTACGTTGTGAACTCGACTTGAACTTGAATGTGATACGAACTATAATGAATTTGAATTCAAAACTTGGATTAGAGTTTGAACTTGACAAAGAATTCAAAATCAAATCATAAGCAAGAGGACTTGAGTTGGTACACTAAACTAGAACTTGAACTCGACATGAGAACCAAGAAGCTTAGACATAGAACTTGAGCTTGCTACTCAAACTCAAACAGTTTGGGGCTAGGACTTAAATGAATGATGGGGAGCAAACACAAGAAAATGTGCAAGGAGTTATGTCAAGACTTCAAATGAACATGATTTTCCCATTGCAAATAAAACACTTGTGATGAATCACTTTACATGCTACAAATCATGCTAGAGTTCATGAATACCATCCATCCACAAGCAAAGGTTAATTGGAGAGTGCAACGATATGATCGTAATCAAGATATGAAATTTCTGAGATATCAATGTGTCGTCACATTGATTGGGATGAACATGTTATTAAGCAAGTTTGCTACACAATATTTGAACCATCTTCACATGGCACTAGAAGATTTATGAGGTTCAACAAGGCTCATCCATCGTTAACAATCAAAGACCAGCTAATCCACAGACAAAGGTTGACGAAGAGAAAGAAAAAGTAAACGACTCTTAAGCACCAAGAAGGAGGAAGGAATACACAAACACCAAGTTCAAATCAACGTATAATCCTTCGACAATCAATATCAGTCAACATGCAAGCAAATATAGGAGATTCCTCTAATCAATATACAAAGGAACAATGGATGCAAGAATCTACAATAAGGCAGGAGATTAGTTGGTACACTACGATCTACCTGCAGAAAGCAACGAGTAGTGTACCACAGTCTACCTGTACAAAGCAGCGAACCATTCAATTCAGAAGCTGCTATGCCACGCCACCGGATCTGCAACATTTGTACAAGCAGACAGAAGGCTTCTACACTTATTTTAAAGTACCCCTGCACGTGCATTATAAATTGTATACACATAGGTACACTAAAAGGGGTAAAAACAATTGTAAAACCTGCATGGGCCCCGGCGAGCGTGTTATTAGTACACACGTGACGTCTAGGGATGCTGCGCGGATTGATAAGTGAGTTCAGGTTCGAAACCAATCCTTCTATACGGGTCAATAGAAGTCGACAGGGTTCGAACCATTAAGCAAATATAAAGTTGTGGCGACTAGTATATTTGCTTTAAAATATTCATATTAGGCCTCCAAGGCCTACAACAATTAGAATTCACTATCAAGGGCATAAAGCCTACAAAACCCGATCCTCTGTCGACAGCCCGACAGAGTTGACAAGGTTCAATCCATAAAGAGAAGTAACCCCGAACACCCCGATGATGGCCGTGTTGAATTCAGATCTCAACCGGAGGGGTTTCTCAAATATTTTCAAATATCTTCAAAATATCCAAAATCAATTTCAAATATTTCATAACTCCACCCAAATACCCACAAAAATCCTAAAATTCCAGAAAACTCCACAAAAATCTCAAAATCCCAAAAACCCAAAAAATATTTAAAAATGAAATAAAATCCATCAACGCACTTAAAGCAAATTTCATCCGCCCTCCGCAACAGTTTGTCGAGGCGGACAAATTAAAATTTACTCTAGCTCACAAAGAGCCAAATGCCTGGTCGAAAATATTACTAGGATCCATTCTCAAACAATCTCTTGCCAGTAAGGACGTGGTACATGTCCTCTAACCGGCAGTTTCGCCGCCAAATGGCACTGCAGGTAAACGGTTATGTCCCGGGGCCCTCTGAACCGAGTGGTTTTGTCGCCAAATGGCACCACATATACCGGTTATGGCCAGAGCCAATACGCTCCTTAATGGCGTTAAATCCTTGAGATATGAATCAATAGGATATGATCGAAAGGGCACCAAGCCCTCTATCAGCTAAGGTGGATTCAAATTTGTCCCCTTAGACAAACATTAAACCCCGGTCTACAAGGTCCCCTTGGACGAAGCAGCCCATGGCTGCCGACAAGGATCTTTCTGTCA
Source organism: Dendrobium nobile (assembly GCA_022539455.1). Classification (NCBI taxonomy): domain Eukaryota; kingdom Viridiplantae; phylum Streptophyta; class Magnoliopsida; order Asparagales; family Orchidaceae; genus Dendrobium; species Dendrobium nobile. The sequence continues at coordinate 18,335,966 of CM039735.1, forward strand.
GGTTGGGTCGACTACCTCCTCTGACTAAGTAGACCAAGGACCACGATGGCCCGGGACGACGGAACCATGGGATCTTGATCGGGCCCATCATCCATTCCCCCACCATTCGCTTTAAGTGCTCGATGGTGAAATTTCTATTTTAAATACCAAACTTTTCAAACCTTTCTAAATACCCAAATTCAAACCCAATCTTTCCAATCCAAACTCATTGCTGCTACTATATGCCAGATAGCACGTATACTCTACGTATCTGATTGACAACTAGCCTTAATCGAAAGTTCTCTCTCGTGATCGGGAGGGGTAATTAACTATAGGGGCTTGCGCCTATAAGAAACCAGAACTCAGATCATAAAGTCCTCACCAAATTAGGGAGAAATCTCTGGGTAGTGTCTTATCTACAAACCCATCTGTCTTCCAAAATTTACCTCGGAACTTATTCAGTTAAAACTCCCTCGCCGAATAAGAAAAGCGAGCGGATGCCGGGGCCGAATTTTCGGAGCCCACACCTACCCAATATTACTTCAAGCAAGGTCAATCTCCTATCTGGTCTAGGTTGTGCAAATCAAATGGCAAATTAAATTATCTCTCATGGGGCTCATTGGTAATGGATCTTCTCTCATTTTGCAAGATGATTGGATGGGGAATGAATCTATTGATTTTCATTTTAATGCTCATATAATCTCTAAATTGAATGTTTCCAACTTCATTGTTGAAGGTAAGTGGTGTAGAGATTGGCTTGCTAAGCATATTCCTGTTTTTCTTATTGATTTTGTTTGTGTCATTCCTATTTGCTTGCATCATTCAGATCATCCAATTTGCAAACTATCTGCAAATAGGAAGTTTAATTATAAGGAAGTGTGGAATCCCTTTAGAATTAAAAAAGATGCTAATAAAATTTATGATAAAATTTGGAACTCTTCTACTCCTACTAATATATCCTTATTCAACTTGAGGCTTATTAAAGGATTTGTTCTTATAGATGAGAAATTATAATACAAAGGCCTTTACATAACATCTAAATGTCAAAATTGTTTTCATCTAGAAACTATCAATCATATTTTTTGATTAAGCCTATTGCTTCCAAAGTGTTGAGTATTCTAGAAAGTGATATGAATGTTAGAATGAGTACTAATTATAACTGTTGTTTTTCTTTGTTTCATGATTGGTTCTTCAACTAACCTAAAGGGCATATTATTACTGTCATTCCTATGCTTGTTTTTTGGCTTCTTTGGAAAGATAGAAATAATTACTAGAATCAGGGCATCAAAATGAATTATGATAGGATTATCACCCTTCTTTAGAATAAAATCCTTTAATTATTTATTCCTAAAATGTTGAAACTTAAGTTTTTATTGGGAAACTCGTCTTGCTCCTCCTTTTTTAATCTTCATATTAATGTCAATAACCATGCTCTCTCCAACACTTTCTTTAGGATAGTGCCAGTTATAAATTAATTCAATTTAAATATTGTTGGTTTTGTTATCAATCTTGGTGTTGGTTGTGGGGATATTTTCCATGATTATAAAAGTTTTTTTTTATGTTCTTTTCCTCTAATATATTAGTTGAAATGACTGGGCTATTTGAAGGTCTTAAAATTTATTTGGATCACAAAAATCTCTCATATTTGGATTGAATCAAATACAGAGTATTAGTTAACTTAATCTATTATAATAATTATCATAATGTCTCAATCTTTTATTTATTTTGTAAAATTATGACTATTCATCAGCACTTTGATTTTAAAATATTGCATGAGGGAAGGCAATTGTGCTACTAATTGGCTTACCAAAAAAGGTTCTAGCATTTCAAATTTCATTATTTATGATAGCATTAATAATCTTTTTGAGGTGAAGGGGATGATTTGACTTGATATGTTGGGCCTACCCAGCATCGAAAAGGTTGTTTAATTTATCTAGTTGTAGCATTTTTCTTCCTTCTTTTTATCTCATTAGTGGTTTTTTTGCTGGTGTATTCCTTATAATTAGCTTTAGTTTCTCCCTTTCCTATGGTGGAAAGGGTTTTTATATTGAGATTTTGTTCATTAATGTTAACTAGTCTTATTTGTCTTCATTTTCTTTTCTAATGCCCTATTTATTTTATCTTATTTTTTTGTTAAGGATTATATGATTTGCTCCAGATTGCATTTATGTGTGTCTGTAATGGGTGGTTTCTATTTTGTGTTGCTAGTGTGCTCCCTCAATTTTGAGATGCTCACCCTTTTCTGGTATGTTCCTGGTTTTGATTATGTTGCTCTTTATGGTTAAATTATATGTGGTCATTTTTTTGTTCTTATTAGAGTTTGAAATGGAGAATTCTCATGTAGAATGAAGAACTTTTCATCTTGTCATTGTTATTTTTGGTTTCTAGTATTTTGTCATGTGATTATCCATATTATATTGATTGTTTTACTAGCTCATCTTTTATTCTTGTGTTGAAAGGTAAATTTTTGTTGGAAGATTCACTCTTTCTTTTAATAGTTCAATCACCCTGATGCTTGTGTGTGCTATTTTTATATATCTAATATTGGTTTGTGGATGTTTTCCCTTTCTTTGCTTCAGGCTCCACTCTAATGTTTGACCTTCTATTTGGTGGGTGTACCTTTTTATTAATTCTTCTCATCCTCTAATTCTTTAGTAATTTGGATATTCTTCTTGTGTTTTTTTTTTAGCTGTTGTGATAGTTTGCTGGTGGTTCTTCCTCTCTGGTATGGAATCTATTTTGGTGGTGGTATTTGTCTTGGATCAAGTTTCTAAAAGGTTTGTTCTTCTTCAGCAATCACTATTTGGATCTTATATCCCTTCTTCCTTTTGAATTATTTGGGCTTTGCTTGTTTCCTACGTTCTTCTTATTGCATATATATTCTTTGTATCTTTGCTTTTATATTTCTATGCAATCACTATCTTCTTCTTCTTCTTTTTTTCTTTTGAATGTAGCTATTGGAGCATTAGTGAGCTGTGGATTCTTTAATTTTAAGAACCTTATAACCAATTTTTTTATTGAATAAAATATAATATTTTCAAAAAACCCTAATTACAATATAATTAGCATGAATTTGTAAATCAAATATTTAAAGTTTCATATAGAAATATAAAAGCATTAAAAAGTACCTTAACATATTCAAGAAAAAAAATAATTCTAAATTGAATGAAAAATTCATAACATTTAAACTATTTATCTTTAATCAACATAGTTAAGTATAATTTACATGTATACCCAAAATTTAATGCTATAATAATCAAATTTAACCTCATAACTTCTTAAATTATTCAAAGTAAATTTTAAATAAATTAAAATTCAAGAACATTTTACAAATTCTTATAATTTGTGAAGCAATTAAATACTAATCAATTAGGTAAAAAAACTAAAGTCCAAACAAATTTTCAAATAACTATAAATAATTCAATAACAATATAGAAATTTAATTTTAGTAAAAAACAATTTAGATTATTATGCATCAACATTGAGACCTTGAAATATTATAGTCAATTAACTAAGTTAATAAACATCATTAATGATACGACATTACAAAATCATCTTGATCGGGCACGAATCTCGAGACAAAAACTAGTTGGAAGCTTCAAAATTTAATTTCGGGAGCATATGAACTCCGATTTCAGCGAGCTTACAGTCAAACTGAGCGTCTCGGAAATACGAACCCAACGACACCAAGATCAACCCAATCAGAGCCCAAATGAGTCCGAATCAAGGGTTCAAAGCGCTGTTGGAAGGTTCAAACCGCAATTTGAGTTACCAAACGATCTTCGATTTTGACGAGCTTATACTCGAATCGAAGGGCTCGATGAGACGAATCCAACGAGCCCAAGATCATCAAATTCCGACATCATTAAGGCTATCAAATGTCCAATGAACAGTGCATGATCAAAGGATTCGATATCGGCCGTCCATTCAAACCACTCCCTGTTCGCCCTTGATCTCACGCCTATTTACGGGCTATGCCACTCCAGAAAAACTATAAATAGAGCCCTCATTCTACACCAAAGGGACTCAAGTGAAGAGAGAGAAGAAGAAGAGAAGGAGAAGGAGAAAGGGGAATAGGAGATTCCTCACCTCCTCGACCACCGCCGCCGGAGTTTTTCCTGCCGCCTGAAGACGCCGGAACTCTGCCGGATTTTCAGGAAACGCCAGGAATTCTCAGAATCTTGTAAATTTCGTGAAAGGATCGAATTGTATTTGGATTATCCCAATTTGTGGGACAAAATCCGCCATTTGTAATCTACGAAAACACTAGTGGAAATTTGCAACTGGGCGAGGCCCCGTGGTTTTTTCCCTTTTTGGGTTTTCCACGTAAAAACTCTTGGTGTTCACTCCTCTTTTCTGTTTGTGTGTTAAACTTACGTGCAACGCTCGGACGCGAATTTACAAACTCTACCGCCGCGTATTTTCTAACACGCAACAATTAACAAACTCATTAAGACTAATTATTCATTAAGAAATGAACTTACACTTAAATTTCCTTGAATGTTTAGCTCTCCACTAAACAATACTGTTCAAGATTATATTAAATAATCTTAGGAAAAAGATCTATACAAAACTATCATATATATTACCACTTAAAATTAGGTACCATCAAATCATTAATAAATTAAAATATACAATTTTGGCATATATTTGAATAATAATGTGAACCTTAACATTCTTAAAATATGATGACAATCCTGCAGGCATATAGACAAAGGTGAATGCATGGCTGGGACCCACCAACGTGCAGCTGATGAGCAACCATTGGGTGGTTGGGACCCACATGGCCCTAACTATCCAGAAACTTCCCATGAATACGATCCAGACCAATATGTGGCTGTGCTATATTTGTAGTTTTTTAAGCTCACGGCTGAGCTTAGATCCACTAATTCAGTTATCTGCTTTGTATCAGGATTCCAATTAGTTATATAATCTCTTATTTTAAGAAATAAACATGGGGCAACAGGAAGGGCTACAGGCATGGCGCTCTTAATTTCTGGCCGATCTTGGCTTTTGGAATGCGCATGGCGTGCATTGTCTTGTGTAGAATAGTTAGCATTCAGTGTTCGTTTTCGGCTGTCGTTTTTGTTTTACATTAAAGAAATAAGAAAGGAGTACTTTGTATAAGATTAATTAAGAACAATTATTGCTGGAGATATTTTGAAGAAAAAAAGGAACGTTTTAAAATGTAAAAGCATGCATGCAAAACGTCTGAGTCTTCATGTTTAGATAATTGAGGGGTAGAGTTAAATCGTACCAAAAACATTATATGTCGTTTGGCTGAAAGAAGGAAAATAACATTATCTGATTGCTCCTTTCTTAGGCTTTATTTTGGACAAATTTTTTTTTTTTAAGTATAAAACTATAGTTTCTGTTTGATCATTATTTTTCTCTGATTTTAAAAAGAATTTTGTACTAGATTTTTTTTTTTAATGTTAAATTTAATATCATCAAAAAGAAGGTTACAATGTCCTTAAAAGGAATTTTAAACTCGCTAGATTCTCAAAATTTTACATTCAAAATAGAAAATAAACCTATGAAGTAAAAAAATCTCTCAATAGTTACAAGTTGAAAAAATTGAAAATGGCAGGCAACAAACCCAGCCTACAAAATTCAAAAGGAGTAGCACCAAAGCCTAGAGCTTTAATCATAATTATGTCCAATTAGGATCCAATCAATAGATCCTACAAAAACAAATGACATGCGAAAAGAAAAATAGAAACTAAATTGGAACATACCTCAAAAGCCATCACCTAGAACTTTTAAAATAAAAATGTAATGAAGCAAACCTCTAGATATGTAGTCATTAACAATTCTGTATAGAGTAGGAGACAAGGGATCCCCCTGCCTAACAACCTAGACAGCTTTGAAAAAATCTTTAGTTTTATCATTAATAACAATAGGAAAAACAAAATTAAAAAATACTTCTTGGAAGCTTTATGCAGTTATCAACAAAACCAGAAAGATAAAGAATGTTAAAAATAAAAGACCAATTCATATTATCATAGGCTTTAAAAATATTGAGCTAAGAAATTAAATTTTGCCAAGAAACTTTTTTATGAATATCATAAATCAACTCCTAGGAATGCAATACAATATTAGAAATACTTCTCCCTTTTGAAAACCTAGTCTGATTCATTGAAAAAAGTTTGGAAATAATAAGATCCATTCTAGAAGCCAGAATTTTAGAGATAATTTTATTAAAAGTTTTAAAAAGACTAATATGTCAAAAATCATTCCAATTCTTAGGATTCTTGCATTTAGGGATCAGAGTAATAAAAGAGCAAGCAAAAAACTTAGGAACCACGATACCTTTAAAAATGGCTATATAGCTTTATAGATATCCTCTTTAATAATTGATCAAAATTTTGATAGAAAATAATAGTAAATCCATCAGGCCCTGCAACATAGTCCATATTTGTAGTCATAAGAGAAGCAAATTTCAAGCTCAACATCAATTTTTGAATATATCCTCAGTGGAAATAAGGAAAGGAATTAAATAAGTAAAAGAAATTTCTTCAACATTCTTAGCACCACCAAGTAAATCTTTGAAATGAGAAACAACATATTCACTATTCTTATCCTGATCTTCAATCCAAGCACCATAACCCAATCTTCAATCGAAGCGCCATAACCCAATTTTATTTTATTGATAGATGATCTAGATTTTTTTTTTAATGGCCATCACATGGAAATATTTAGTGTGTCTTTCACCTTCAAAGAGGTGCTTAGAGATGGCCTTTTGCTTCTAAAGGGCTTACTCCGTATTTTGAATATTAAAAAGATTAATATTAACATTATTTAGACCTTTCTAGTTCTCATCATAATTTTTAGAAATATATCATTTTTCAAGATGAATAACCTCCTCTTCATCTTTTAGAATATTAACAAATATATTACCAAAAAAAAACTATACCATCTAATTAGGATATGTTTAACTCATTTAAACTTTAAAGCAAATTGAACAATATCATTGGACCCCTCATAATAGAGCATCGGAGCCAACCAATTATCTTCAAAAAATTGAAGAAAGTCAAGGGCACCTCCTAGATTTTTAAAAGCATTAGAAATAATATTAAAATCACAACTATCCATTCAAGAACCTTTATAACTATTATTAAAGTCAAGAAGTTGCTGCCACAAAGGAGGCCTACCCACTTTAGAACCACTAGTATACACTACATAGCCCATAGTAGAGACATTAAAAATGAATATTTGACAATGCAACAATTGATGAAAATCACCAATTATAGATACACTAATAGTATCTTTCTAGAAAACTCATATGTTTTTATTATAATTAGCATAGGAAGATACAAACCCCATTTATCTTTGACGTAATAATAGCTTAGAATTATCAATCATAAACTTAAGAAGGGGATAAAAAGAAAATTTTATGAATCCTTCAAATTTTACGAAGATGATGTCGAATTTAAAGTTTCCTGACACATTTGACATTTCAAATAATCGTCTAACTAATCATAAGAACCATTCCTACCATAAGCATTTAATCTAGTAATTCTAGTATGGGAGGACAACTTTTCAAATGCTTTCTTTTTATATTCAATTTTTTTATTAGAAACCAATCTAAAATTATCCATTGAAACATGAACAGCATTGAGATCATCCTCTTTAAATAAGTCATTTGAATACAAATCATCAGTAGAGTTAATTTCATCTTCCTCCCAAATTAAAACCAATTGATGAGTTGACTACTGAACCCCTCTGAAAGATCAATTAGATCCCTTTCTAAAAGAATACGAGCTAGAAGATTCTCTTCCATGGTGATCAAAGGATCACAGTCAGAATGAAGAAGCTTGGGAATGGAAACAATGGGCAACAGCTTAGAGACATCCATAACAACTTTCAACAGTTAATTTTTCTAGAGTAGCTTGTTGACCTCATTTTTGTATAAGGTCACTTGGACCAATCATGACCCCAGATCAATCTAGCATCCAAATCACTCTAAACTCTAGAATCTTCATAGAATCCAGACCCTAAGATCTATCTAGACCCTAGAATTCTTCCATATTAATCCAGACCCTAGGACTTCTTAGATTCTAAAGCCCTTCTAGACTTTAAAACCTTAGGATCTACCTAGACCTTAGATTTATCTAGATCCTAAATTAATCCAAAGCTTCAAATCAATCTAGATCTTAGTTCAATCTAGATCCAATCCAATATAGAACATAATTCAATTCAAGCCTCAATCAAAATCTATACACACAAACCTACTCAGACTTTAAACCTATATAGATCTTAATCTCCAATTCAAACCTTGATCCTGTCTCTGATCAAACTTCAACCCTATCCTATCATTTATGATCATCGAAATGATCATAAATGATTTGGATAACTCAAGCTTAACCAATCAAATCCAAAATCCAACTCAAACCCATAAATTCAAATCAAAATTCAAGGGTAAAAGGCTGTCTTGAAAGCCTCTTCCATTAAATTTCAAACACTTTAAAACCAAGTCAAATGACATATGATTCAAAGTTTATCAATTGTATATTGATAGGACATGTCTCTAGAGGCAACCCTTAAAATTGGAGCCCATTCTGAGGTCTCTAACCCCGAAAATTCAATTGAAATCCAAATGTTGTAAAACCTTCAAATATTTATAGCCTATGCCACTAAACCTTTCACCTGTAAATCTTGACCCCGGAGCCTTCTTTAAACCCTCCAATCACATCCATAACCTTAATCATAACCTGTTGAGCATCAAATTGTATTTTGGTGGACCCATTTTGACCCCTAGTTGACCAGGGGTCAAAATGATCAAAATGCCCCTTAAGGATAATTTTGGAGTTTCCATAAACTTCAATATAGCCTCTTTAAATCAAATCCTAGAACCTCTTCCAATGCATTCTAATCATCATTAGGAGGGTCTAGCCCACACCCTTTGGTCAACTGGATGACCAAGTCAACCTATGTTGACCAAAGTACCACTTAAGGCTTTAAATGGGTTATCTCAACCCATTTAACATATCAAACCCCTTTCAAGCCTCTAATCTATTTCAAACCAAGGCTTAAACATGTCCTAATGCTTGGCCACTCAAATCCTAGAAATTTTGACCAAGTCAACCATATAATATTGGTCAAATCTCATTAAAATTCTTATGTGTTCATTCAAACTCTAACCTTTTTATCTTTAAGTTATCTAAAATCACTCCAACCAGCTCCTTAGACCTTCCTTTGCCACCTCACCAGCCATGTAGGCTGTAGGACTGGTCAACCTAGTCAACAAAGCCTCCAAATGGTCAAAACCTTTTCTTAAGCTAAACCATTCTAAATCCAATCACTCAAGTAGTTTTAGTTAGCTCCTAAGCCTTCCCTCATGCCACCTCAGCTGCCACATGGCATGGGGACCAATCAAATAGTCAAAAATATGCTTTAGAGTGGTCAAACTTGGTCAAATGATGCCTTAAAGCTAATCCTCCTTAATACAAATCATCCCAGCATTTTAGGTGGACTCTAGAACCTTCCTGGAACTCCCCCTAGCCCTTTGATCAAAATCAAATGGCTCTTATTCACTCCTATATGGACTAAAGGAGAAAAGGGGCTTTCCACCTCATTTGTACCATTTTCCTTTGATGCCCCTGCTCCTAACCACTCCTTGGATAGATGGCATCCATCTAGGAGTTCACTCAAGCAATCGTAGCCCTCCATTCAAGCTGGCGAGACTTGAATAGGGCAAAACCTTGAAAAAGGATTCAGTCTAACATTCACCCTCTCTCGCTTAACTCCAGCTCCCATACCTAAAATCTGGTCCATTAAAGATTCGAACCTCTTATCCTCCACATTACAAGTCCAAACCCACCATTAAAAGCTCGCTGGTGATAGGTTTCCTGATGAACCAAGATCGAATCCGTTTAAGGCTTTGTCAGCTCGATCCAAGGAATTCCGGACCGTGAGTTCAACAAGAGAAAAGTACAAGGACATATTAAAATTTCAGAGAAATTATTTCCCCCCAAAATCTCGTGATAAAATTCTTAAAAATGCTAGACATAGGTCATAGTAGTTAGGTTTAATTAGCATTTTGTTTATCGCATTTTAAGCAGTTCCAAGCATACCCATTCTAGGGTTTATCTGTAATGCATGCATGATGTATGTTTTTTGGACCATTTATTGTGCAATCAATGGTCCAAAATGAGCTATTCCACGTGTTCCTCTGACCGTGGATTTGATCCCGTGATCATTTGCTCTGTCTGACGGCACCATAGCCCTTGATTCCATATAGTGGGCGATCGGATGGCGAGGATAACGTGATGATGTGAATAAGTAAACTGCATCCATGGTTTAATTATCGCACAATGATTGCCAGCGGTCCAATCATTGCACCGCCAACAATGATTGCCTTTCTTTTTGGAGCGTCCAATCGCAGCCCGCCACGTGGCCTACGTTGATGGCGGCACCATTAGGGCATTTAAATGATTTTAAAATCATTTTAAATCTAAAAAAATATTTTAAATAATAAAATTTTTTAATATAATAAAATTATTATAAAATTAGTTACTGTATTTTAAAATTAATATTAATTTTAAATATTAAATATAAATTATTTTAAATTTAATATGAATTTAAATATAATTAAATAATTTTTATGATATTTAAATATTATATTTAAAATTTTTAAATATTTAAAATTCCAAAAATAATATTAAAGTATTTATTTTGAAATTAATATTAATTTAATTTGTTTTACTTAAAAATTTTAATTTAAAATGTAATTAATAATTAATATAATATAATTTAAAATATTAAAAAAATATTCTCAAAATTGAAAATTTTTAAATAATTAAATAAAAATTTTTAATACTTTAATTTGAAATCAGATTAATTTAAGATATGTATTTTATATTTAAATATTTAAATATTAATTAATATTTAATTGAAATTAAATTAAAATAATTTTTAAAATTCAAGTCAAATTATTAATAATTATTTAAAAATTTAGAAATATTTAAAACTTAATTTTTCTTGATTTAAAATTATTTTAATTTTAAATTAATCTAAATAGCTTAATAACTTAAAACTTTAAAAATTCCAAACAAATTCAAATCTATTCATAAAAATATAAAAAATATATCAAACTTTTCAAAAAATTGATAATTTTAATTTAAAACTATTTTCAAATTTTGAAACTTAGTTTATTTTGATTAATTTTAATTATTTGAATATATTAATATTTAATTTAATATTATATTAATACTTTTAAAAAAAATTTATTTTCAAATAACTTTGAAAAAACTAGAGGATCTCTCTAAAATTTAATTCAATTATTTTGATAATTATTTTATTTTGAAACTTGTAATTTTATATATACATGTATTTTAAAATTGATTTTAAAATTATATGTATTTAAATCTTTAAATTTTGAGAGATCTTATAAAATTTTAGAAATCATTGTGAGTGATTAGTGCATAGTTATACTTCAACTATTCACTAATCAAGATTTTATTAAAGTTAATTGTGTTTAACACTTGCATACTTAGGAAGCACACACCATCTAGTCTTATGCTCTCATAGATCTAGGATTTTATTTGTCTAATTATATGTCATTCATGTATGTCTAAGGATTAGATAAACCTTGATTCAATCACACTTAACCTAGTGACATCATTAAGGACAATAATTAAGTACTTATGTCTAAAAAATTTAGAAAATTTCTAAAAATTAGGATACACATCCTTCTGACTTGAAACTTTAAACCTTCAAACTTAGTGACATGCTTAACCCATAAGAATTTTCTCACTAATTTTTGAAATCATTAAGTCCTTTAATTAATCAACCAAAGTTAATCTTTTAATCAAACTTTTAAAACTTCTAAAAATTCTAATAAATCAAATTTAAATTCAAAAATTAAAAATAATACCTCAAACTCTCCAGAAGTCAAACCCTAATAAATGAAAAATAAAATACCTTTGATTTGACATAAAATTTAATCTTAATTTAATTTTAATTGAAATTGAATATTTAATTAATTACAAATAATTTAAAAATTCTCAAATACTTGAGAATATCTCATTTGGTCATTCCTAACCTTTGGAGTTGATTTCAAGGAGTTTGGAGTTCATTTGGACTCAAAATATTAAAACACTCTTATATAAACAAATTTAAAAATTTAATTAATTCATCAAACTTTGAAAAATTATAACTAATTCTAAAAAAATTCAAATCCAGCAAACTTAGTGTCTAATAACTCATCTTGAGGTCTAATATTTTATAAAATACTAACTTTCAATAAATTACTCTTAATTAAAAATTCAATTTTTTTAACCCCTTAATTAAATAATTAGAACAATCCAGAAAATTTTAAAAACTCAAAAATCAGTTTAAGACTCCATAAATCTTTTATCAACCTTAAAATAAGCAATCAACTAATTTTAATTAAAATTTATAAACTTTTAAATTTTAATCAAATCAAATCACTTAACTATGCTAGGTACCACGAGGTAAAACAGGCCTACGAGGCTATTAAATTAGCCTAAAAAAAAGTGAAATAAACTTCATGGCCTCCGTGAGCAACAAATGTGGTATTCAATAAATAATTAAAATTAATCATAAAATCAATTTCAAATCATTAATATTGAAACTTTAATTATATTTTCTTTTAAACCTTTCAACCAATCAAAACTTTAAGCAACTTTAACAAATTGCCCTCCATATGACATATCAAACTCACATAGCCTATCTCACACACTTTAGATGATTTGCTATGACAACTAACTATAGTCTTAGGCTAAGTCGGTGTTTACTTTTCTATTGTGTACCAAGTTTTCGAGCTTTCATTGCATATTGTTTGCTAGTGTAGATTGGTGTGTTTATTTATTTATTGGACTCTGTGATGTGCTTGATTGCACTATAGATTACCCTTTGGTTAGTAACGATTTATACTAATTCAATCTTATTTAGGTGGCCATGCTCATACAAGATAATAAAATAAAGAGGGCATATAAAAAAATAAATAAACAATATGCTTTGTATAGCTGCTCCAGAAACTTGCTTAAGTTCTCCTTTAAATTAAAAGAGCATGGCCAAGTGTGGCTATACTTTGAGCAATTTAAATTTTATATATATTAACTGCTTAAGATTATATATAACTACTAATTATTAGGATAACCTTGCAGGATCGAGTCTAGAATTTTATTTTCAAAAGTAATTTGATATAATCTGAGTTATAATATTTTAAGTGCTTTTAGATTGTGATATTAAACATTTAATTTGGAATCCAAAGAGGAAGGGACATCCCTTAGGGGAGAGTCCCGCTCCATTTGGAGATCCAAATTAGGATGCCTTCAAGTACCCAAACAGAAAAGATAACTAGGAAAAGTTTCTTTTCATTTGGATATTCGAACCCGAAGATCTAAGAAGTAGTAGAATGACAAAGAAGTGGATAACGAGAAGATCCATTCTCAAAGTCACTTGAGTCTTAGAAGTAGAATTCGGATTGTTGTCGGTGGTGTCTGACCACTTTATATTTCTGCAGACCCTAGGTTGTAATATTAAGTGGCACTTACCACATGGACATTTAATTTAATTAATTTGTTTAATTGATTATGCACTAGAAATTATATGTTTTTTTAGTCTTTTTATTTGCATGTTGTATTTATTTTAGCCTGGAAAGATCGGAGGTTCGTGAGGGTATGATAAAAATTCTTCTACTTAAACCAATTAAAGTTTTTAGCTTAGATAGAAACTCTAACAGTCCTAAGAAGTAAGCTTGGACTCGTTGAGGGTTTTTCATGCATCATATTATACATTCTTTACGTTTTAAGGCATCTTCTCGCCTGTGGGTTTTGGCAGACCACCTAGTCTATGAGGGTACAGATCTGTCAAGGGGATATTATGTAATCTTTAGAACTGCTTCATTTTGATTCATATATTCAATCAAGTCAACTAGCATGCATCGCATTAGTAACAAACTTAAAAGAGTCTAATATTTAATTTTATTTACTTATACATCAAATACTCAACATAAGTCAAATGGGTTAATTAATTATGATCTAATCTAGATGTCGGCCTCACTCTCATCAAACTTAATCTAATTAACATCCCTACCACACTTACATAAATGACTAGACGTATGATTTTAAAGCACCTAGGTGGTTTAGCTGGCTCCCCAATCTAAGCTGGGGTAAGTCCAGATCTGCGTTGCATTAGCTAGGTTCGGGTCACTGATTATCAGTACCCTTTTTAGACCTAAGTTCTGAGGCAAGCTCAAGCTATAAGACCTCAACCTCCGAGAATCTAATCTCAACTTTCTAATAAAATTGACAACTCAAATTAAATATCTCTTTCAATCAATTTCAAGCCTAATACTTAGATAGATTGGGGCACTTCTAAATTGTTTCGGAATCCTAGATGCCTTCTACCCTTCCTTCTTTAACTCCAAAAATAAGTGCTCAACTTTGATCTTATCTCTGTTGAAATTCTAACCCTTATCTCCTTTGACATCTAACTTTGAATTCTTAAATAAAATTTATATCGCTATTTTAATCGAGAGTATTCGTGGAAAACTCCGATTTTCCTACGTTGTAATTAACTACAGGGCTTGCGCTTGTAGGATATTTAGAAACTCATATCTAATATTTTTAAAATTATTTTTTTAAAACCTCAATTAATTCTCTTTGGGTAAAATCGAATCCGACGATCATTATCGTCATTTTCAAACGATCGATAGTGATTGATATATTCTTTCTTTGGAGAGATATATCAATTATTATCATAATTTTGATTATAAAATTAATGATTTTTTATCCAGATTAACATAGTCAGACATTTGATCAAATTTCATTTTGATTATTTGGGGTCATGTGTAATTCTTTCCTGGGTTTAACTACTACAATTAGGATGAATTCAAAATTTTGTAATTCAAACCCATTAGGGAATGATATGTTCAACTCTCGGGGTGATATATTATTCATAATGACGCATTCAATTTCAAATTCCAGAAATTAAATCTTCCGCAAAGAAAATTATTATTTTTCAAAATCATAATTTTCAATCAAATATAGCTTTACAAAGTAGTAAGAAAGATTTCACAAATAACTCTTTAATCTAAGAAAACTATGATTAAGTTAACAATTTCTTAAGCAAAGTTGCTATTTTACAATGAGCCATATCCCATTGTTCAATTTAGAATAATATGATCTATCATCAGTGGTCGGCCCCTTAATACTTACTATGTTATTCTCAGGTTTATGATTGACCGAACTTATGCTTGTCTTAATTAATAAAGTGATAATGATAGATTTTTCATCATTATATTTAGATGCAAATCCAGATTCAATTCATCTACTAGAAGGGGCATCCTACGCCATTGTTGGCTTATGCCATAAATTTCTGTAAAGTTCAGTGGATTTCTGCATGGGCTTTATAGGACCAAGTAGGGGCCAACATAACGTTGGTGACTGCTGATGAATGGGGTCTGATGTTACATCTCATGCAAGGGGAATGTTTCTTCCCATACGAGGGATACACATTGTTTAGTACATCCAACTTATTGAGAAAGCGATTTTGACAGATTCTACTTAAAATTTTTGTTTTTCAATATAATAATGAAATGGCTTTGAACAACTATTTTTTATTGCAAGATTATAATTGTTGTCTAGAAAAAATGCCGAACTTTCCTGAATCGCAGGAAGTTCATTGTATTTGCAGATGTTTATTCTTTTGCTAAGAATATCTCTTTAACAGATTTCTTTTGCTTCAAGGGAGAGGGAAACTAGTGATTTTCAATTCGTCTAATCGAGCTCAATTTCTGATGGAAAAAATGAATACTGAGGCATCTGAAAACATTATTATATCCTCGAATAAGTAAGATAATGATCGAGAATGTTTTTTTTTTTTTCCAAAACCAGCCAATATATTAGAAAAAATAAAAGTGGTTACAACAACTACAGAAATGAAAAACAATAAGAGCAGAAAACACCAACCTAAAACTACAAACACAATAAAAAGGAGAAAAAAATCCAACGAGAGGGCTCAGTTAAAGGTCGAGGCTCCCAGCATCCCTGAAGTCGCGCCAAGACCATCCAGCTAGGTGACTAAAGCGTACTGGTCGAACCAAACCAAAATGAGGGCCTCACCCAAGGTTGCAACTAGCTAAACGACGAGGACACGAGCCCCAGCCACATCACAGCCCCGCAAACCTCCAACCAACCAAAACCCAGGCAACCCGAAACAGGAAAAGAAAAACTCAAAATTGAAACAGGAATATCTTCTTCTACAACCTCTACTACGAAATTTCCCACGCGAAGCAACAGTGAGAGGTCTATCACGAACCAGTTTAAACTCGTTGTCAAGATCCGAACCACCGCAAAAATTTGAATATGAATCGGAATCAGATTCATTCAGACGAATAGTGCAACCAATCACCATGGGACCTAACATCCAATCCAGAATTTCCACCCACCGGGTACATCAGAACTTGGGGGGCCATCAAGTTCACGGACACATTAATAAAATTTTGAGAGTTAACCAGCATTCCTTGCACATCCGAATTAACTACACGATCTCACACCTCAACAGAAACCACAGGCACCACCAAATTTTGCAAACGTTCACGATCCACCAAAACAGGCAATTCAACGTTAACCAAACCACCAGAATCACTCAGCCTCACTTCAGGAATAGCCTCAACATTAACACCCAGATTAGGCTCGGGATACAAAAGAGTCAAAACAGGGGAGACCTCACAAGGTTCCGGCACCAGAACTGCGGCCTGACAACCTCCGATCACAGTACTAGGCAACTCGTCAGAATTAACACCTGCCAACTGAACAGAAACCACCCCCCCCCCCCCCCCCCCCCCCCCGAGCCAAAGGGGAAAAGACGGCGAATCAACAACGGGAGCGGATACAAATACAACATTAACATTCTCACACTCCAAACCAGTATGAGCAGTAACATTATCAAAATTGTCAACACAATGAGGGGCTAAATTAGTGTTAGGGCAAGGAGAAACGTTATGAATCACAGCCGCAGCAGGACGACAATTACTCGGAGAGTGCCCAATACATTTAGAAACAGCACAGAAATGAGGAAATTCATCAAAAACTACCTCTTGAATATAACCTAAAGATTCTGATCCTAACCAAACTTGTTTAGGGTAGGATTTAGTTATGTCTAGCTCTACTAACACACAAGCAATGGACGGACGGGAACCAACAGCAGTAGCTTCATTAATTTTCAAGGGCTTGCCAAATAACTCACCAAGCCCAAAAAGAATCCGTGGAGAGAAGAAATGAGGATGAAGGCGAGGAAACGAAATCCAGATCGGGATAACCGACGACTCAACACTGATATCCAAGCTAGGTGACCACTTCGTTAATTTCATATAACAATTAAAGACAACGTAAGAATGGTGACAGAACACCCTACAGTAATCGAGATAATTTGAAAGCTTTATCAAAATGTGAGAAGAATCCAAAATAGTAACAGATACCTCACTTTTAAGCTTCAAATTTAAAAAAAAAATTTACAAATAGAATCGAGAGGAGGACTTTTAGAAGGAAAAAATGCAACTAAAGAAAACTGAAAGGGGCAGCAAGCTCATTGATTTCCTGGTCGGAAATCCATAAAGACGGTAAGCCACGAAACGTAGAAGTATGCAAATCCGAAAAAGAAGGCTTAGAGCCCGCAAGAGCTTCAAGAAGCAAACGAGAGTGAGAAACCCCGCCAAATAAACCAGGGTCCTTAAGCTTAGCAGTCGCCATGCCGGCACTGCCGGCGAAAAAACAAAGGAAACCAGCCAAGGAAAGTCTCCAAGCAAAAGAGAAAAAGCAGAATAGGAGAAAACTTCCCTGAAATCGGTAGATCACTGGAGAAAAAACCCCCGCGGGGTGGGGGGAAAACCTGGAGCCACGAAACCCTAACAGAGCGGCTGAAAGCCAAACTTTTTACTGTAATGATCGAGAATGCTTGAATCAGTTAAAATGGTGTGTGAAAAGCCTTATAATAGTAGGATGAACAAGCCCAAAATAACTAAGTTGATTCAATTGTCACAAATAGTTTCCTATAATAGTGGGATGAACAAGCCGTAAACACTATCATTTGGGGTCGGGCCCGAAACCAACCACCCATACCGAAGTCTTATTTCTCTCTCCTTATTGCTCGCGAGCCCAATTTGTATTTTTGTCATTGATAATTAAAAATCAATAGTTTCCTTAATTTAACACTAGCTTTTTTATATATATATGGAAAAAATTTATACCAGAATATTGTGATACATAACGAATTAAGATGGGCTTCAAAGTTTTTGAATTTGTGTTAGGATTAGTGCAATTTAAGGTATCATATAACACATTAGTTTTTGTGCAAACCAAGTGCTTTAAAATCAATCCTGACACCTTTTACATTCGAATATCTCGACACAAATTTTTTTCATCTATATTTGATATTCTAAAAAAATTTGGATTTCTCCAAAGTCATTAATGCATTTATGCTCAACATTATTAAAAGTCATTTGTCCTAAATGTTTAATTTAAGATGACAAATAATTTATAACAATTCATATGCATTGGTTCTTTAGATCCAAATATCCCACATGATTATTTCAGGTCAAGTCATACTCTAGCTTAGGACAACTCAATTCAGGTCATGGAAGTTCAGACATTGAAGACTTAGATTGATAGTGGAGAAACCTATTTCTTAAATTTGTACTCAACTAGTTAAGTAAATGATAAACTAACTTATTTCTTAAATAAGTGTGATGTTGACCTAAGGATAAGTCAAAAAATTACCAGACTACTCTTATTAAAAAAACTAAAGCCCCTAGATTGATGGATAGTATGTGCCTAACAAAATTCTCTTTTAGGCTAAATTCTAAATTTGAGTCATTACAATAAAAAATGCTCCTAATTAACTCAAGTGAGTATAAATGCATATGAATTTTTGTATCAATTTAATCAAATGTTTGGATTTTAAATATACAATTTACTTTTTCAAGGTTTGACTCGAAAACAATTAAATTCCAACCAAAGAACTCTAACAAAAATTTTGCC
Source organism: Dendrobium nobile (assembly GCA_022539455.1). NCBI lineage: Eukaryota > Viridiplantae > Streptophyta > Magnoliopsida > Asparagales > Orchidaceae > Dendrobium > Dendrobium nobile. The sequence goes on from CM039735.1 coordinate 18,354,955, forward strand.
AAAGTCTTTCAATAATATTGTCGAAGTCAGAAGAAAACTCCACCGCCAAACTTGCCATCATTATCAACCTTGTCACAATAAACAACAAATTTGACAAAGAAAACTTGCTATAGGCAATTATGAGGCATAAACAAGATCCCTATAACCAAAAAAATTCTTGCACGGTTTTTTCAATTTGTTCATGCTAAATAGACAAAAAACAATCATAAAACCAAAGTGAAAAACTAATGAAAGAATGTTATCTAGCATAATCTTTATGAATAACATACATTGAGTTGAGTTCATGGAACTTTTAATGAAGAAACCTATCATTCTAGTATGTTCTAGAAACTCCCCTTCATAAATTTTAATGAACTCAAAGAACGTGTCATATGGGTATTTAAATTGACAAATTTTTTTGCCTACCTCTTTCATTATCTAGGAATTCAATTTGACGATATACCCATGTTTTTCTTTTAGTACCTAGAAATTTTTCATCTATGATCACTTACTAGTAACTCGAATCCATTAATTCAATAAAATTTAGGAACATATTACTTATTTCTTATCTATTATTAGTTCAAACAAGCAACCAAATACTAAAAGTATTAGAGGATATACAAATTCTACACCTATAATCTATATCCTACTTTTATGACAAGATTCACATTGAATTGTATTGAGTTACATTTTTGCTAGTAAATCTATATGATTACTCCCATGTAAATGAAAGTTATGGTGTAAGGCCCATCTAAGATGATGACTTAATCCAAATAAATATTGATCACTCATTCTAACCTAAAAACTTAGAGCTATTAGAGATTCATTCTGTTAAAATAAACTACTTATATGTAGGAACTTAACAAAGAAATTTTTGAATTTTCTTACATTTTCTATGTCATCCTTAGTAAAGAGAGCATTATAACACATTCAAGCTTTGTTTGGAATAGCTTTCTTATTGCTTCCTAAAGAAGCTTTCAAGTACAATAATTTTTAGCTCAGAAAAATTTTGTACTAAAAGTTGCTTTGGAAAGCAATAAAAAAAGTTATTTGCTCAAATGAAGCCTCAATCTCCCTTTCACTTTATTATTTGTAGGATTAGTCTCTGCCTTCAACTTCTAATGATATAGATTTTATTTTGCCCACCTTTTTCTTTTAGTCATATTTCTTATCACTTAAATTGGCAAAATATTTAATAATTAGATTTGGAATTAAAACAAAGAAAACTGCAAGTGCATCATAAAAAATGTTAAAATTGTTGTGATTCTTTATAAAAATTTTAATAGTTGAAATTTGTAATTTTTTAAATCACTGCCATTTATAGAAAATAGCAATTGTTTTCAAAGAGCTCTTATTAAATGTTGTTTTTTTCTTCCCCACCTTATTAGTGTGTATTCATATCCTTGATTTCTTTAGTAAAACTAACTAAGGTTTTATTTGGGATGACCTTCTTGCTGGTTCTTAAAGTAACTTTTTTGTACAAAAATTATTATTTTTTACTAAAAATCTACTTTAAGAACCAGTGAGAATGTCGTCCCAAATGAAGCCTAAGTCACTTTATAACAAAAAAAAAATTTATACATAGTAAACTAATAATTCTTTGAATATTTAATTTGCACTAGAGTTTTTATCAATAAATTTTATTGAATCATTATTCATGTAACCAAAGATATAAGCTACCCTAGTATATACTGCCATCTTTGCCATAGTTTTTAGTAAATGATTATAATGCCTAAGTTTGCTCACCACCCTACAATTATCATGCTTCTATCTTTGTTCTTGTGATTATTGATATGCCATTGAAAATAACCTTAATTGAGCATGAATCTTCATGCATATTTGAATGGGAAACATCAAAAATTAAATTAAGGACCATCCCCCGTCCAAACTCTGATTTAAGCAAACTATAGTTAAATTGAGTGTCCTAGCGAGATGAACCCAACAACATAAAAAATGGCCCAAATGAGCCCAAATTAAGAGCCTGGAGCATAATTAGAAAATTTTGAACATTAATTAGATGACTAAATGTTCTCCAAAATTTCTTGCTAAAAGTCAAATAAAGCATCTCGATGGAATAAATCAACGAGCCTAAGATCACTTAATTTTGATAACACTATGGCACTCAAAGTTTAAATGAATGCTTCAAGATCTAGGGAATCAAGATCAGCCATCTGATGGAGTGCTTCATATTCTTCATATTTTTAGGGTATCCCACTTCCAAAAATCAATAAATAGGCCTCCACTTCGTAAATTAAAGGGACCCTTCGCTATAGACTCAAGAAATATCTAACAATTGACTAATCCTAGAGCTCCACCTGAGCACCATTGCTAGCAACCTCTCACTTGACGACCATTTATGAGCTTCCAATACTCGACCATTACCTCTAGACTTATATATATGCTGGCTGGCATTGTTGAATCCCTCCTCAACTAATAGCATTAGACTTTTACATATTGAACACCAACGTTTGATCTTTCGCCAGCTGGAAACAACCATCAAATGTCCTTAACCCAATGATCACCATCGAACTTATGCCTGCCGACCACCACCATCGAATATTCACTAGACACTCACCATTGGACCTCCACTTGCTGACCATCATCATCGAACATTTCTTGACCAATATCGCCCATCCGACCATTGCCTCCTGATCACCTCATTTATATCTTTTATGGCCAACCTTCATGGTCATACCACCATCTCCAAGCTATAGTATTCTGATCGCCATTCATCGACCATAATATTTAGGTCACCTACTTTCAACTATAGTCCTATAGGATAACCATTATCCAAAAATGGTCCTTTTGATCACTATATTTTATCAACTATAGCCTTTTAGACCACCCTTACCCATCAATTATAGATCATACAATTATCTCCTAAATATATTCCTCCAACCTTCGTTGACTCACTACGGTTCTTCCGACCTCCATCGCTCATTAACTACGATCCTTGGACCACAATCGCCTTACTATGGTCCTTCAAGCCATTGACTATAGTCCTCAGGCCACAATAATCTGACTATAGTTTTTTTTTTCCCCCTCTATTGCCCGACTATTGTCCTTAGAAGGAACATAGCTTTCCAACTATAGTCGTTAGACCTTCATCACCCACCTACAATCCTCGGTCTATCATCACCCAACTAAGATCATCCTACAACCGTCACTCAATTACGATCCTTTTGACCTTCGTCGATTATCAGATATAATCATTCAACTACTATCACCTAACTAGGGTTCATCATACATTCATAACCCATAGACCATGGTCCTTGGGTCACCATCATTTGACCATAGTCCTTTTAACCTCTAGCATTGATTGACAACGATCCTCAGACCATGGTTGCATGACTATAGAACTTTAATCACTTTCATCAAACTATAATCCTTTAACCATTGAAGCCAAACTATGGTTTAACCTCCATCACCCATCAACTACAGTTCTTAAACCACTTTCACCCTATTATGGTCCTTCTGATCTTTGCTGCCCATAGACTATAGTCATTCGACCGCTACCACTTGAGTACAGTCCTTTTGACATCCGTTGCCCATTACTTATGGTCCTCATACCATTGTCACTTAACCATAGATATTTTAAATGTCATCACCTACCAAATATGATCCTTTAATCATCATATCAAACTATAATCCTCTAACAATTATCACATTACTATGGTCCTTTCAATCTCCTTCGTTTGTTAAGTATAATCCTCAGAATACCTTCACTTAACTATGGCCCTTTGACCATCGTTGTCTAACTATGGTCCTTCAAACTTCTATAGATCGTCTACTGAAGTCTTTCATCCTCCATTACCTACTGACTATGGTCTTTCGTCCACTATTGACTAGCTATGATCTAACGACCTACAATCTTTAACCCAATGTGATCTAGATACCCTAATTCCTAGTGGTTTCATCACCAATAATGCTAATACAAGCCATCACCTATGGATCGATGCACATCATCGACATCAATGCTTAGTACTCCCAACTTTATTTATGTTGGATTCTTGCCAATGGTCTCTTCTAACTTCAACCTCTCAATATGTTTTGAGCATTGTAGCAATGTCTTCCCTTGACGATGGGCAACATTAGTAGTCAATGGAAAGTACTAGTGGGATCATTTCAACTAGGCTAGGCCTATGCTTTTTCCTTTTTATGGGCTTTCCATGTAAGAAATCTAATGTATGTTATGATTTTTGTACTCCTCTCTTATTTGTGTAAATGCTTAACCTTCGTGCAAAACTAATATATTAACTCCCTATCTCTCTCAATCGCAAATATTCTAGCATGCAACAATTATCATGGCCCCTTGGTTGGGTGTAGTCATCACTTTTTGGCCATTTATATAGTCATGCCTTCCTATATATCAACTCTTAAATCTTTCATAAACATGGTCTTCATGGCTTTCACAATCATGCCCATTAGATCAGCCCTTGGGAATATGCTTCATGTTCTCCATCAAGTTAAGTTTTGACTTTTGCCTAATTTGACACACCAATTTACACAAGTTTTTTGCCTACCTCTTTCATTATCTAGGAATTCAATTTGTACGAATATCCTTCCACCATTCAAACGGTAAAAAGCTTTTCTATTAAAATTTCTGAATAGTGCAAGTTAATCATTTAAGTTAAGCTCCATAGTACTACGAGATTTTTCATATAAACCTATGTATAAAAAACTTCTAATCATAAGCAATCCTAATTTTCTTACTCCCCTATTTAATAGGACATCATTAAACCAAAAGGAATATACTCTTTGTCAAACTATACCCATTATTTCATAGATGAAAAATATGTTTCAAGTTTTGGTATATTTATGTAGTTGAACATTATATTGAACGGTTGTGATAATTCTATGCCTCAAGATCGGGATTGTTTCAATGATTGAGAACGTTTAAATAACAAAGTCAATCATATGCAACTAATTTCGATCAATTGGATGGGAGTTTTGACTTTCAATTATGGCTTTGTTTGGGACGGTTTTCATACTGCTTCTTAAAAAGCTTTCTTGTACAAAAGTTAAAATTTTTGTATTAGAAAGCTGCATTAAGAAATAGAAAAAAAACCTAAGAGATCTTGAATTCGAAACTTACATATATGATCCATATAAATTTATACTTTAATTCACTTGAGGCCCAAAAACCGTGAAGGCAATCATCACATCTTATTGTATGTGTAGTTCAACTATTACTAAGAAACAACTAAACAAACTGGCATCAATGCTGCTATCACGATGTCCAACAAAGAAACCCCACTACATTGATCCCAGACTTAATTTCATAAAGCAACTTTCAATTCAAACCATGCCAGCATGTAACACTTCACCTAGTCCTCATTTTGTAAGGAAAGGATCCGATGCTGTCAGGAAAACAGACAAAATACCCACCAAACTACATCTCTTCTTCAATGTGTTCCTATTTGAGCTACTGAGCTCTACATGACTTTTATTTTTTATTTTTTTGACTAAAAAAATATGTATTTCAATGTATTGTATATAAATATTTTTTAATTTGTTGATTTGGGGAGAAATTTTCTGGAGAATAAAAAACAGTCCTCTAAAAATCAAGCAATAGTTCTGATACATCACAAAACATCCCCTTGATCAAGCACAAATCTCGAGGCATATTCAAGTTAGGAACTTCTGAAATTAAACGCGGGAGCATCCGAACTCCAATCTAAGCAACCTTATAATCGAATTGAACGCCTCAATGAGACGAATCCATTGACAATAAAATCGATCCAATCTGAGCCCAAATAGGCCCGAATCAAAAAACTGAGGCATATTTGGAAGCTTCAAATATGCTTCAAATCATAAATTGGATGATCAAATGATCTAAAAATATGGTATGCTAATAGTCAAATTAAGCAACGCAACGAGACGAATCCAACAAGTCAAATATTGCATAATTATATAATTATTTAGGCATTTAAATATTGCATAAAACTATGATTGAGAGAATCGATATAGGCGGTGTAATGTAGCCCTCCAAATTTATCATAGATATTCTCTATATTTACAGAGCATATCTCTCTCAAAAATCTATAAATAGACTCCAACTTCCAACATGAAAAGGGGGAGGCCTTTTGGGGCTTGGACCTTTGTAAGATTGAAACTTGGGCTAGAAATCAAGAGAGCTATAAGGCCTGAAGAATCACGAAGGTCCACCTCGACACCGCCGTCAGCAAAACCTCGCCACCCGGCCACTGTCAGCGAACCTTGGCCCAATCTTTGGCATCGGACCTCCATCCATCCACCACCATCGGGTATACCTTTGACCGTCATCAACGACTAAGATCCTTCTTTTCACTGTCGCCCACCAACTGCAGTCTCTCTAACCTCCTTTGTCTACCGACTATGATGCCTCTGACCTCTATCGCATGCTAACTACAATCCTTCCGACCTTTGTAGCCAAGTGACTATGGTTCCTATGACCTCCTCCTCCTATCAACTGCGATCTCTCCTACCTTGTTATCACGACGACTATGATGCCTCTGACCTCGATCGCTTTCCAACTACGGTCCCTCCGACCTCCATCGCCTGTAAACTATGGTCCTTCTGACATTCGTCACCCGCCGACTATGGCCCCTTTGATCTATGTCTCCCGCTGAATACAATCCCTCTGACTACTTCCCTCCACCCTCAACTATGGTCCCTCGGACTACTTTTTCCCATCGACTAAGGTCCCTTCGACCATCGTCGCCCATTGAATATGGTCCCTTTGACCTATGTCACCCATCAATTACAATTCCTCCGATTTGTATGGTCTGCCGACAATAGTCCCTCCAACCTCATTGACCCATCGACTATGGTCCCTCTGACTTCCATCGCCTAATGAATACACTCCCAATGATATTTGTTGCACATTGACTATGCTCTCCGACCACTATCACCTGTAACTACGGTCACTTCGGCCATCATTACACGCAAACTATGGCCTCTCTTACTGTAGGAAAATGCTTTGTTACCAGCAGACAAAATTCTCCTGTAATAATATAAATCCACCAAAAATATGTGCTTTCTGGCATGTTTTTGATGCAAAATGATTTGATGATAATCTACGTGCCTAAAAATCTAAACATGAAAAAAAATTTTGTCGAAAAATGTTCTGGCAGTTATTCCAGAAAAAAAAAGTGGAAAACAACAACATTTTTTGCATCTAATTCTTGCATATAATCCATCGACCTTTCCAAGAGAACTATATGCCGATAATACCGGTGTATAATCCACTGTATAAATCCTCCAACCAATCTCCAATGATCTTTACCATCGTAATATCCACCGGAAAGGCCGACACAACACTTCTGCCAAAAACATTGTCATATCATATTGCTGGCAGGTGCTCTGGCTGAAATTTTGCCCGAAACCTATAAATGTCTAGTGAGAACGTCCATAACAGACACAAAAAAGAATACAAAGATGAGAAGGCATGGCGACGAATGGTGAAAGTTCAGCTGGGAAATTCGGCGATGTCTCACATTCGTGGTAGCTCTCAGATGCGACCTAATTAAGGGAAGAAGAAAGAAATAAGAAGTGACGAGCATAAGCAATCCACAACGGCGAACGGTGCAAGTCAGTGGAAAAATTCGACGAGGTTCTCATATTTATAGCAGCTCCTAGATGCTCTCGGATGCGACCTAACTAGGGGAATAAGAAGGAAATGAAAAGAAACACCGTGGCCGGGTCAAAATAGGGCCTTTTTCGTCAAAATTTTTGGTGGAGTATCCGTCGATTACCTTACCGGCAGTTAATGTGTTAGTAAACAGTTGTCGATTTTAAGTAAGCTGGCGTAACATTTGTCGGTAACTCCGCTAGTAATAACTAGCATAAATTCCACTGTAAACTTTTTAAATTCTAGCAAAAATCCGACATAAATTTTTTTTGTTATTCAAAGGCTGATATTCCATCATAATTTTTTTCGATAAAATACCAATGAATTTCTTCGCCGGATTGGGCGCCGCATTTTTCGGCGTATATCTCTCCGCTAGAAAATCTAATGGTAATGATGGATTTTCCTTTTATGTATAATCACCATTTCCCACCGACTAAGGTTTCTCCGACTTCCATCACCTGCCTACTTTAGTCCCTTTGACCTCTATTTCTTTTCAACTATGATCCCTCTAGCCACCATCGCCCACCGACTATGGTCCCTCTGACCACCCTCGCCTGCCAACTATAACACCTCTGATCTCTATCGCCCATTGACTAAAGTCTCTAAAAACTGTCGACTACTACAGTTCCTCCAACTATGGTCGCCCACCAACTACAGTCTCTCTAATGGCCATCTCTCTTCAACAAACATCGCCGGACAACTACAGTCCCTCTAATTATTATTGCCCGCCAAATATGGCCTCTCCGACCTCCATCGCTGGCTAACTAATGTTCCTCTGACCACCATCTCCCACTTACTATGGTCCCTTTGATCTCTTTCGCCTGCTGACTATAATCCCTGCCGCCTATCACCGGATGACTAAGATCCCTCTAACCACTATATCTAATCAACTATGGTCCCTCTGACCATTTCTGCCCAATGACTATGGCCCCTTCGACCACCTTCGCATGCTTGCTATGGTCCCTCTGACCACCATCTCCTATTGACTACAGTACCTCCATCCTATATCACTTGTTAATTATAGTCCATCCTACCTCCATGGCCCACCTACTATGATCCCTCTCACTTCTATTACCCGCCAACCATGGTCTCTCTAACCTCTATCTCCCATCTAATGTGGTCTCTCCTACCTCTATCGCATATCAACTAAGGTCCCTCCAAATACTATTGCTTATTTACTATAGTCCCTTTGACCACCATTACCCATCGACTACGATCTCTCTGACCTCTATCATTTGCCGACTAAGGTCCCTTTGACCTCTATCAACCTTCGGATACAATTTCTTTGACCTTTATCACTTGTCGACTTTGACCTCTCTGACCTTTGTCGCCATAAAATAGTCCTTTGACCTTTGTCGCCCATCAATTATGGTCTCTATGACCTCTATTACTGAACTACAATCCCTATGACTTATATCTCCCACCAATTATAATCCCTTTGACCTCTTACCCATTGACTACTTTCTTAGTGACCTCCATCATGCACTCAGACGTCTAGCTCCCTTTAACCTATTCCATCCACCAACCTCCATCATTGTCGACAATGATCATTTTAACCTAGGTCACCCAACAATAATTATTTGACCTCCGTCGCCCACTTATTATGGTCTCTCTGACCTTTGTCACCTGACAACAATCCCTATAACTAGCATCGCCCAACTATGACCTTTCTTAACTGCATTACTTACTAACTATAAATATAATCCTACAAACCAAATAAACAGACCTACACTCTCTTAAGAATAACTCTTATAGCATTGGGTTGTTCCATTTCTAACCATATGAAGTGCTTTGTATGAGATATATTTGCTTCACTGAGCCAACGCCTTCCCTTGCGAAAAGGCATAATTTATAATTAATAAAAAATACTAATAAATTTATTCAATTTGGCCAAGGACCCATGGGTATTTCCCATTTTTAGAGGTTTACACATAAATATTCTTATGTATCTTATGAGAACCGTTGTCCTTTCACAGTCTTCAAGTGTCAGCAGAGAACTGTCGTCTGTTCATACTCTCCAAGTGTTGGCAGAGAACCATCGGCTGTTCCCACTCTCCAAGTGTAGGCAAAGAACCTTCATCCTTTTACACCCTCCAAGTCTTGGCAGAGTACCAGAACTTATCCGAAGATCTTCTCACGTGCAATCTGGAAAGATAAGAGGAAGAGTGATAACCATAATTGCAAGGAGATTCTTATCTTTGAGTAACCTTGTGAATCCTTCACACTCCACTTGCAAGAAATCTCTCTCACACTCTCTCCTTAAATTGCCCTTGAAAAATCACGTAGACAAGACACTTTCATGTCAGTTTTAGTGGACCTTTTATACAAAAGACACGAAAAACCATCTAGAAAACTGAAGTTTTTAATTTTGAACGTACACAATCGTATAGTATTATCATATGTTCGTACATACGAATAGTTCAAATGATGTTGTGTACGAACATGTTATGAATCGGTACAAAATTATTTCATACACGATCATCGTCCGGTACAATCTAAGTTTGTCCGGGACGAACAAAAAAATTTCAAAGTTTGTATGTAAGAAACGTCAGGACGAATTGAGCGATAACGGACCCGAGACATTCGTCCCTATAAGAAGGTTGGATCGTCCCGTATGATCCAAACTTGAGAATGGACCCGAAATATTCGTCCCTGTACGAATATGGGATCGTCCCGTACGATCAAGGCTTAGAAAAAAATTTTCATGCGTTAATGAACCTGAGACATTCGTCCCTGCACAAAGGTGTGATCGTCCCGTACGAATAATTCTTGTAAATGAACCCTAGATGTTCATCCCTGTACAAAGGTCCGATCGTCCCGTACGAAAAGTTATTGTGAATGAACCCGAGACGTTCGTCCTTATACGAAACTGGGATCGTCCCGTATGAACCATACTTAGAAAAAATAATTTCATTTATGTTCGTTCCGTTGCTCGTTAGGAAAAATAATTGATCAGATTGTCCCGTACAAAAATAATTTCATTTTTGTTCATTCCATTGCTCCTTGTACGAAATCGATAAACAAAGGTAAAGCATGCAGGAAAAATTACTCTTACTTCTTCCTACCTGCTTTACCTTTGTTTACCGATTTCTTGATTTCTTGCAGGTCAACATGAGACGGTATAACAGAGGATTGGAGTTACCTTTGTTTCTCGGTTTCTTGATTTCCTGCAGGTCAACATGGTATCAGAGCTACTGTTGGAACCAATAATAAGGGAGGAATATGTGGTTGGGATTTGGTTGTATTGGTGGAGTGTTGTTGTGTTTGATAAGGAAACTCTTATCGTTGGTATTTTGGCTACAGGACTAAATGTCTCACTATAGTCCAAGCCAAATTTCTGTTTATAGCCAAGTGCTACTAACTGAGCCTTGTACTTTGCTATAGATCCTTCCGAATTATATTTTGTGCGAAACATCCACTTACAACCAAGTAGATTTTGATTTGAGATGTTGCTTTCATTTTACAACTTTATATAATTTATTTACTTATTAATAGAACTGATAAGATGACTATTTTATCAATTTGACACCCATATTGATTTTTTTTTCTCATCAGTACTATTTTACTAGCTTTTATATTATATTATTTTACTATTTATATATTATATTGCTACTACATGTGAGCTTTATTATTTCTACACTTATTCATAGTCATGTGATTTCAATTGCTATAATTTTATTGCTAACATACATATTGCTCATTTATCGTGCTTTGAGTTCAGTTGTAGGTTTTGGTGGTTTGTTAGACTCTTGAGCTCATTATATATGATTAAATGGTTTCAGGGTAGGGCAAGGGAGAGTGAGTGCTCTATTTCTTTTTTGATTTAGCTATTATTTTATACACATGGCTAGTTAGATATGTTATAATTTTATAGATCAGCAGTAGTATATACATTATTTTTTAGAAAGGAATATAGATGAATATATTGATATTTTGATCTATAGTTTTATTTTTGCTAGTATTTATATCGATAAAAGAAATTAGTTGGCTCTGATTATTTAAATTTAAAGATAAAGAAATAATTCATCCAAATTATATTATGTGGCATACAACTGATATGACATATAATAGATCAAACTGATGATAAATTTGGCATATGACTGATAGGATAGATTAACTTGTGATATGATAGGATTGATTGATATGATTGATAAACAATTGGATTGTATAGGAACCTATGTATATAATGAGGAAATGATTGATATGTTTATGATAATATTATATATGAATGACATAATATACATAATATTATTCATATTGACTTTTACATGTTCTTACATATATATAATTATTATCTCTAATTGATACATTTACTCTAGTTGTAGATATTGGTTATATATATATATATATAAATATGTATCCTATCTCCGTCGTTTGACTATGGTCCCACTGACCTTCGACGCTCGAATACGATCCCTTCAACTCCATTGCCAGACTATGGTTCATCAAACAATTATTGCGCAACTCTATATGTTCGACTACTGTCACCCGATTACAGTTTGTCGAACCACCATCGCATGAATATGATCTCTCCACTCCATCGCCTGATTACAGTCCCTTCAACTCCGTCACATGACTACAATCTCTACGACCAAATAAACAATAAAGAGCTCTCTTGCCATGGGATTCTTCCAATTCCATCGATGTAATGTGTTTTTTCTAATGTATATTTGGTACATTGTGTCAAAACCTTCCTCCGAGAAAGAACATCATTTATAATCAATGACAATGTCATGCACTACCCCGATGTGCTTTGCTAGTGTTACGGATTCCGGAGTGATTTCTATCGTGCTGCTCTCCGAATGCGTTTAGTATCTCAGGGAAGCATTTTTCCTTCCTTTTTTCGTTTCTTCTCTAGATGGCTAGTAATCGTCTTTTTATGGTGGTTTTCTTGATGACAAATCCTCGTCTAAGTCATTTCATGAGGAGCTTTCTGTTAAGGTTTCCCCTTTCCCTGAACTTAAAATTTCTACTTAATCGTGGGCTTCCTTCGTTATAGATTTCTGAGGCGAAATTCTTATTGCTTGCTGCTTCATTTGATTTTGCATTAGTATGGATCTTTTCGACCAACCGGTTGTCCCTTGAGGCTATTCAATTTTTTTTTTTTTAATATGAAACTCAAAAGTGATTTCTTTATTATGGTTCTGAATCCAAAGAATGTTTTGATCAAATTGGGGAATGACTTGAATTATTATCGTGTCTTTGCTCATCGTTCTTATTTCGTGAATAATTGTTACATGCATTTGATTAAGTGGTCGCCTTCTTATGACGTGGATGTTGAATCTCCTATAATCCCTATTTGGTTGGCTTTCCTGAATTTGAGACCTCTTCTTTTTACATCGAGAATTCTTTAGGGCCTCGGCTCTATCTTCGATCTCCCCCTTAAAATTGACCATGTGTTTTGATTAAAAAAAATATATTGTATTTAAATATATATAGTTTTGAAAATATTTAATTATTTTTGGGAATATTGAATTTCCCAAAGATAATTAATTGAAGTTTTAAAAGATATCAATTTTAATTTTGAAAAATTAAATCTGAGTTACTAAATCTCCTACGAGCGCAAGCCCTCGTAGTTAATTACATCGTAGGAAAATTAGAGATTTTCCTACGAAAACTCTCGATTAAAATAGCGATATGAATTTTATTTAGAATTCAAAGTTAAATATCAAAGGAAGTTAAGGTTTGAATTTCAAGGGGGATTGGTTCAAGATTGAACACTTATTTTCGGAGCCAAAGGAAGAGGAGTAGGGAATGTTTTTGAGATTCTGAAACAATTCAGAAAACACCCCAACCTATCCTAAGTGTTGGGCTCGAATTTGATTGAAAGATCTTTTTAGTTTGAATGGCCGATTTTATTAGAAATTTAGGATTCAATTCTCGAAATTTGAGGTCTTATGGCCCGAGCCAGCCTCGGAACCTAAGTCTAAATTGGACACTAAAAGTTAGCGCCCCGAACCTAGCTAGTGCAATGCGAACCTGGTCTTACCCCGGCCTGGATTGGGGAGCCAGCTAAACCACCTAAACGGTTTTAAAATATGTATCCGGTCTTTTTGTAGAGTGGTAGGGACATTAATTAGAAAATTTTAGAGAAATGGGGTTGACATCTAGAGCAAATCCTTAATTGACCCCTTCAACTTATGTCGGGTATTTGATGACTAAATAGATGCAATTAAATATTAGACTCTTTTAAATTTGTTACTAATGCGATGCATGCTAATTGACTCGATTGAATGCAGAATTAGTATGTAGCAGTTTAAAAATCTTTGGCTTAGAAAATAGGTTTTATCCTAGAGATTGCATAACATCCCCTTGACAGATCGGCACCCTCATATGTCAGGTGGCCTGCCAGAACCCGCAGGCGGGGAGATGCCTAACAAGGTTGAGAAAGTACAATATGTATGCATGAAAAACCCTCGGCGAGTCCGAGCTTACTTCTTAGGACCGTTTAGAGTTACTATCGTATCCTAAAATTTTTATTTAATTAAAATAGAAGAATTTTTTTTTTGACAGACCCATAAGAGCCTAAATTCGTATTCCAGACTAAATCAAAGACGGCATGCATATAAAAAGACTAGAAAAGGCAGGAATTCTAATGCACAATCAATTAAATAAATTAACTACATTAAATATATCAAATTGAATGTCCATATGGCAAGTGCCACTTATTATTACATCACAGAAATGACAGTAAAGTAAAGTGGCCGGGCACCACTGATTACAACCCGGATTTCTAATCTTAAATTAAATGAATTTGAAATTTGGGATTCTTCTCGTTGTCCATTTCTTCGTCTTCTCACGAACACCTTGATTCGTCGGTTCCGGATACCCAAATGAAAAGAGACTCCCCCTTAATCGGGGTGTTATCTTTCCTCTTTGGATATTTGAAAGAGATCCTAATTTAATTTCCAAATGGAAGAAGACTCTCCCCTTTAGGGATATCTTCATCTCTTTGGAAATCAAGTTGGATCAAATTTCCAAAATTCAAATCATTTTTAAATAATTACAACTTTTACACAATCAAATTTACATCTCGATTAAAGAATGAAAATCTAGACTCGATCCTGCAAGGTTATCCTAATAATCAACAGTTATATACTCATTCCCAATATAGAAAATTGAAATGCATTTTTTAGCCACACTTGGCCATACACTTTTTATTTAAAGGGGGTCTTAAGCGCGGCAGGTACCTGTGCAAAGAGTTATATATTTTTTTTTATTAACTGCCCCCTTTAGTTTTCAGCTCCTTATATGAGCATGGCCACCTGCATAAGATTGCACAAATATATATATATTTCGTTCCTAGACTATGGGTAGGTCCAACGCACAATCAAACATGGAGTGCAGAAAGCAAGTAAATAAACATAACAATTCTACACTAGCAAACAGCATGCAGTGAAAGCTACGAAAATCCGGCACACGGCAGAAAAAGTAAAACACCAGCCTATCCTAAAACTAGAGTCGGTGATCCTGACACAACATCTAAAGTGTGTGAGGTAGGTCGTATGGTTTTGATATGTCCTAAATAGGATTATTAATTAAAATTGTTTCAAGTTTGATTGGTTGACAAGCTTAAGGAATTTTTTTAATTAAAGTTTAAGTATTAATGATTTAAATCTTTTTTTTAAAATTAATTATTTAATTATTTGTTGGAAACCACCTTTGTTTCACACCGAGGCCGTGAAGTTTATTTCACCTTCCTTGGGGCTGAGTGAACAGCCTCGTAGGCCTGGGTTACCCAGTGGTACCCGATACGATTAAGTGTTTTAAAAATTGAATAAGGACTGAGAGTTAATAAACTTTATTAAAAGTGTGTGGTTGCTGATTTTTAAAGATTTATTAATTTAAGTTTTCCATTAATTGATTCGTGGCGTTGTGCCACCAGGCTCGAGGAACCAGCCTCCTTAGGACACTTAGCCCCGCAGCCCGGAGTAGTCCAGCCGATAAACCAAATTAATGTAATTGAATTAAAGATTTTAAAAGGTTGAATAATTAATGATTAATCAATTTTAAGGTTTAACACCCCTTAGAATCCATTCGTGGCGTTGTGCCACCAGGCTCGAGGAACCAGCCTCCTTAAGACACTTATCCCCGCAGCCCGGAGTAGTCCAGCCAATAAACTTCATCTTTGGGATGGTTGTTATATTTTAAAAGATTTGTTGAGTGTTTTAAACCTTAAACTAACATTTTCTGGAGTTTTTAAAGCAATTTTGAGTTTTATGAATTTTTTTGAATATTTTAATTATTTAATTAAGGGGTCAAAAGTTGACTTTTTTTATTAAGCTCAAATTCTGGAATGTTTGTATTTTATTAAAATACTAGACCTTACTACGATCAGTTAGAAGTTAAGTACGTTGAAATTGGATTTTTCTACATTTTATTACGAAGGTTTGAAGTTTTGAACTATATTTTAACTACGGTTTGACCAAATTGTTGACTTTTTGAAATATTACAGATTTCTGGATTTTAATATTTTTAATAAATACTAGGAATTATTATGAGTTCAATGCAAGTGAGTTTGGTCAATTTGGATTTTTTTGGAATTAATTATGAAGCTTTGAAGATTGACTATTTAATGAATTTTTGAATATCCTTAATTACAGGCCCTTTTTGCAATTTTGCTCCAAATGAAGTCCCAACTCCTTGAAATCAGCTCCAAAGGTCAGTAATGACCTAAGGAGAGATTCTCAAGTGTTTGGGGAATTTTTTGGAATTTTTTAATTATTTTTAATTAATTACATTAATAAAATATTGATTTTTAATTAAAATTAAATTATAGTTCAATTTGTTATCAAATCAAGGGGCTTTTAATTTTCAGGAGTTAAGGATTGAATTCTAGTCCGTTAGAGGGTTTATACATATTTTTAGGGTTTGAATTGGATTTATTACATTTTCCAGAAGGGTTAATGGCTTAATTAAGACTTGAACTTAGGAAAATCAATTAGGGGGATTAATGAATTCAAAAATCAGTAAGAAAATTCCCTAATGCTGAGAATGTCACTAAGTTCAAATGGTTCAAATTTCAAGTTCAAATAAGGTGTATCCTAATCACAATGAAATTTTTAAGTTCTCTAATCAAAGTCCTTAATTGTTGTCCTTAGTGACACTAAGTTTAATAGGATTGAATCGAAGTTTTGACTAACCCTTGACTAAGCATGACATAAATACACAATAACAATCAAACAAGTCCTTAGATCTAGGAGATCCCTAAACTATGTGGTGTGTGCACCTTAGGCATGCAAGTCAATCTCAAGCTTAATTAAGTAAAGGATTAATCAATGAATAATTAGCAAAGTAATTATTCATTGATTAATCAAGATTCCCCAAAAATTTCTATTCAATCACTCAACCTATGCTTAAAATCCTAAGGGATCTCTCAAATGCTCAAGGATTTAAATATATATATAGTTTTAAAGTAGATTTTAAAATATACAAATATATAAATATATATAAGTATATATATATATATTTTTAAAATAAAAATAATTAAAAATATTATTAAAAGAAATTTTGAGGGGTTGAGAGACCCACTGATTTTCCAAAGTTATTTCAAAATAAATTTTTAACTTTCAAAATATTTAATATGATATTAAGTAAATACTAATTAAATATTGAGGATATTCAAATAATTTAAGTTAATCAAAATAAATTGGGTTTTAAACTTTGAAAAAGGTTTTAAATTAAAATATTGGAATTTATAAAAATTTTGATATATTATTTAAATTTTTATGATTTAAAACGAATTTGTTTTGAATTTTTAAAATTTTAGATTAAATATATAATTTAAATTAATCTTAAATTAATTAATATTCAAAAGTGTCTCTTGAATTAAATTAAATTGAATCTTGCATATCTCTGAAATTAAAAATTATTTGAAATAATTTTTAATTTAAGTTTAATTAAATAATAACTAAATACCTAAATATTTGAAAGTTATTTAAAATATTTAATATATCTCATATTAAATTAAATTTTAAACTGTATATATATTTACTTGAAAATATTTCAAATATAAATATACATATATATTCTAAATATTAAGATAAACTCTTACATTTTGTTAGATATTTAATATTATTTTAATTAAATATTAACTTAAATTAATTAATATTTGAAATATTTCAAGATATATTAACATTTTATCTTAAAATTAATTTTAATTATTGCTTGAATTTTTTTGATATTATTTATACAAAATAAATATATATATATATATATATATATATATATATATATATATATATATATATATATTAATTTCAAAACAAATTTTTTTGGTAATTTTCAAGAGTTTCTGGAATTAAAACAGTTAAAAAATGATTTTTAAATCATTTTTTAAACGAGATGGCAACGGAAATGCCACGTGGCGCTACCAGGTTCGTCCACGAGGCGGCGGCGGTCAAATGGGCCCACACGCTTTCACTTAAACACGTCAGCCTCATCCCGCAATCGTCGGATCGAGGCGCGGTTTGATGCTAACGGTCGAGATCACGCTGGACAGAGATCTCGACAACAGCTTCGTCCCGTGGTTTAAACAGACCGCGATATGGTCCGATCACAATCGTTGGTTAAAGAATCAAGGGTCTGAATATCATATAACAAATATACATGACATGAGCCGTCCGATCACCCACCGTCTCAAACGAACGGCTCTGATTGAACCGAACGGAGGAATACACTGCGTGATCGGATCTGAGACCTGAATCAGCCACGGAATGGCATGATCCGTGCCGTTAATCAAAGAATCAACGGCTCCGATCGCGCCTAGTTCAGGCCTAAGTGAACCGAGACCTAGAACTAGTGTTTTGGCTCGTTCGGATGATCCAGACGACGAAATGATTTGAAATTTTAAATTTAGATTAAGAAAGTGAACAGAAATTTTGGGGATCTATCCATACGTCCTAACATGCATTGAATAAAAAGCTATTTAGCCTAAGTGTCTTAGACTAGGGTTAGAGTTTTACATCGATTTAATGGACGGATTGAACCGCTTTTGGATTTGTTGCACTTGTATGCTGTCCACGCTCCTTTTTGTAGAAGAATCCACGAGCTGGTAACGTCTAGACCGAGGGGAAATCAACTTGGACGGTGATTTGCTTGAGCTCGCCGGAATCCAGTCGTCGACAGCCTCCAATCGCCGGATTTTGAATGGGAATGCGTAGAGGGACCTTTGGGGAGCTCAATGAAATAGGAGACTGGATTTGGGAGGTTGAAAGTGGTGAGAGAATGCTAGGGTTAGAATGAGGCTTCACTTGAGCCTTTTGCCCTATTCAATCCCTTCCAGATTGAATGGAGGGCTGGGATCTACTGGATGAGCCTCCAGATGAGTGCCATCTGTCCAGGGAGTTGGTGGGAGCAGCAGCCAAGGACAGCTCAAGGACATCCTATGTGGAAAGTGAGTTTTGTCCTTATTTGGACACATGGAGTAATGGGAGCCTTTGGATTTAGATCTAAGGGCTCAAAATAGTTCTAGGAATGTTCTAGAGACTAACTAATCTGCTGGATTAATTTGAGTTTAAGTTTAATAAATTTAATTAAGGATTTTAACCATTTGGAAGCCTCTTTGACCATTTGTTGACTGGTTTGACCAGTCAACAGCCAAGTGGACAGCTGAGGTGTAATGGGGGACCTTTTGGAATTAAATAAAATTGTTGGAATGAATTGATGAGGAGTGGGCTAACTTAGGCCAAGCCAAATGGGGATTTAAACCCCTTAAAGAGCCTTGTTGACCATGTTGACCAGTCAACTGGTTGACCAAGGGTGAGGTGGCAGCCAAAGTGATTTAGGGAATTGATTAAGAAGAGCGGAGAGGGTTTGACAAAGACTTGGGTGAATTTTAAATTTAATTCAAAATGGAGGGCCTTAAAGGTTGGTTTGGTCAAACTAGGTTGACTGAGTCAACCAGGTTGACCCAGGGTGTGAGTTTGGTCCAGGTAGGTTTGATACAATATTTGGAGTCTAGTAGAGGTGATTCCATGGTTAAATGAGTCCTTTGAGTCAAAAGGGCTTAATGGGCCCTTAATGGGCCCTTAAGCCAAAATTGGTTGACTTGGTCAACCGGCTAAGCTCAGGGTCTGAGATCAGGCTCAACAGGTTTGAAATGACATTTAAAACTTGCTGCAAGTGATTGCATTCAATTTGGAGTTCATTTGATTTAAAATCAAAGTTTGAGCCCCATAGGGGTATTTTGGTCATTTTGGGCTCATGGTCACTAGAGGCTGAGATGAGTCCAAAAAATTCCAGTTTATCGTTCAACATATCAATATTAAGGGTCTGGAAGTGACTAGAGGATTTGGTGAAGGCTCTAAGGTCAAAAACTTCACAGTGACAGGTCCAGTGGCATGGGCTGTAAATATTTGAAAGTTTTGCCGCCCTTGGATTTTAATTAAGTTTTTGAGGTTAGGGACCTCAGAATGGGCTCAAATTTGGAGGGTTGCCTCCAGAGACATGTCCCATCAGTATGCAACTGACAGACTCTGAATCGGAGGTCATTTGATTAGGTTTCAAAGTGTTCAAAATTTCAATGAAAAAGGCCTTTAGGATAAAACCTTTGGGCCTTGGATTTGGCTTGATTGACCTAAGATCTAGATAGATCCTAAAGTCTAAGCTTTAGAAGAATCCTAGGGTAGATCCTAAGGTCTAGATTCTAAGAGGATCCTAGGATTCGAATTAATTAAATCGATCTAAGGTCAAGAGTAGTCCAAATGACCTCATACAAAAATGAGGTCAACAAATGGACCCTCAATATGTGTAATAGAATGAAATTCTATTGCACATATTGGCGTTGACCGAGCTCAAAGATCAAGTGTTGAATTTTAGTCTTAAGGGAATGAAAATTCATCCCTAGGGAATCAAGATTTAAATTGATTAGGGTAGTACTGCGGAGGGCATGTTCTACCATTAATTATCAAGTCAAATGCTAGGGTGGTGCCACGAAGGGTGTACTCTACCACTAGCGAATTGAATTAGGATGGTGCCACAAAGGGCAAGATCCATCACTAATCACTCAAATCAAATACTAGGGTCATGCCACGAAGGACATGTTTCACCACTAGCGGATTGAATTAGGACGGTGTCACAAAGGGTATGATCCATCACTAATCACTCAAATCAATGCTAGGGTCATGCCACGAAGGACATGTCCCACCACTAGCGGATTGAATTAGGATGGTGCCACAAAGGGCATGATCCATCACTAATCACTCAAATCAAATGCTAGGGTCATGCCACGAAGGACATGTCCCACCACTAGCGGATTGAATTAGGATGGTGTCATAAAGGGTATGATCCATCACTAATCACTCAAATCAAATGCTAGGGTCATGCCACGAAGGACATGCCCCACCACTAGCGGATTGAATTAGGATGGTGTCACAAAGGGTGTGATCCATCACTAATCACTCAAATCTAATGCTAGGGTCATGCCACGAAGGACATGTTCCACCACTAGCGGATTGAATTAGGATGGTGCCACAAAGGGCATGATCCATCACTAATCACTCAAATCAAATGCTAGGGTCATGCCACGAAGGACATGTTCCACCACTAGCGGATCTAATCCTAAGGAAAGAAGGCACGATGACTCACATCTGTCCTTAAGGAAGGTAAGATTAAGGATCTTATGGGAAGGAAGCATTGCTTTCCACAAGAGAACAAATTTGGATGATTACATGTAGAGGAAACTTTCTCTACATACAATCGAAATCAAGATTTTAAATCTTAGGGTGGTGCCACGAAGGGCATGTTCCACCACTAAGAATGATTAAATTAGAAATAGAAAGAAACAAAAATCCATACTTAACTTCAAGAAACGAAATACGATATGATAAAATTAAAAAAAAAAATTGCAGCAAACTGAATCAGTTTAATCAGAAATTTGAAAATTTTATTAATTGAAAATTCGAGCTACATCAAGCATAGTATTTCTTAAGGAAACGCCCATTTACAGGAAGCATTGGGTGATTTCCCTTACAATCCACTAGCTGATACGAGCCTCCTTCGTATACTATTTCAACTACGAAGGGTCCTTCCCAAGTCGGTTCAAACTTTCCACCGAGCTTTCGATGCGCTAAGATAGGCCTCCGAAGAACCAAGACCAAGTCGCCTACTTGGAAGGTTCTAGGTCGCACTAACTTATCGTGAGCTTGAATCATTCGGGCTTTATACAACTCCAAATTTTGTTGAGCTTGAAGACGACATCCTTCAAGGCTTTCAAGTTCTTCTAAACGGAGTTGTGCATTTTGTTGAGTTGTGATCTGGTTTTGAATTGCAATTCTGAGTGAAGGGATTTGAACTTCCAGAGGGAGTACGGCCTCGGATCCATACACTAGTGCAAACGGCGTGGATTGGGTCGGGGTTCGATAAGTGGTCCTGTAGGCCCACAAAGCTTCCACCAACCTCTCATCCCACTGACGTTTATTATCATCAAAGGTTTTTTTGATGATTTGAACCAAAGTTTTATTGAAGGCCTCAGCCAATCCATTAGCCTGTGGGTAATAGATTGTTGAGTATCTCCAATCAATACCATGGCGATTTGCAAAATTATTGATCTTTGTAGACTTGAAAGCGGACCCATTATCGGATATGATTCTGCGCGGAACGCCGAATCTATATACGATATGGTCACGGAAAAATTTCATTACATGGTGTGATGTTACATTTCTTAATGGGACTGCTTCCGCCCATTTTGAAAAGTAATCGGTCGCTGCTAAAATGAAGCGATGACCCTTTGAAGAAGGAGGATCAATTGGTCCAATGATATCCGTGCCCCAACTTTCGAAGGGTCACGAGGCTATCGTGGGATGCAATACGTTAGGCGGCTGATATAAAACCACACCATGTACTTGACACTGATGACAACACTTTGCGATTTTCATGCAATCGTCAATCATCGTAGGCCAATAGTATCCAAGTCTTTTGATCTTCATTTTCATCTTTGGACCCGATTGATGAGCACCGCACAGTCCAGCATGGACTTCGTTAACGATCTTCAGGGCTTCACATTTGTCTAAACAACGGAGCCACATCTGACCAAACGACCGTCGGTAAAACGTATTGTTGACTAGTGCGTAGGATAGGGCACGTTTCTTGATTTGATGGGCAAGGGATCTCTCATGAGGGAGTTTGCCTTCTTGAAGATATTCAATTATCGGTTGTCTCCAATCTGCTTCTTCATCAACTGCTGAAGAGGTAGAAAGGACTTGGAAAACTTGTTTGTTTATGTACTCCAAATCTACAGGGGACAAAACTTGACGACCTTGTACTTCTATAGGGACAGAGTCTTCTTCTGGACAGGCGAATTCCTTTGCAAGCTTCGCAAGGGCATCCGCCGAAGAATTGCTTCCACGGGGAATCCTATACATAGTTACAATTGGAATTTGCTCGAGCAAGTGACAGGTGTACTGATGGTACTTCAGGAGTTTAGGATTCAAAACCTTATATGTCCCAGCAATCTGGTTGATCACCAGTTGGGAATCACCAAAAATTTTAATCTCTTTAATTTCCATCAAAATTGCAAGTTCCAGACCAGTTATCAGAGCTTCGTACTCAGCTTCATTATTCGTACAAGGTTCTGATAAGTGGTAGGAAAAGTACATCATTCCCTTATCCGGTGTTATGAATACCAGGCCAACTCCGGCTTTCCCAGGAATAGTAGATTCAGGTGTTTTGCCCCGTTGAGAGGACGCAGCACCATCAAAATACATTTCCCAGGTTTGAGTAGTGGCTTCCTCAAAACTCATGATTTGCTCATCAGGTAAATCATCGTTTAGAGGAGATTCCGCCGGCAACGGGTGTGCCGCAAGGAAGTCGGCGACGGCCTGCCCTTTCACAGCACGCAGGGGAATGAAGGTGATTTCAAATTGGAGCAATATCATAGACCAACGAGCCAAACGTCCTGACAACGTAGGCCTGGTCATAAGGTATTGCAAGGGGTTGAAACTAGAAATCAAGTTGATTTGATGAGAAAGCATGTAATGTCTTAGTTTTTGAGCTGCAAATACTAAGGCGAGACAATGTTTCTCGATCGTTGGATACCGAATTTCCGTTGGTAGAAGTCTCCGACTTAGGTAGTAGAGAGCGTTCTCTTTCCCTTCGTCATTGACTTGAGCAAGGAGAGCCCCGAGAGACTCGTCAAGGGCCGCAGTGTAAAGTATTAGAGGTCTCCCCGGAATAGGGGCTGCCAAGACTGGTGGATTTGTCAGGTATTGTTTGATATTTTCAAAAGCAGATTGACATTTCTCGTCCCAAATGAATTTGGCGTCCTTTTTAGCGAGGACCGAGAATGGTTGACATCTTCTTATATACGCCAGTCTACCTTGAAGAGACCTTAGTTGAGTAAGGCTCCTAGGAGGCGGCATATTTAAGATAGCTTCGATTTTAGAAGGATCAATTTCAATTCCACGGTGTCTTACTACGAAACCTAGAAATTTCCCTGACGCGACACCGAAGGCGCACTTCAAAGGATTCATCTTAAGGTCGTAGCGACGCAACCGCTCGAAGACGATTCTTAAGTCATAAAGATGAGCCTCTTTAACTTTACTCTTGACAACTAAATCGTCGATATAACATTCGACTTGATTGTGGATTAAGTCATCAAAGATTCGAGTCATAGCCCGCTGGTAGGTTGCACCGGCATTTTTAAGGCCAAATGGCATCACTTTATAACAAAAGATCCCTATAGGACTTCTGAATGCAGTGTTTCTCTCATCTTCTAGGGCCATCTTGATTTGATTATAACCAGACGAACCATCCATAAAGGAGAAAACAAATGCAAGGAGGCGATGTCCACCATTAGTTCTGGAATTGGCAAAGGAAATTCATCCTTAGGACATGCCTTATTCAGGTTTCTATAGTCAACACAGACTCGGATTTGACCATTTTTCTTTCGAACGGGCACAACACTGGCTACCCAGGAAGGATATTGCTCCTCCCGGATAAATCCGGCTTCGGCCAGTTTCATAACTTCAGAAATGACTTGTTGTTCGATCTCCAGACGCATGCGTCGTGGAGCTTGTTTGACAGGAATGGCATCATGCCGGATTCCAAGTTTATGAACTGCTATATCGGCAGACAGACCCGACATTTCGTCGTACGTCCAAGCGAAACAGTCCTTAAACTCGGATAGAAGTTGAATTAGATCCTTAGACTCGTCCTCACTCAACAAAGAACTTATGAACGTGGGGCGAGGGTTATCCTCTGTTCCAAGGTTAATTTCTTTAAGTTCATCAACTGTCGATTTAATTTCTTCTTCAAATTCAGGGGGTGCAGCCCGAATTTGAACTTCATCTGAATCGTCTAAGGTCTCCAAACAAAATCTGTCGAGCGAATCGACGATTTCAGTAGGGACACTTTCAGATTCACGATGGATGGTTATCGTCAAGCAATATTCATCATCGTCAAACAAACTAATGGTACCAAAGCCGATACCACTCGTCCAATTTTTATTGAATTTGGAATTCCAAATACATTGGTGGTATCTAGCCTGACCCTTAGTCCATTGACTTGGAGCAAAACCTTTAGAAATAAGAGCTTTAACACCAAGAGGAAAGTAGCCGAAAGGTAATTCCATTAATTCGTTGAAATCTGCCTCTTCAAGGATCACATCACCTTCATTCCCTGAAGAGGAGGTGCCAGGGAAGAACCTCTGGACTTTCCTTACTTCTCCAACTAAGTTAGGGGAATCCTTAGTTACTAACCCTGAGACTCTGTCAGTGGACAGTGGGGTTAAGGCTAAGGATTTAACTACCCTATTAAGCTTTTCATACATACTCAATTCAGGCTCATCACTTTGGGGTTTAGAATTGTTACCCTCTTGATCACTATCCGAATCTAAAGTGAGATCAAACTTTGGGGGAAGCTTAGATTTTTTGTAGTCAAAAGCAACTCTGTCTCCCCTCTTTCCTGGTTCTTCATCGGAACTTGATTCAAGTTCGATGTACATCGGGGTATTCCTTCTTTCAGTTGAAACACGGCCTCGGTCACGTGCTCTTTGGGCCATCCTTCCACCTCTTTGAGGCAGATTGTTTGGAGGCCTAAAGACTACATGCTCGACGTCGTCTTCACTGCTTGAACTTTGTTCTTTTGTACTCTTGAATTTTTCTTTTCTCAGCTCTTAAATTGCTTTTGAACTATGACTTTCCACTTTTTCTTCCTTAACACTGATCTCTACCTTAGATTTGGTAGTGGACCCTTTGGGAACATAATATGCAGCATCCTCGTAGATCCCGATCTCGTGAATAGAGAATGGTTGCAAATCACCCCTGATTTCAAACTCAATGCCATCTCGTTGGTACTTGATACATTGATGTAGGGTGGAAGGAACCATCCTATACTCATGGATCCAGGGCCTACCTAAGAGTGCATTAAAGGACATAGCCGAATCAATTATATGAAATTTCGCTTCAGTTTTTAACTCTCTTATCTCTAGAAGAAGTGTGATCGAACCTAAAGCCTTCTCGCCTTTTTCATTGAACCCGCGAAGCACTAACTTGTCGGTTGAGAGCTTGCTAGTATCAATTCTAAGGTATGCGAGAGTCTTTATGTTCATCACGTTGACCGATGCACCCGGATCAACAAGAACTCTTGATAATTTAAACTTTCCCACATTTACAGTGATGTAAAGTGGGCGATTGTGGTCGGCAGTTCCTAGGAGTAGATCTTCATCGGAGAAGGTAACTCCTGGAATTTCCTTGAAGTACAGAGCTTCTTCCTCGGAAGTTGAAGTGAGTTGAGCTAAGCAAATCTCTGGGTCGAGAAGTGCTTTAATTAGAGTCTCCCTCATCTCTTTTGAAAGGACAAGGGCGTCGTAGATGCTCAACTTAGCAGGCAACTTCCTAAGGTGAGCTAAGACGTTGTAATCGACACTTGGAACATTAACATCGGGACCCGGTGGATTTGTAGGAGAGTTTGATTATTGAGCAGGGACCTGAATCGGATCAGCGGACACAACTTGTTTTCCCTTTTCCTGAGGGGGAAGCCTAGGGGGTAAAACCTTTCCACCACGCAGTTGCACTTGCACGATTTCATCGGAAGGACAAACTACGGGGAGGTCTACGCTCTCCTTAGGCGGTTGATTGTCATTTTCTGAATGAGAATCTGAATCTGAAAAGTCTATCACGACGGGACTCCCTTGAAAGTTAATTTCAGGGGTATCACCATCTGGTAAGATATCAAATTCATCTTCTCCTTGAAGGGTCAAATCCGGAGGGCTGAGTTTTTGAACTTCTTGATTGTCCTCAGCTGGCTCCGGGTTATTTTCAACGGAAGAGTCATTTAAAATTTCATTCTCAACACTAATCATCAAAACATTTGCAGAAGGATCTTTCTTTTTATTCAATTTTTGACCCTTTGCATTTGATGGGGCAAAGTAAAAGTCAGATAACTTCAGTGGGGCTAGTGGTTTTGAGCCACCATCCACCACTTGTACACATCTCTCATCAACAAATTTCCTCTCTACAGAAAGTTCACTCTTTTCATTTTTATTTAATACAGTAGTTCCTACAACTACTGGAGAGGAAATCGTCCCAACATCCTCCTGCGATGCCTCCAGCTCAACCTCCCAGATCGGGCCCCGGGCTCTCGTCGGTAACTGTTGAGAAAGACGAAAAGATTGGTTAATCGACTTTTTGAACGCCCGGGATAGTGCTATATCCCAACCATCTTCAATGGACAAAGAAAGATTAGAATTATTACCTGAGATGAACTTGACAGATCCTTGATCCGGATTGACCAAATATTCCTTTGGAATTACAATATTACCTTGACGGAAGTTCCAGTCGAGCCAACCCTTAAAAGGTATGCAGTCTTCGATTGTGTGGCCTAGCATGCGGTGGTAAGGGCAAAAGTTTGGATCATCCTTTTTATTTACCTCTTCCGGCTTCTTGGCCTCCGGCAATCGAAAATCTGGTTTCTTTAGAAGGCTTTTAAAAATTTTCTTCACCGACTCCCTTTTGAATGGATACGTACGAGCCAATCTCTCTTCAAAAGTGGGTCGGTGATACTCTTTAGCATGTTGAGATGTTACCTGAAATGGTTGAGATTTCTGAATTTGTTGGTCTCGAGGATGATTTGATTGAACATTAAGTGGTTTCTTTCCTTTGTCAACTGCTGAAACCGTTGCTGTCCTCTTTTCAAAAGACTTCAACGGTTTGCCAGCTCTCTTATCTTCACTAGAATCCTTCAAGAATGGCATTTTGGAAGCCTCTTCTTGTAGATTACTAGCTTTGTTAAGGAGTTTCTCAAAGGTTTTTATTGTAAACCCCTTTAACAAGAAGGCAACAGGCCCATGGATATTCTTCAAAAGAATCTCCACTGCATGTTGTTCTTGTAATTGGGGTTCACATTTCATCGAGAGGTTTCGCCTCCTCAAGATATAGTCAACCAAAGACTCACCCGGCTTTTGCTTTTTGATGACCAAATCGCCAACGGTTACTCGTTGTTGAGCTCCTGAGAATCTCTTTAAAAAGAGACCCTCAAGCTCTGTGAAAGTTCTTACGGAACCATTTGGCAAATCTGCGTACCACTCAAAAGCAATCCCGGATAGACTACTTACAAATTGGCGAAAAAGTAGAGCATCTGACCCTCCTGCATTGCAACAGCTTGCTCGGAAATGGGCCAAATGCTGTCTTGGGTTTTCTAAACCACTAAAAATTTTAAAAGAAGGTGACACAAAACCCTTTGGATAAGGAACCAAATCATATTCCTCAGGGTAGGGTCTACCCTTTGGAATAGATACAGTTCCTTGTGAATGGGCTAAGGCCTCCCTTACCTGGGTCTCAATCATCTGACGGATATCTTTTTCTGGTGGAG
The DNA here is from genome assembly GCA_022539455.1 of Dendrobium nobile. NCBI lineage: Eukaryota > Viridiplantae > Streptophyta > Magnoliopsida > Asparagales > Orchidaceae > Dendrobium > Dendrobium nobile. The sequence continues at coordinate 18,383,354 of CM039735.1, forward strand.
AAGTGACTTCTGGAAGCTTGAGACTAGAATCAGCCTTCCTGCTGTGCTCGCCCGTTGTGAGTACTGTGGGCTGCAACTGCTCGGGTTTGGACTGTTGTGATTGCAAAAGCTGACTCTGCATCTGCTCAACTCTAATCATCATTTCCTCAACTTTTCTTTCAAGATTTTTAATATACTCATCCTTCTCTTTCAATCTGACAGAACTGTCTGAATCTGAGTCGACTGCTGCTGACTCTTCCTCCTTTCCAGAATGGTGCTTAGAAGGCTCGGCATCTTTAGCTGATGCACGAGTTTCAACCATGTGGACATCCGCTACTGGTTCCTCGTCAACTAGCAAATCATCTTCATCAGGGTTGAACTCATCAACGGCGTTTTTCTTAAGGATATCTCTTATTTCTTGTACTACTTCCTCAACCGGCCTCCCATCTATGGCTTCAGTATAAATTGGCAAATATCCGTCATATTCCATCACTTGGTCATATTCTTTCACACTTAACTTATCAAAAATATCATTAATCTTAGCATCATCTTCAGTGATTTCCTCACTGACCAATTGGTCTAGCATTTCTTGATCAGGATCTTGGGTCGTCTCCTCCCCTCCGACTGTCCCGGGGTCGGTAGTCGCAAGGGTGACATCCTCAGCAGGGTGAGGGACATCTATCTTAATTGGTGATGGAGGGGCTTGAACAACTGGGGCTCCAACATCAACGCGAACAGAGTCCTTACATCCCTGAACTGGGAGTCGAGGGAGTTCAACTGGTATCTGAATTTGTGGTTCCCTAAATTGAATTCCAATACATTTACTGAACTTCCTTCTTGCACATGACTCTTCTGGTGACATGGGCCTCTTGCCCTTAACATCAATTGGTTTCGGCTCTTTAAAGACTTCTTTAGACTTTGCTATTACTGGGGCCAGCTTTGATAGTTTTGAAGGTGGAGTCGGAGGTCTACCACTGAAAGGGCGACTCTGGCCAGACCCAGTTAATACTATCTCTTCCGTCTTTGCAGACGGAAGGCGAGGCACCCAGTGGTATCCATCTACCAAGACTGAAGTCACAGGCTATTTAACGAATTTCACATTCTTCCTCACTGGTTGAGGAGTCAGGTTCTTGGCTTCAGACTTCTCTTCTTTCAAAACTTCTTTTTCAAGTTTGTGTGAAATCACTCCCTTCAAGTGTTTCACATACTGTTCTTTAGTCTGCCCTACTTGAGCGGCACAAGTATGGATGATATTTCTAAGCATCCTAGCTTTCTGAACTTGCTTCTCCTTTGGGGTTCTCTTAACAGAATAGTCTACTGGGCTAGGCGGAGTGCTAGCTATCCGAGTAACTCTCTCCTCCCCTGCAGCAGCTGCGAGGGGGTGAAAACGACTCCCTTTAAGGAGTGGAGAAGAGGCAGGGATTGGCAGCTCCTCGGCAGCCTCAAGATCGACTTTAGACAAGGCCTTCAACTCGGCCACCTTCTTGGTCTTGGTAATTTTCTTTCTTAACCTCCTGAGGTAGTTCTTCTTGGAATTCTTACTACCATAAAGGGTCTCAGCGCTAGAAGATCCCTTCTCAAACACTGTCTTGGCTGCAGCGGCAGCTTCCAGTTTCTTTGCATCTTCAAGGAATTCTTTGGGTGCATTAGCAATATCTAGCGCTGACCACAGACTAGGAGGGGCATCATTCCCGGCTCCTATGGCTAATTGAACTATAGGCTTTTCTTCGCCCTCAACTGCAAGGTCCACCAAAGTGTTTCCATCCATCACCAGTCTAAGGGACTTAAACCCTATTCCGAATTGGATTGAATTCTCGTAAACCAGCTCTTCAATCATCAAATCACGGTCCATCGAAAACAGAAGTTTACCAGCCATTGCAGATGATTTGATTATCTGAGAAAGCGGAAAGAAGAAGGTTTGAATTAGAAACTTGAATTTGAATTTGAAAATAAATTTATATTTTATCATAAATATCGGGTTATAAGAGCTATAACCCGGTATAAAATGATAGAATATGGAGATTGATTTCGATTGAAAGAAGGTTAGAATTTTCGTTATATACATTCAACTACAAAAGGATTTTGTAGGAGAATATATAACAACGATAACCTGGACTTGATTTGAATGAGTTTGGAGAAGATATTTGAATTTGAAAAAGATTGATTTCACATCGTACATATTTTACCCTTGAAAAAGGTTGTGGTGCTACATGTAACAATGAGAATTGAATTGGTTTTGAAGGATGGAGATTTGAATATTCAAAAATCCGGCAGCATTTCCCCTTATTTTTGGAACTCAATGTGTTGAATTTTCATTCAACATAAAGGTCTACAATTATAAGGAGAAAATACCACAAGGTTTTCAAATACAATTGAAAGTTGAAATTATTGAAGGCAAAAACTTGCCGAGAAAGTTCAAGGATATGTCGTATATGCTTCTTACAATGATCGTCGTAGGAAGGTATATAACAACAATCAGTCAATTTGAAATGATCTTTTAAAGAGATGTCCAAAAATTCAAAATTTCGGCAGCATCTCCCCTTAATTTGGGACTCAAGGTGTTGAACTTTCAATCAACAAAAGGTCCACATTACTTAGGGGAGATTTATTTTGAATTTACTTAACTCTTTCATTCTAATTAATGGATTAAGAACGAAATGTTATAGCTTAATTCTATCGATATAATTGAATTTTTAATGAAATCTTTAAAATTGAATTCTACGATTAATCGTATATATATTGAATTGAAACAATTACAACTCAATATACAACGATATCATGTAGCGATTATTTAGATGTTGGAAAGAATTAACTCTATCAAAAGATTGTAGATTTTAGATTTTAAAATTAAGGAGAATTTCTATAAGATATATAACTTAGCATGCTACTAACAATCTGAGCACGCAAGTTTCTAACATTTATAGAAATGTCTAGAGGGAGATAGGCTTAACTCTTTCCCTCTACCAACCAAGTTGGAGGCAAAATGTCCAAGCCCGATCTAGAGGGAAATTCCCTACACTCACCTCTCGTTTGACAACTCTTAATTGAATTGACCACACTCTTTCAAGAGAGAAATGAAAGAGGGACCAATGGAGGGAAAGGTAGTTAAGACTATCGATTCAATAAAATTAATACCGCTATTAAAGATGGAGAGAGAGATTGTCCCCAGCGGAGTCGCCATTTTTTGTTTTGATTAAAAAATATATATTGTATTTAAATATATATAGTTTAGAAAAAATTTAATTATTTTTTGGAATATTGAATTTCCCAAAGATAATTAATTGAAGTTTTAAAAGATATCAATTTTAATTTTGAAAAATTAAATCTGAGTTACTAAATCTCCTACGAGCGCAAGCCCTCGTAGTTAATTACATCGTAGGAAAATTAGAGATTTTCCTACGAAAACTCTCGATTAAAATAGCGATATGAATTTTATTTAGAATTCAAAGTTAAATATCAAAGGAAGTTAAGGTTTGAATTTCAAGGGGGATTGGTTCAAGATTGAACACTTATTTTCGGAGCCAAAGGAAGAGGAGTAGGGAATGTTTTTGAGATTCTGAAACAATTCAGAAAACACCCCAACCTATCCTAAGTGTTGGGCTCGAATTTGATTGAAAGATCTTTTTAGTTTGAATGGCCGATTTTATTAGAAATTTAGGATTCAATTCCCGAAATTTGAGGTCTTATGGCCCGAGCCAGCCTCGGAACCTAAGTCTAAATTGGACACTAAAAGTTAGCGCCCCGAACCTAGCTAGTGCAATGCGAACCTGGTCTTACCCCGGCCTGGATTGGGGAGCCAGCTAAACCACCTAAACGGTTTTAAAATATGTATCCGGTCTTTTTGTAGAGTGGTAGGGACATTAATTAGAAAGTTTTAGAGAAATGGGGTCGACATCTAGAGCAAATCCTTAATTGACCCCTTCAACTTATGTCGGGTATTTGATGACTAAATAGATGCAATTAAATATTAGACTCTTTTAAATTTGTTACTAATGCGATGCATGCTAATTGACTCGATTGAATGCAGAATTAGTATGTAGCAGTTTAAAAATCTTTGGCTTAGAAAATAGGTTTTATCCTAGAGATTGCATAACATCCCCTTGACAGATCGGCACCCTCATAGGTCAGGTGGCTTGCCAGAACCCGCAGGCGGGGAGATGCCTAACAAGGTTGAGAAAGTACAATATGTATGCATGAAAAACCCTCGGCGAGTCCGAGCTTACTTCTTAGGACCGTTTAGAGTTACTATCTTATCCTAAAATTTTTATTTAATTAAAATAGAAGAATTTTTTTTTGACAGACCCCTAAGAGCCTAAATTCGTATTCCAGACTAAATCAAAGACGACATGCATATAAAAAGACTAGAAAAGGCAGGAATTCTAATGCACAATCAATTAAATAAATTAACTACATTAAATATATCAAATTGAATGTCCATATGGCAAGTGCCACTTATTATTACATCACAGAAATGACAGTAAAGTAAAATGGCCGGGCACCACTGACTACAACCCGGATTTCTAATCTTAAATTAAATGAATTTGAAATTTGGGATTCTTCTCGTTGTCCATTTCTTCGTCTTCTCACGAACACCTTGATTCGTCGGTTCCGGATACCCAAATGAAAAGAGACTCCCCCTTAATCGGGGTGTTATCTTTCCTCTTTGGATATTTGAAAGAGATCCTAATTTAATTTCCAAATGGAAGAAGACTCTCCCCTTTAGAGATATCTTCATCTCTTTGGAAATCAAGTTGGATCAAATTTCCCAAATTCAAATCATTTTTAAATAATTACAACCTTTACACAATCAAATTTACATCTCGATTAAAGAATGAAAATCTAGACTCGATCCTGCAAGGTTATCCTAATAATCAACAGTTATATACTCATTCCCAAGCAGTTATAATATAGAAAATTGAAATGCATTTTTTATCCACACTTGGCCATACTCTTTTTATTTAAAGGGGGTCTTAAGCGCGGCAGGTACCTGTGCAAAGAGTTATATATTTTTTTTTATTAACTGCCCCCTTTAGTTTTCAGCTCCTTATATGAGCATGGCCACCTGCATAAGATTGCACAAATATATATATATTTCGTTCCTAGCCTATGGGTAGGTCCAACGCACAATCAAACACGGAGTGCAGAAAGCAAGTAAATAAACATAACAATTCTACACTAGCAAACAGCATGCAGTGAAAGCTACGAAAATCCGGCACACGGCAGAAAAAGTAAAACACCGGCCTATCCTAAAACTAGAGTCGGTGATCCTGGCACAACATCTAAAGTGTGTGAGGTAGGTCGTATGGTTTTGATATGTCCTAAATAGGATTATTAATTAAAATTGTTTCAAGTTTGATTGGTTGACAAGCTTAAGGAATTTTTTTAATTAAAGTTTAAGTATTAATGATTTAAATCTTTTTTTTAAAATTAATTATTTAATTATTTGTTGAAAACCACCTTTGTTTCACACCGAGGCCGTGAAGTTTATTTCACCTTCCTTGGGGCTGAGTGAACAGCCTTGTAGGCCTGGGTTACCCAGTGGTACCCGATACGATTAAGTGTTTTAAAAATTGAATAAGGACTGAGAGTTAATAAACTTTATTCAAAGTGTGTGGTTGCTGATTTTTAAAGATTTATTAATTTAAGTTTTCCATTAATTGATTCGTGGCGTTGTGCCACCAGGCTCGAGGAACTAGCCTCCTTAGGACACTTAGCCCCGCAGCCCGGAGTAGTCCAGCCGATAAACCAAATTAATGTAATTGAATTAAAGATTTTAAAAGGTTGAATAATTAATGATTAATCAATTTTAAGGTTTAACACCCCTTAGAATCCATTCGTGGCGTTGTGCCACCAGGCTCGAGGAACCAGCCTCCTTAGGACACTTAGCCCCGCAGCCCGGAGTAGTCCAGCCAATAAACTTCATCTTTAGGATGGTTGTTGTGTTTTAAAAGGTTTGTTGAATGTTTTAAACATTAAACTAACATTTTCTGGAGTTTTAAAACAATTTTGAGTTTTATGAATTTTTAGAATATTTTAATCATTTAATTAAAGGGTCAAAAGTCGACTTTTTGATTAAGCTCAAATTCTGGAATGTTTGTATTTTATTAAAATACTAGACCTTACTACGATCAGTTAGAAGTTAAGTACGTTGAAATTGGATTTTTCTACATTTTATTACGAAGGTTTGAAGTTTTGAACTAGATTTTAACTACGGTTTGACCAAATTGTTGACTTTTTGAAATATTACAGATTTCTGGATTTTAATATTTTTAATAAAAACTAGGAATTATTATGAGTTCAATGCAAGTGAGTTTGGTCAATTTGGATTTTTTTGGAATTAATTATGAAGCTTTAAAGATTGACTATTTAATGAATTTTTGAATATCCTTAATTAAAGGTCCTTTTTGCAATTTTGCTCCAAATGAAGTCCCAACTACTTGAAATCAGCTCCAAAGGTCAGTAATGACCTAAGGAGAGATTCTCAAGTGTTTGGGGAATTTTTTGGAATTTTTTAATTATTTTTAATTAATTACATTAATAAAATATTGATTTTTAATTAAAATTAAATTATAGTTCAATTTGTTTTCAAATCAAGGGGCTTTTAATTTTCAGGAGTTAAGGATTGAATTCTGGTCCGTTAGAGGGTTTATACATATTTTTAGGGTTTGAATTGGATTTATTACATTTTCCAGAAGGGTTAATGGCTTAATTAAGACTTGAACTTAGGAAAATCAATTAGGGGGATTAATGAATTCAAAAATCAGTAAGAAAATTCCCTAATGCTGAGAATGTCACTAAGTTCAAATGGTTCAAATTTCAAGTTCAAATAAGGTGTATCCTAATCACAATGAAATTTTTAAGTTCTCTAATCAAAGTCCTTAATTGTTGTCCTTAGTGACACTAAGTTTAATAGGATTGAATCGAAGTTTTGACTAACCCTTGACTAAGCATGACATAAATACACAATAACAATCAAACAAGTCCTTAGATCTAGGAGATCCCTAAACTATGTGGTGTGTGCACCTTAGGCATGCAAGTCAATCTCAAGCTTAATTAAGTAAATGATTAATCAATGAATAATTAGCAAAGTAATTATTCATTGATTAATCAAGATTCCCCAAAAATTTCTATTCAATCACTCAACCAATGCTTAAAATCCTAAGGGATCTCTCAAATGCTCAAGGATTTAAATATATATATAGTTTTAAAGTAGATTTTAAAATATACAAATATATAAATATATATAAGTATATATATATTTATATTTTTTTAAAATAAAAATAATTAAAAATATTATTAAAAGAAATTTTGAGGGGTTGAGAGACCCACTGATTTTCCAAAGTTATTTCAAAATAAATTTTTAACTTTCAAAATATTTAATATGATATTAAGTAAATACTAATTAAATATTGAGGATATTCAAATAATTTAAGTTAATCAAAATAAATTGGGTTTTAAACTTTGAAAAAGGTTTTAAATTAAAATATTGGAATTTATAAAAAATTTGATATATTATTTAAATTTTTATGATTTAAAACTAATTTGTTTTGAATTTTTAAAATTTTAGATTAAATATATAATTTAAATTAATTAATATTCAAAAGTGTCTCTTGAATTAAATTAAATTGAATCTTGCATATCTCTGAAATTAAAAATTATTTGAAATAATTTTTAATTTAAGTTTAATTAAATAATAACTAAATACCTAAATATTTGAAAGTTATTTAAAATATTTAATATATCTCATATTAAATTAAATTTTAAACTGTATATATATTTACTTGAAAATATTTCAAATATAAATATACATATATATTCTAAATATTAAGATAAACTCTTACATTTTGTTAGATATTTAATATTATTTTAATTAAATATTAACTTAAATTAATTAATATTTGAAATATTTCAAGATATATTAACATTTTATCTTAAAATTAATTTTAATTATTACTTGAATTTTTTTGATATTATTTATACAAAATAAATATATATATATATATATATTTTAATTTCAAAACAAATTTTTTTGGTAATTTTCAAGAGTTTCTGGAATTAAAACAGTTAAAAAATGATTTTTAAATCATTTTTTAAACGAGATGGCAACGGAAATGCCACGTGGCGCTACCAGGTTCGTCCACGAGGCGGCGACGGTCAAATGGGCCCACGCGCTTTCACTTAAACACGTCAGCCTCATCCCGCAATCGTCGGATCGAGGCGCGGTTTGATGCTAACGGTCGAGATCACGCTGGACAGAGATCTCGACAACAGCTTCGTCCCGTGGTTTAAACAGACCGCGATATGGTCCGATCACAATCGTTGGTTAAAGAATCAAGGGTCTGAATATCATATAACAAATATACATGACATGAGCCGTCCGATCACCCGCCGTCTCAAACGAACGGCTCTGATTGAACCGAACGGAGGAATACACTGCGTGATCGGATCTGAGACCTGAATCAGCCACGGAATGGCATGATTCGTGCCGTTAATCAAAGAATCAACGGCTCCGATCGCGCCTAGTTCAGGCCCAAGTGAACCGAGACCTAGAACTAGTGTTTTGGCTCGTTCGGATGATCCAGACGACGAAATGATTTGAAATTTTAAATTTAGATTAAGAAAGTGAACAGAAATTTTGGGGATCTATCCATACGTCCTAACATGCATTGAATAAAAAGCTATTTAGCCTAAGTGTCTTAGACTAGGGTTAGAGTTTTACATCGATTTAATGGACGGATTGATCCGCTTTTGGATTTGTTGCACTTGTAGGCTGTCCACGCTCCTTTTTGTAGAAGAATCCACGAGCTGGTAACGTCTATACCGAGGGGAAATCAACTTGGACGGTGATTTGCTTGAGCTCGCCGGAATCCAGTCGTCGACAGCCTCCAATCGCCGGATTTTGAATGGGAATGCGTAGAGGGACCTTTGGGGAGCTCAATGAAATAGGAGACTGGATTTGGGAGGTTGAAAGTGGTGAGAGAATGCTAGGGTTAGAATGAGGCTTCACTTGAGCCTTTTGCCCTATTCAATCCCTTCCAGATTGAATGGAGGGCTGGGATCTACTGGATGAGCCTCCAGATGAGTGCCATCTGTCCAGGGAGTTGGTGGGAGCAGCAGCCAAGGACAGCTCAAGGACATCCTATGTGGAAAGTGAGTTTTGTCCTTATTTGGACACATGGAGTAATGGGAGCCTTTGGATTTAGATCTAAGGGCTCAAAATAGTTCTAGGAATGTTCTAGAGACTAACTAATCTGCTGGATTAATTTGAGTTTAAGTTTAATAAATTTAATTAAGGATTTTAACCATTTGGAAGCCTCTTTGACCATTTGTTGACTGGTTTGACCAGTCAACAGCCAAGTGGACAGCTGAGGTGGCATGGGGGACCTTTTGGAATTAAATAAAATTGTTGGAATGAATTGATGAGGAGTGGGCTAACTTAGGCCAAGCCAAATGGGGATTTAAACCCCTTAAAGAGCCTTGTTGACCATGTTGACCAGTCAACTGGTTGACCAAGGGTGAGGTGGCAGCCAAAGTGATTTAGGGAATTGATTAAGAAGAGCGGAGAGGGTTTGACAAAGACTTGGGTGAATTTTAAATTTAATTCAAAATGGAGGGCCTTAAAGGTTGGTTTGGTCAAACTAGGTTGACTGAGTCAACCAGGTTGACCCAGGGTGTGAGTTTGGTCCAGGTAGGTTTGATACAATATTTGGAGTCTAGTAGAGGTGATTCCATGGTTAAATGAGTCCTTTGAGTCAAAAGGGCTTAATGGGCCCTTAATGGGCCCTTAAGCCAAAATTGGTTGACTTGGTCAACCGGCTAAGCTCAGGGTCTGAGATCAGGCTCAACAGGTTTGAAATGACATTTAAAACTTGCTGCAAGTGATTGCATTCAATTTGGAGTTCATTTGATTTAAAATCAAAGTTTGAGCCCCATAGGGGTATTTTGGTCATTTTGGGCTCATGGTCACTAGAAGCTGAGATGAGTCCAGAAAATTCCAGTTTATCGTTCAACATATCAATATTAAGGGTCTGGAAGTGACTAGAGGATTTGGTGAAGGCTCTAAGGTCAAAAACTTCACAGTGACAGGTCCAGTGGCATGGGCTGTAAATATTTGAAAGTTTTACAGCCCTTGGATTTTAATTAAGTTTTTGAGGTTAGGGACCTCAGAATGGGCTCAAATTTGGAGGGTTGCCTCCAGAGACATGTCCCATCAGTATGCAACTGACAGACTCTGAATCGGAGGTCATTTGATTAGGTTTCAAAGTGTTCAAAATTTCAATGAAAAAGGCCTTTAGGATAAAACCTTTGGGCCTTGGATTTGGCTTGATTGACCTAAGATCTAGATAGATCCTAAAGTCTAAGCTTTAGAAGAATCCTAGGGTAGATCCTAAGGTCTAGATTCTAAGAGGATCCTAGGATTCGAATTAATTAAATCGATCTAAGGTCAAGAGTAGTCCAATTGACCTCATACAAAAATGAGGTCAACACCATGCTAACTTCTCTGGCTCTCGTCCCTCAGTCACTCGTGTTTTGGTGGAATTGGATGTCTCTAAGCAGTATCCTGACAAGATTTGGATTGGTCCGGATAATTTGGGGTATGTTCAGTCGGTTACTTTGGAGGATTTGCCTTTGTATTGCTTGCATTGTAAAACCTTAGGTCATTCAAAATCAGAATGTTGTATCTTGCATCTGCATTTATCCCAATCCCGTTTGCATTGGGACATTTCTTCTACTCCTGTGCCGGAGTTAGTGAATAATACTATTATTAATTCAAGTCCTAATCTAGCTGCCCTATCTCCTATTGCTTTACCGTCTGCAAATTCGAATGTGATTATTTCTTCCACTACTGTGCCATCTATGAATGTGGGAAATTGCTTCAATGTTGTGGGTGTGTTAGATTGTTGATCTGTTTTGATTCCTCCTTTGGAGGTGGTTGTGTCTCAGGGAGATTTGTTTATGTCTCCTCAGGTGGATCCTGATGTTGTCAGGCTTGAATTTGTTGTCCTAGAATCCCATTTTTGTGATAGTGATGCTGGTGGTGGTTTTAATTTTAAAGTTACTTTGTCTCGTGTGGGTACTGTGTTTGCTCCGTGTGTTTTGCTGAGGCTGTTGCACCCACTGTGGTTGTTGAGCATTCTGGTTCCTCGGTTTCTCCTGTTGTGCCGTCTGAAGAATGCTTTCCTTCACCCTCTCCTATTAGGGTTGCATCTGGTGGTGGTGTGGCCATTAATCAGGTGGTTAACCCGGTGCAAATGGATTTATCTTCTAACAATGACTTTGAGGGTAATGGTAATGTTGTTAATATACCTATTTATGTCTTGTCTAATGCTGAAATACAAGGTCATGTGGCTCAATCCTTTAAAAACTTGGTTTTGTTTCAAAATGGCTGGCATTATTTAGACATTGCTCTTTCTTCTCCTTCTAGCGAGGAAGAAGGGGATTGTCTTGACTTTGAGAAAGGTCATTTTCATGGTCGTGGTTGGGGTAAATTTAAATGCAGAGGTAGGAAGTAATTGGGCTATTTTTTGGTCAATTGCTTCCGTGGTTTTGGTGTTGATTGAACTATGATGAGAAGGCCCCTGCTTCCTCTCTTTGGCTTGGTTGATTGGCAACCTGGATGCCTAGTTTGTTGCTTGGTGGTCGGTTTTCTCACATATGGATGGTATGTGCTAGCCTCCTGGTCGGTGCTGGGGGCCTCCACCCTAAGTCCCCTCTTCTGGCTTTGTCCATTTGGTGTTTTTATTTTTCTTGTTAAACTTGTACACAGTGTTTTTTTGTGGCTTTGACTTGTTCTACCTAGGGCTGTTGGTTTGTACCTGTCGCTGATGTACTCTTCTTTCCCCTTTATTTGAATAAATTTTTTTTTAAATAAAATAAAATTATAATTAATGACAAATACTAGTAGGATCATTTTAACTAGGATTAGCTCTATAATTTTTCCCCTTTCAAAATTTTCCACATAAAATTTATTCTTTTATCTATCTTTTTTTTTTGTTGGATCTTCCAATAGAGCTAAGAACCTTAAACTCTCTATTTCTGTATTGCCGCCAATATTCTAGAATTTAATAAATTTTATTAAGAAGATAGGAATCTAAGAAATTGGGGCAAAAAAAAAATTTTTATTAGCCACCCTTTTCCGTATAGGAAGAAGAGAAAGAAAAGAATGAGAGAAATAAACCATCAATTGAAACTAAAAGATAGCCATAAGAATGTAGCAAAGATAGACTAACTTCGAACCCATCGCGGGGTGGCCTGGTGGTGGAGACTTGACTGGCCAAAGGTCAGGTACCGAGTTCGAATCCCCTCGGCGCTTCGTGACAGCCTTAAGTGTCGGTCCGTGTAAATTGGTGTGGGTTGCATGCTAGGTCGATCAGGGAGATTAGTGGCCGAAGGCCGATACTCCCTGTCCCAAAAAAAAAAAAAAAAAAAAAAAAAAAAAACTTCGAAAGTTCTCATTTCTTCACTTTTAAATAATCATTACCATAAAAGTGAATGATTATTTGTCCATATCAAAAGTCGCATTTATTAAATTTACACGTAATTGAAAATTCCATAAAGCCGATACATAACATTTCAAAAAAATTTCCAATTTTGTAGGCAAATGTGGTGGTCCTTCTCTTTCCTACTAGATTTTAGTAAAGAAAATAAATATTTTTTATTAATTTTATATTTAAATTTATAATTTTTTTATAAAAAGTTCGCTTTCTAAATTAACAAAAAAAAATTATCATTTGTTTAAGACTGTGAACTAAAGGGGTTCAACGATCGCCGAATAAGAATAAAATTGTCAATAAATGATGTGATCGAACAATCTAAACACAACCTGATTAAAAAAATCTATGCTCAGATTGACTCAACTATTGCTTAAGTGAAGTTTGAGTTTGAAATCTTAATTAAAGTAGTTTTGGGGCCAGGTTTTGCATGATTTGAAAATCTAAAATTGACTCGAAATTAGCATGATTGTCATTCGATTTCAGTTAAATGGATTGTATTTGGGTTAAACATATCATATTGAATAAAAAAAATCATAATCTATATAATAAACAAGTTGGATTCAGATTGAGTTGAATTCGTATCGAATATTTTGACTCATATGATAAACGGTCAAGTTAAGATCCAATTTATTCAAGTAAAAGAACATTACATCAAATCCGAATCCGAACCGCTAAACCAAATTGACACCCCTAAATATGAATAAACAAAAAGGACTTGTAAGTTTAAAGCTAACTCAAATACGCATTGTCAAGTCTAAACAATGAAGCGACCAACATATGAATGGTAATATATTCATCCAATTGTTCAATTGAAAATGTTTTAAAAAAATTTTTACAAAATTTATTAAATAGGTAGGGGAAGGAAAAACATAGATCGAATATGGTTCGAGGAGGTGAGGTCGAGCACGAGAGAGGAGCAATTCATGTCGGAGTCTGGACATTGAGGTCCCCGATCGGGTTTTCACTTGAAAGTTAGAAGTTTCAAAAGATGTCTAATTGATGGCTAGTAGCTCTTATGCTATTGTAGTAATTTTAATCATCGTTACAATTAAAAATTTTAAATCTTAATGGTTGTAAGACTATTACAAAAGGTTTTTGTAGCAGACTCAATCATGGCGGTTTTACAGTGGCAATTATTTTTAGTGGCGATTAAAATCATCACAAATGTTTAAAATAAACACTGCAAAAGCTTCTTTTTTTTCCCGTAGTATCAACTTCTACTAACAATTAAAATAACCAAAAATAAAAATACCGTAACAATTATAAATACTGTAAAACTTGTTAATACTTTTTTTTTTTAGAGAAAATTTAAACGAGCATCAACCACTATTTTCGAGTTATATAAACTAACACTTAAGGTCGATATGGGATGATTGTAGTCTTTCATAAAAGTGATTGTAAAATTATTATGGAGAAAATAACTTCATTGAAATCTATTGTAAAAAGAAATTTTCTAGAACAAAAATTTATTGGCCAAATGAAAATTTTGGTTGCAGTATAAAAAACAAAAACAATAAGAAAGCTGCCCCAAACGATGTGTTAGGCTTTGTTTATGACAACTTTCTTTACTGCTTCTTAAAGCAGCTTTTTTAGACAAAATTTTTAATTTTTGTACTAGAAAGTTGCTTTAATAAGCACTACAAAAGCCATCCCAAATGAAGCCTTAAAATTTTTTATCAATGTTTTTTTGCTACTTTAAAAGAATTGCACTAGAGAATTATTTAAAAAGGAGTAAAAGAAATTATACCAAAAGAAATCTAAATCAACTATGAACTCATATAGTCGTATTGCATACCATGCAGTTTATCTTGTTCTCTTGGTTGGTAGCTTTGACTATCAACTAAGAGATCTTGAGTTTTAAGTTTACGTACGTGATACACGTGTGTGAATTTGACTTAATTGAAAAAATAAAAAAATAAATAAAAAAAATAAGAAAAACTCATATGTTATACCAATTACCAAGGCCAACAGGCCACGTCTCAAAGCTCACATGATAGGCGTGGGATAGCTCAAAAGTTAAAAATTGACATTGTTAATTACAGGTGACTAGGAATCTCAACAAAGAAGCTATCGGTTATATGTCAAAACCAGAAGTCGCATTTTATTAGTCGTGCAAGAAAATGAGAATTTCTTGTATGAACATGTCATCAAAAAAAAAAAAAAAAAATCTTTTTTGATACCTTTTCAATCTCAAGAAAATTTTCCAATTTTGTAGGAAACTAAATGATTGGCTATATTATTTTCTCTTTCAATCAATCAGATGTTTATCTTCTTTTTTTAATAATATTCTGATATAATTTATATTAGAATGAGCTTGATTGGGCTTAAATAATTACTAGAAAAGTTTGGAATTGGCTGCCCTTCGTAGTATTCAATTTTGCTGCAATGTGCATGAAATCATCACGGAAGTCAAAATTAAGGTTTAGTTTGGGACGACTTTCTTAATGCTTCTTAAAACAATATTTTAATTATTTTAAGAAGTAGTAAAAAAGTCGTCACAAACGAAGCCTAAGTGTTGTCAAAGATATTCTTTCGTGCATTGAATATACATAATTTGTATTAGAATTTTGCTTGAATGTTTTAGAATTTATGTTGAGAATAGTGCATATAAATTACATCATGAATTGTATTAATCTCAGCATAAATTTGGAATTATTTAAGCTCATTCTGATGCAAATTACGTCAGTTTATCTTTATACAAATTTATATTTTTAATTTTTTTTTATTTATTTGAAATCAAAAGCTGGTTTTATCAAAAAACAAAAAACTGATAAATTTTATCTTTTAATTTAAATAATCAATATGAAACATGTAAAGTGCATTGATGAGATGTGATAGAATTTGTCGGACACTACCGACAAGCTAAAGCAAGTAGCAGTTAACGTTGGGTGGGCCCTTAGAAAGTTCCAATCATCTCTTTGCCAATTTTGAGAAACCAAATTTGAATTTAAACTATTGGCTTTCAGAAGATGATAAAGATGCTAAAGTTCGCTTACACAGATGAGTCGATGCGAGCAATTAAGTGAGGAAAACTCTATGATAATTCCCTGATGATTTATTAAGCTATATTATTATAAATGGGAGATCGGTCTGGTGATTACCCAAGATCGCATGAAGAACAACGGCTTTTTTGTGGCCCTTCTGCTGCTTTGGTCGTTTTGGTGCCTTGAAAGCTCATCTCTCTTTAAAACATTATGTGCATCATGCATCATTCTTCATTCACGTTTTGTTTGGGATAGTTTTTTTATTGTTTTCTAGAACTGCTTCAATTTTCTGTTCAAGAAATTTTATATTAGAAAATTGCTTTAAAAGACAGTAAGAAAATTGTCCCAAACAAAACCTCAGTTTGTATTGAAGCCTCAATAAGAGAAAACTAGGGACCAACACATGATCTAATGATCCATAGGGTTGCGCCCAACATTAGAGGCATCAAGGTATTATTTATCTCTAATGTGTATAGCTAGTGGAGGAATCATGCTTAAATATGAAGAAAGTTATTATAATGAAGGAAGAATATTAATATGAGACATGTTGTGGGCTAGAATATACGCGGCAATAGAGTTGTAATTTTACATCTTAGCGTTGCACAGATATTAAGCTCACACACAGAGAACACAAGATTTTTTACGTGAAAAATCCTGGAAAGGGGAAAAACCACGGGGCCTAGCCAAGTTAAAAAGATTTCACTAGAATTTGAATTGAGTACAGTGGGATGACTCGTCCTTGGGAGCAATCAGATTACAAATATCAACCGTGTGGTTGAGGTCTAACGTTAAATCTGGCATCACTTCGAAGTTAGAGCGTCAGTTAGAATTTCGACGGTGACTTGGCAGAACTCTTGCTTTAGTAGATGGTATGACAAAATTTAGGGTCTTAAATGGTGGTCTGGCAAAGTTCAGGCCCTTAGGTGGTGGTCTGGCTAAGATGAGGGCCTCAGTGGTGGTACAATGATGGTGATGGACTCAAGAGGTGGTTCGGCTAGGGTGAGGACCTCAGGTGGTGGTCCAGCAAAGGTGAGGGCCTCAGGCGATGAACCAGCGAAGATGAGGGGACTCAGGCGGTGGTCCGACGAAGGTGAGGGCCTCAGGCTGTGGTCCAGCAAAGGTGAGGGCCTCAGGCGGTGGTCCGGTGAAGGTGAGGGCCTTAGGCGGTGGTCCGGCGAAGGTGAGGGCCGCAAGTGGTGGTCTGGCGAAGGTGAGGGCCTCAGGTGGTGGTCTGGTAAAGGTGAGGGACTCAAGTTGTGGTCTAGCGAATGTGAGGGCCTCAGGCGGTGGTCTGGCCATGAGGGCCTCAAGCTGTGGTCCAGTGAAGGTGAGGGTCTCAGGCAGTGGTCTGGAGAAGGTGAGGGCCTTAGGTGGTGGTCCGACGGAGCGACGATGTCAGGCGGTGGTCCGACAGAACTCAGGTGGTGGTCAAGAAGGAGCTTCTTCCTTCTCTTCCTTCTCTTCTCTTCTTATCTTCTTTCTTGGATCACCCTTCAAGAGAAATAGAGATCTATTTATAAATTTTTAGAGTGGCATAACCCGTAAATAGGTGAGAGATCAAGAGTAAATGGGGAGTGGTTGGATGGATGACCGATGTTGAATCCCTTGATCATGGACCATTTGATGGACATTTGAATGTGTTAGTGATGTCAAATTTTGGTTATCTTGGACTCGTTGGATTCATCTCGTCGAGCTGCTCAATTCAACAATAAGCATGCTATGCTTGGAAACCGTTTGATAATTCAAACTGTGGTTCAAACCTTCTAACATCACTTCTAACCATTGATTTGGATCCATTTGGGCTTGGATTGGGTTGGATTTGGTGTCATTGGGTTCGTATTCTTGAGACGCTCAGTTCAGCTATAAGTTTGCTAAAATCAAAGTTCAGATGATCCCAATTTTAATTTATGAAGTTTCCAACTTTATTTTGCATCGAGATTTGTGCCCGATCAATATAATTTTTTTATGATGTATCAGTTGCCCACCTATTTTTGGACCTTGAAGCTCCAAAAGTTTAAAAATATTCATCGTAGCCCATGGGAAATTTTTTGAGTGATTTGAAATTCGAACGTAGTTTGATTGTGGGCATAGAGGTCCTGAATCACTTTAAGAATATCAAAATTGAGTCTGGGACGTTGAAAAACAATTTCGAGGACTCCAAAGACATCCAATTTGGCATTTCGGGGGCCAAAATTGGGCCCAGGAATGAGTCGGGAAGGATTAGCCGCTGCTACACCGCCGCCGCGATGCCACCCTAGAGCTCTAGGCCGCCCGCGGCCAGCGCGCCCACGTATGGCTAGCACCTTCATGGTCCGTCTGGCCCATCGGTCGGGTTAATTGCCAGTTAGGTCATATATATATATGAAAGTTCGATGGGGATGTTAAGCCCTATGAACTTAGTCCCAAACTAACCAAGAGGGGGGGTGAATTGGTATTTTAAAAACTTCGTTTTTTAAACAAAGAAATAAAGTTGCATAAACCAAATCACACAACGGAAATAATGCGGAATTGTAAACGTGCGGAAGCAAGAAAAGAAACACAGAGATTTATAGTGGTTCGGTCGACTCGACCTACGTCCACTCCTTGGAGGCACCCTCCAAGTATTGCACTACACAAAAAGTGACTCTCCTTTAGCCCCCACGGCTAGGTGGAGAAACCCTTACAAGAACCTCCTTTTTGCCACCCCGGCAAGGCAGAGAACCTCTCTCCTTTTGCTTCCTCCTGAAGCTGGCAGAGAACCAGAACCAAAAGCACAACTCCTTACCTCTACCGACCCTTCCACGGACGAGAAACTCTAGACGAAGACGACGCAAAGAGATCCTTGAAGCAACCCTTGTGAAACCCCTCACAAGCTCCCCCTCACAAGATCCTCTCTCTCTCTTCTCTCTCTCTTTCTCTCCTCAAGGTCTTCTTAGGTCAAGGCAGCAGCCAAAGGTCGTTGAAAAACGTTGAACAAGAGCTCTTTAAATAGAAGAGCTTCAAAAGAGCTCATTAATTGCAAGTTGCCGACTTTATCGTCCAGGCCGATATGGCCATCGGCCTGGCCGATCAGTACAAATTAATGAAGATCGGCCAGAGCATAGCCCTGGATGCCAGATTGGACGATTGAAAATTAGCTTGATCGTCCAGGCCGATCTCACGATCGTCCTGGCCGATCAGTTCAAATCAGACGAAAATCGTCCTGACAATAGCTCTGAATATGGGCTGGCCGATATTGATCGTCCTGAAGTAACTTAAGGTTTTTGACTAGATCGTCCTGGCCGATCCTGAGATCGTCCAGGACGATATGATCGTATCAATCATCCTTAATTACTTCCTTGATTTTCTGAACAATTATGGCATAATCTGTTAATATCGTCCAGGCCGATCCGAGGATCGTCCTGGCCGATAATTTAAAGATATGCTATACCATACCTGTCTATGGCGGCTATTTCTTTCTGTTTTGAGCTTATCGTCCTGGCCGATACACGTATCGTCCAGGCCGATCAGTTAACGTTGGCTGCCTTAATCAAGAACCCTTAATTAGACTTTCTGTTTTAAGCTGATCGTCCAGACCGATACAATATATCGTCCTGGCCGATATGAGTAAAAACAGAATTTCTAATTCTCTCAAGTGTGTGTGTGAAGGGTTACAAAGTATCAGTCTTTTTGACTCTTACAAGTGGACTCAAAAGGTAAAAATAAAAGTACAGACTGACTCAACCCTAACCCTACGCATGCCTGAACTGGGCTCCTTTTTGATTGTCCGATCGTCGATTCCTGAAAAGTTAGAAGCAACAAGCTGTCCAAGAAAAGTAGTGTTTGTCAATCATCAAAACATAAGACATGAAAAAATAGATTTGCAACAATCTCCCCCTTTTTGATGATGACAAAACACAAATAAAAAAAAATTCATTAGAAGAAAGAAAAAAAAAAGGTTACAACATCAACTTTTCCTTACCGCATCCTATCCTACTCCCCCTTTTTGTCATCACAAAAAGAGAGTCCAGAAACAGTAAAAAAAGAACAACAAACATCACGAAAGACTACTACAGAAAGACAAGAAACAATAACTCAAAGTACAAACTAAAAGAACGAGGGATCCTGATCATCAGATGGAGGAGGTGGAGGTGGCTGCTGAGAGTAACTGGCAAGGGTAGTAAACTGAGCATTGAACCAGGCGATGTCCTGGTCATGCTGCTGCTGCTGGTGAGTGAGAAAACTGTCAAAACGAGCTAGGTCCTCAGCGCGGTGATGCTCGTAGCGGGCGATGTCCTCAGAGTGTTGTTGCTCTTGGGCAGCAACATATGCATCAAACCTGGTCTCCCAACGATCAAATCTTGCAATCAACTGATCTACCGGAGAATGTTGGTGAAGAGGGACAGGGTCAGGAAAGGGAGCTGGAGCGGGAGCCTCCTCCTCTCTAGCCTCCCGTGGTTCATCCGGGTGGAGACGAGTACTGTGCAGGGTGCTGAAGGAATTGTTTGAGTAGAAGAGAGTTGGGAGATCTGGTGGATTGGGATATTGAATTTGGTATTTGGTTTCTAGAACATAGGCTATGATATGTCCTAAGGCTAGATTTGGCTTTCTTCTGTGGCCTGGGTTGCGAATTGTTGTGAGGTGATCAATGTAACGAAAAAATAGATCTGCAGTGTTAAATTCCCTATGTGCCATGATGTAGAAGGTAGTGAGGGAAAGTAGAGGGGTAATGTGGACACGGTCGCCGGCTTTTGGAATGACAGATGTGCGAAGGACATGTTGGATTGTCCTAGCATCTCTGACTAAAGAGCTAGTCTCTCCAACATGGTAACGGGCATTGGTCTGGCGAAGAAAGTGGTTTGCCGTGGACCAGTCAAAATCAGGGTCAGAGGCAATAAGGTGCAGCTTATCTCCGGTGGTGGATAGCTGTAAAAGTTCAACACAGTCCTGATATGTGATTTCGACAGGGCGTCGATTCACATAGGAGGACAGAGCTGTGAAGGTAGAGTTTATGCGGAGGTTTGCAAAGAATTCTAACAGGAACTCAGAATTGAAAGGAAAAACAAGTGATAGAATGAAACAAAAGGAAGTGTGTGCGAAGAGATCCATTACCGGGTAGGAAATGTGGGTCGGATTGATAATTCTGGAGACCGTAATTCCACAATCTTTATAGCGATGATAAGCAGCTTCATCTTCTGCTTCACGGAACCGAGGGTCAACCCTTGCCCTCGAGGAACTTCCAGAGGTCTGACGGACGCGCTTCCCACCAGCCATATGAGAGAACTTTAAGCAGAAAATCAAAGGAGAAAGGATAAGGTGTGAGAAAACATGGCTGGATCGGCCTGAATTTAAAGAAACGTTCATATCGTCCTGGGCGATCGCAGAATCGTCCAGGCCGATATGTGTCAATAATTACGTACAGGCCGATTGGTCAAAAAGGCGGTCCAATCGTCCGGGCCGATCAGATATCGGCCAGGCCGATTAGACACAGGCTATCGGCCCGAGGAGTCAGTCTGGACGACCGTTGAAAAAGCAGATCGTCCGGGCCGATTAGGTGTATCGTCCAGGACGATGCACAATAATTGATCGTACCGGCCGAAGTTAAAACGTTTTAAATGCTTGCCACGTGTATCGTCCGGGACGAACAGTGGATCGGCCCGGCCGATGGTCCAATAATGGATCGTCCGGGGCCGAATTTAAAGATCAAAACGTACTGACACGTGGATCGTCCGGGACGGTCCAGTGTATCGGCCAGGACGATGTACATAGAATGCATCGGCCAGACAAATATACTATCGGCCAGGACCATTATCATGAGTTTTGATCAAATCGTCCAGGACGATAATGTATCGTCCAGGACGATGATTTTCATTAAGCACAGAAAAAGGTCAGCAGATGGATTTTGGAAAGAATTTGTCCTATCGGCCAGGACGATAGAAATATCGGCCAGGCCGATGTGACTTGAAATTGAAATCAAGAAAGGAATGGTGATGATCGAGACCCTCAAAAATAAAATAAAAGAAAAGACAGTCAAAGATACAAAAAGAAAAAATAAAATAAACATCGAATATTTTTGGATTTTAATTTTTCTACATTTTTTTGTTTTATGAAGGCATCATATGAGAATTCTTTTCATGAATTTAAACATTTAAGGTTTTTAGGAGATCAAGAGGTTTAACAAAATCTAATTAGAAGAAGATTGAAAAACTGATTCTATTAACCCTAGATCGGACATTCTTCAGGGTACAAAAAATCTTTTAAAAACAACAGAGTCCCAACATGAAATAACACAAGAGGTTTTAAGAAGATCCAATCAAGACTTGTTAACAACTAAAGAATCTTATAAATAATAAACCAAAATAGTTTTTCTCAATCATGGAATTTGAAATCAAATCTTTGAACGTATCACCTAATCAATGAGTTTTCTAAGTTTTAAGAGATTTATCAAAGAGATGATAGCTTGCAATTAGTGGGCTAATTTTATGCCTATTTTCACTTTTATTGGCTCTTTGAGCATCTTTTGATTTTTAATACACTTTTGTGTATTTTTCTTTTCAATTTGGCTTCATTGGCCTCTTTCCTTTTTATCTTTTGCAAGCTAATAACTCTTTTAATATACCCTTAAGGAAAATACTTAGTTGTGAGTATATCCTCCAAATATTAGAGAATAGGGGCTCTCTCTCTAACATAGGGAAGAACAATCCACAACACAAAATCAAGATCACGTGATGACAGCAATGGTAAGATTTCAAAAGCTTGAATGATATCAAAGAATTTTGACTATTATGCATAAGATGACTTAATGTAGCAAGATTAGAAGGATATCTTAAAAAGCCATTGGTTAAACTGAGTTTAGACTTTTTGTTTTATAAAAGAAAAATCATGCCACTAAACAAAGTCAGAAGAGGAAAAACATCACCAGTTTACTCTCTTTAACCAATTTAGAAAAGCTAAACCCTATCAAAACAAAAAAAAAACTCTAATATTTAAAAGCTTGAGAAGTTTTATCATATGGAAGCCCAAAAAATAAATAAAGACCAAAATGAAAAACAAAAACAAACAATAAGCAAACTAAAGACAAAAAAAAAAAAAAAAAAAATAAACACAAAAACTAAAAATAAAATTCACACAAGAAAACTAAAGATATCAAGCAAGTGATAAAATAATAGATTTTAGCAATTAAGCTGTAAGCCTCCTTATGTTCAGTTATCCTATGTTCCCACAAGGTCTTTGGTGGGAGCACTCCTGCAAAATTCAACAACAGTTAGTTTTAGGAACCCAAACAGATTTGGGCTCCTTCTTAGGAAATGTAGAGTGCAATGCAGATGTGGTATGTATTGAATCATGCATCTTAGGTCTCCATACCCAATGTGTACTGCGGTGAACTGTGCAAGTGTGTGAGATGTGTCCTAACATGCCACAAGAAAAACATTGAATTCCAGGAAAAGGTTTTCTTAAATGGTTTGAGTAAAAATGCCTCTTCCTAGGTTCTGGCCTTTGATTAAACATTGGTGTCATCCTAGCTTTCTTACATGTTTCCAAATTATTTTGAATTCTCAAGTTAGTTCTCTTTAATGCATCATTCTCAATCCTCAGATTTTTCTCAATCTCTTTAGATTTCTTAAGATCATCATTAAGTGAGGTGTGTGAAGCTTTTAATGCATTACTTTTATCAATTAATTCCAAATGCGTCTTGTTTAATTCATCAAATTCATCGAGTAGAGCCATGTGATTTGAATCAATCGTTGCATGATCTTTGAGAAAAACTTCATGCTCTTTTTGTAGATTTAAAAATTCTAATTTCAAGCTAGCATGAGTTTTCTTAAGGTTTTTGTATGATGTATGGATTTTTTCACATATTTCAAACAATTCATCATATGTTGGTTTACATACCTCTTCCTCATCACTTTGGTTTTCTCCCATGAAACACAAGTTTGTTGTTTCTTCCTCTGGTTCAGTCTCAGAGGAATCAGTGCCAGATTCTGCCAAGAAGCTTCTTTGGATTTTCTTCTTGTCCTTCCTAGACTTTGCTTTCTCATCACCTTTTTCCTTTTCTTTGCTTGAATGATCTTGAAGTGTAGGACAATCGGCTCTTACATGTCCAGGTTTCCTGCATTCAAAACAAACAACATCAGAAGATCCTTTAATATGTTTATGATCCTTACCTTTTCTCCAACTTTGATGATGCTTTTGTTTCTTCCTTAGAAAGCTTTTGAATTGCCTTGTGATGAAGGCAACTCCATCGCTTTCAGACCCAGAAGATTCAGAATCCGATTTGTGTGCCTTCAATGCAATTGTTTTCTCCTTTTTCTTTTCACCTGTATCAAGATTTCTTTGATTCACCCCTTGCTCGTAAGCAATGAGTGAGCCAAGTAAGTTGTCAATAGAATAGGTGTTTAAATCTTTAGATTCAGTAATTGCAGTAATTTTTGCATCATAGGTTGAAGGCAAGCATCTCAAAATCTTGTTAACTTTTTCATAGTTCGAAAGCTCTTTTCCTAGTGCATGTAATGAGGTAGCAATCTGAGTAAACCTAGTGTACATGTCAGAAATCGATTCATGAGGTTTCATACGAAAAAGTTCGTAGTCATGCAAGAGAATGTTTAAACGGGATTGTTTGACTTCATTAGTGCCTTCATAAGTAATGCACAATTTATCCCAAATTTCTTTACCAGTTTTGCAAGTTGAAACACGCATGTAATCCTCAGATTTTAATGCACAGAAAAAAACAATTCAAACATTTAGCATTTAGTTGAGCTAAATCTCGTTCATCAAAAGTCCATTCGGTAAAAGCAACTTCCGTTTTAAAACCGTTAATTTCACGAGAAGGTGGAGAATACCCTTCTTGTATAAGCATCCACATGCGATAATCAGTAGATTGTAAAAAAGTTGACATGCGAGTTTTCCAGAAATCAAAAGGTAGGTTATCGAACAGAGGAGGTCGGGTAATAGAATACCCTTCCGTAGTGTTGCGATTCCCAAAGTTAGACATGGATCAAATTCAAAAAGTTTTTAAACTTTAATTTTCGAATCTGGCTCTGATACCACTTGAAAGTTCGATGGGGATGTTAAGCCCTATGAACTTAGTCCCAAACTAACCAAGAGGGGGGGTGAATTGGTATTTTAAAAACTTCGTTTTTTAAACAAAGAAATAAAGTTGCATAAACCAAATCACACAACGGAAATAATGCGGAATTGTAAACGTGCGGAAGCAAGAAAAGAAACACAGAGATTTATAGTGGTTCGGTCGACTCGACCTACGTCCACTCCTTGGAGGCACCCTCCAAGTATTGCACTACACAAAAAGTGACTCTCCTTTAGCCCCCACGGCTAGGTGGAGAAACCCTTACAAGAACCTCCTTTTTGCCACCCCGGCAAGGCAGAGAACCTCTCTCCTTTTGCTTCCTCCTGAAGCTGGCAGAGAACCAGAACCAAAAGCACAACTCCTTACCTCTACCGACCCTTCCACGGACGAGAAACTCTAGACGAAGACGACGCAAAGAGATCCTTGAAGCAACCCTTGTGAAACCCCTCACAAGCTCCCCCTCACAAGATCCTCTCTCTCTCTTCTCTCTCTCTTTCTCTCCTCAAGGTCTTCTTAGGTCAAGGCAGCAGCCAAAGGTCGTTGAAAAACGTTGAACAAGAGCTCTTTAAATAGAAGAGCTTCAAAAGAGCTCATTAATTGCAAGTTGCCGACTTTATCGTCCAGGCCGATATGGCCATCGGCCTGGCCGATCAGTACAAATTAATGAAGATCGGCCAGAGCATAGCCCTGGATGCCAGATTGGACGATTGAAAATTAGCTTGATCGTCTAGGCCGATCTCACGATCGTCCTGGCCGATCAGTTCAAATCAGACGAAAATCGTCCTGACAATAGCTCTGAATATGGGCTGGCCGATATTGATCGTCCTGAAGTAACTTAAGGTTTTTGACTAGATCGTCCTGGCCGATCCTGAGATCGTCCAGGACGATATGATCGTATCAATCATCCTTAATTACTTCCTTGATTTCCTGAACAATTATGGCATAATCTGTTAATATCGTCCAGGCCGATCCGAGGATCGTCCTGGCCGATAATTTAAAGATATGCTATACCATACCTGTCTATGGCGGCTATTTCTTTCTGTTTTGAGCTTATCGTCCTGGCCGATACACGTATCGTCCAGGCCGATCAGTTAACGTTGGCTGCCTTAATCAAGAACCCTTAATTAGACTTTCTGTTTTAAGCTGATCGTCCAGACCGATACAATATATCGTCCTGGCCGATATGAGTAAAAACAGAATTTCTAATTCTCTCAAGTGTGTGTGTGAAGGGTTACAAAGTATCAGTCTTTTTGACTCTTACAAGTGGACTCAAAAGGTAAAAATAAAAGTACAGACTGACTCAACCCTAACCCTACGCATGCCTGAACTGGGCTCCTTTTTGATTGTCCGATCGTCGATTCCTGAAAAGTTAGAAGCAACAAGCTGTCCAAGAAAAGTAGTGTTTGTCAATCATCAAAACATAAGACATGAAAAAATAGATTTGCAACAATATATATATATAATTTTTTTTATTTATCTTCCTCTTTTTTTTGCATAACCACCATAACTTCCTCCTACACCTATAACCTATAAATACCCACCTATGGGGTATGAAATTCTTGCACCTCCCCCTCTCCATCACTTCTTTCAATTGAGGCCTTTCTCTGGCCCTATACGGGTGGTATCCCTCGTCTAAGCTCAAGACCCCTCTCTTTACATGAAGGTGATTTCTCCCCCTTATTCTGCTTTCATTAGAGGCCTTCCCCCAGGCCCTACACAGGTGGCACCCCCTGTCCAGGCCCAGGGCACCTCTCTACAATAAGGAGATTTCTCCCCCTTCATCTTCTTTCATTAGAGGCCTTCCCTTGGGCCTTACATAGGCGGCTTCCCCTATATAGGCCCTAGGCCCCTCTCTGTAAGAAGTGATTTTTCCCTTGCTTTTTCTCAAGCTGAGGCCTTCCCCTGGCCATGTATGGGTGGTATCCCCCATCCTAGCCTAGGGCCCCTCACTGAGGAGGAGTCCTCCCTTCTTTTTTGCCTCTCCCTTATGCTGATGCATTCTCCTAGTCTTGTTCAGGTAGTATCCCCTATTTAGGTCTAGGGCCTCTCATTGAGTATGAATTTCCCCCTCGTTCTTTGAGAGATCCTACAGAGGTTTCATGTTAGTTGTTGGAAGTTCGGTAATGGATGAAAGTCTGATGTTGGGAAGAAGTTTGGTGACGGGTGAAAATTTGGCATTAGGGAGAAGCCCGACAAATGTCCGACAATAGGTAGTAGTTCGATGATGGGTAGAAGTTCTTCAACAGGAGAAAGTTTGGTGTTAGATAGAAATTTGACATCAGGTAAAAGTCTGATGAAAAGTCTGGTGATGGGCAGAAGTCTGATGACGAGTAGAAATTCAGCATCGGGCAGAAGCTAAATGAAAGTTCAGTGATGGGTAGAAGTATGATGTCGGGTAGAATTTACCAAAGATATATGACCCATCTGAGGTTGAATGTTAGAGCATTGTTCGATGACGTTAACCTGAAAAAGAGGTCGAGAAATCCCACCAATAATGTATGAGCTATATGATGTTGTATGTTAGAGTCATGCTCGATGACATTAAACTGTGTGGGAGAGGTCGAGAGATTAATCCACCAAAGATGTATGACATATCCGAGTTTGTATATCAAAGCTCTGCTTGATGACATTAACTTGTATGAAAATGGTTGAGAGAATCCACCAATGATGTATGACCTATTTAAGGTTGTATGTTAGAGCCCTGCTCGATGATGTTAACTTGTATGAAAGAGGTCGAGAGAATCCACCAAGGATGTATGACCTATCTGAGATTGTATGTCAGAACTCTGCTCGATGACGTTAACCTATATGAAAAAGATCAATAAAATCCACCAAGGATATATGACTTATCCGAGGTTGTATATCAGAGTCCTACTCAATAATGTTAACATGTTTGGAAATGGTCGAGAGAATCCACCAAAGATGATGACCTATCTAAGGTTGTATGTCAGAGCCCTGCTCGATGATGTTAACCTGTATGGAAGAGGTCGGATCGAATCTCCCTGAGATTGATCATCTAGTGATTGAGACACAATGTAAATTATGTATTTCTCGAATTCATAGATAAAGATATTATATTCATCGATAGTTTTTTTTTTAGTTTTTTTTTTCAAATAAGGATATAATATTAGAAAGGAGTGAACCACATATTACTATATCAGATAATATAATAAGTCCCTATTATAACTTAGGGATATACAAGTTACATAATATTCAACACATAAGATATACGTACGTGAACAACATAATGCTTAACTTAGAAGAAAACACCAGGGATATCAAAGTGACACCCTATTTAACATAAAAAAGATATGATGAAATAAGATAAGTACTATAACTAACATAAATGCATGAATTGCCTAGTCATTTAATCTCACCAATCATTTGAATATTATTCAACAATTATCTTTCATATTGTTTATTTTTCCCCCCAATAGGGCCAGCTTAATCCCGAGAAGGTGGGTTTTGGATGAATTATTAGAGATATCCTTGTCGGATTAGACTCTCAATCTCATCCTTGAGTTGTTTGCATGCTTCGGTAGTGTGCCCACAATTACAATGGAAATGACAATATCGATCATGATTTCTTGTATTCGGCTTCAAAGGATTAGGCAACTTAATATTTTCTTGGTCTCGAATGGCCATCAGTACCTTGATTCGAGATGCATTAAGAGGTGTATACCCTTCTTCTTATAGAAACTCATGTCGTGGCAATGGAGGTCTAGGAGGCAGACTATTCTTTCATTATTTATTTTTTTTGTGAAAATGAGTTATCCATTATAGGAGCATTTTTGCAATTTCTGGAAGGTTGCTCAAATTGCTTCCTATGGGTGTTGATAACTTTATCTGATGATATTTGTGCATGTACATGATGGATCATGTCGGCATACGAATGAACCGTGTCTTGCATAAGCGATGAATAAAAAGGCCCAAGGCGAAGGCCTCCAAGAAAAACTCCTCTTAGCAATTTAGGATCTATTCATAGAATTTATCGAGCCTCTATTGAAAATCATTGGAAATACTCCCTAAGTGATTCTCCTTCATTCTAGTGAATCCCAGAGAGGTGAGAAGAATCTTTTATAATTCTTCGATTGGCAATAAATTATTCAACAAACACTTTGGATAATTTGACAAAGATGGGGATCGTTCTAGGTGAAAGTGAATAGAACCACATTTGTACTTGTCTCTTGAGGGTTGCAGGAAAACTTGGCATAAAATCACATCTGAGGCTCACAGGACATGCATGATGGCCCTATAATTATTGATATGCTCGTACGGGTCAGATGTCCCATCATAAGAATCGATGCTTGGTACCTTGAATACTACTGGAATGGGGTGTTGAAGGATGACTTCGGTCAGAGGTGATGACTTATATAAGTCCCACTGGCGATGAGATTGCATTATATCTCTTATGGGAAACTCTTCTCAAATAAATCTTTATAATTCATGACGTAGGGAGTTACGAGGGAGTTCAGCAATATGCTGTCGGGATAAGTCCTCGGGGATGTTCGAAGGAATGTAAGGTTGGCGACCTACATGCAAAGGATGGGTGTAGCTTGTCATGTGAGTAAGCTCATTTTCTTGATGTTTCGAAGGATGCATTCTTGGTGGAGGAAGAGGAACTTCACCATGAATATTTTCAAGTTGAACATCTTCGAGCCCTGGTGAATCTCGTGGAAGAAGAATCTCATCTCTAGGTGTTAGTGTCAGTCGTCGAGTCTCTCGCAGGAGTTGAATGATCTCATTCTGAGATTTCTCGACCTTTCTAATGTAGTCTTCCAGGGAAGGCCCTGAAGTTCCTTCTCCAGCAGCATTATACGCCCTAGGATAAAAAGAGGTGGATGTCTAGTATCCCTGGTTTATGGAAGGATTCCTAGATTGGTGTGAGTTAGAGCAGGAGGATTTCAAGATGCGATTGCTATATATTTTAGCCATCAGATTAGCGCTTAGGATAGTGAAATTCAGTTTTCCACAAACGGTGTCAAACTGTTATGGGCAAGAATATACGCATTGATAGAGTTATAATTTTACGTCTTAGCATTGCACATATATTCAACTCACACACAGAGAATATAAGATTTTTTATTTAGAAAACCTTAGTAAGGGGAAAAACCACAAGGCCTAGCCTAGTTGAAAAGATTTTACTAGAATTTGAATTGAGTATAGTGGGCTGACTCATCCTTGAGGGAAATCATATTACAAATATCAACTGTGTGGTTGAGGTCTAATGTTAAATCTGGCATCACTTGGAAGTTATGGAGTCGGTTATTAGTCCAATAGTGACTTGGTAGAACTTTGGCGTCAGTTGATGGTCTGACGGAGTTTAGGGCCTCAAATGGTGGTTTGGTGGAGTTCAGACCCTTAGGTGGTGGTCCAGCAAAGATTAGGGCCTCAGCTGGTGGTCCGGCGAAGGTGAGGGTCTCAAGTGATGGTTCGGTGAGGGTGAGGGCCTCAAGCGGTAGTCCCCCCAGGGCGAGGGCCTCAAGTGGTGGTCCGACGAAGGTGAGGGCCTCAAGTGGTGGTTCGACGAGGGTGAGGGCCTCATGTGGTGGTCCAGTAAAGATGAGGGACTCAAGCGGTTTTCTGACGAAGGTGAGGGCCTCAGGCGGTGGTCTAGTGAAGGTGAGGGCCTCAGGTAATGGTCTGGCAAAGGTGAGGGTCAGATAGTGGTCTGGCAAGGGTGAGGGCCTCAAGTGGTGGTCCGACAAAGGTGAGGGCCTCAAGTGGTGGTCTGACGAAGGTCAGGGCCTCAGGCGGTGGTTTGACAAAGGTGAGGGCCTCAGGTGGTGGTCCAGCGAAGGTGACGATCTCAGGTGGTGGTCGAGGAGGAGCTTCTTCCATGGTCATGTAGTCCTCCATATATCTCACCTGAGAACTCTTAGTTGCTACAATGATGCCATGACCAACACTTTTCTTTAAGGCTAGCTTTTATCCTTTGGTCACCTTGGTTCATGGTTCTGCCCCATTCTTTGTCTAATATCTTGTTTATCCTCTCAACAAGCTAGCTTTGCTAATGTCTTGACTAGTTGTGCTAAGAAGTCCATTTATAATCGCCACCCTCACCCATAAGTTGTAACATTTTTATGTCTCAATATGGCCCATTATGTCTAATAAGAGCTTAATGCAAGGCATATCAAATCAACCCTTAGTGGAAGGATTTCATGGCACTAAAGCGGCTCATATCTTGTTTAACAATCTTACCTATAATGCATTACCTAATCTTCCACTTTTCCTCCTACTATACTAGTGTAAGGGTTGAAGTTTTTCCACCATTTATACCCCTCTTCTTAAATGCCCCCAAGTTGGGAGAATTATTTTGTTGCTTATACATGCTGGTAGATGAGTTGGTTGGTTTTGCATTGTGCATTGCTTTGTTCATTCATTGTCAACTTTTTATAAAAATTTTATGCCTGATGAAATTGAATGGGAGAGGATTTCTGCCTAGTAACTCTTAACCTTTTTGCACTACCACTAATCTAAGGAGGAGCCAAAAACTTTATCTTTTTGCACTAGTTCTCAGTTATGATAGCAAGGCCCTAAGGAGTCGTACTGCCTCACATTCATAACTATATAAAAATGTTGTTACTAGAACATCTACTCATAATCTTCTAGTGAACTCTTTTTCCATTTCATAAATCTTTGCTAGGCACCCCTAATTTACATGTCATCACTATGGTAGGCTAGAGAAGGTTCGAGTAATCCTTAATTTGCTACTAATCTTCTTTCAGTTAACCTTACATAACCCCTAGAAGATTGATTATTGTGGCCATTAAGGTATTTAGAAAGGTCTTCTACTTGATAGGTACAAAGTCATGTCCATTGGCATCTTCGTTGACATAATTTCTACTAGTTCATCAGTCATACTCATACATTTGGCATCTTTGCCAAACATTAAATACATAAGTTACCATTTTTTTAGTGGAACGTGCCCATCTTCCAAATAAGCTAATATTTTTCCTTTGTTTGGGCAATTTATCATCTCCTGTAATTTACTAATTTAATTTTCAAGAGAAATGGTGGCCTCTAGTGAGTGCTCCTCTACAATTATTTATACTTGATGATTGTAATCTATGCATACTTACTAGCTTTAAACTAGCACCACTTTGCAACCACACCCACCTAATCAAGAGTTGATTCGCTAAAGCATTGATCAATACATGACAGTCATATGATGCATCAACGCATTGAAGTGATGACTTGATTGCACTCAAACTATTGACAAATCATGCATATTAACAATGACATCACTTATGATCACACGGTCCAACCTTAGTCTAATTATAACTAATCATAAAATCCTACTTATGGCAAACATTATGACTTGTTTTATTAATTTTTAATTTTTTTTTAGTTTATATAACGTCATTTTTAGAATTTCTAAAGATGTCATGCATATCGTACAATACGATGAAACTCGACGCACAATATGATTTGTCCTTAATTAACTTCTTTTAATTAACAGCTAATTTATTTATTTTCATCAAGGCATGAAATTAATTTAACTCTCATGTGTGTGTGTTTGGTTGTTATATAAATTATATATACAACATATATAATAAGACTCAATAAACAAAAAATATATAAGATTTTACTAATTGGTGATCTTTCATTTCCTTGATTGCTTGTCTTTTTCAACTTAGGTTAATCACACTTATGAGAGTATCATCCAAATCATATGTCCAGTACCATTTGTCTTTCAACATTTAATTTACCTAGCACTTTTAGCTTGCTATAAAACATGAACATATAAATTCATAAGCACAAAATTATCACAACTAATAATATTTTTACTCATTAAAATATCCAAAATTTCTATAGGCTCATGAGGTTTAACAAGATTTACCTGCCCTTTAGTCTCCTATGAATGCAATAATTATACAAAAAAAAGGTAGTTTTCCTTGTCCATGGAAATGTAATGACGAATGAGAGTAGGGTTATGCACCGCTCCAACCTAAAGCTGGTCATAATTGCTATAATAGTTGTGGAAGATAAGGTCAATATTATGAGATCATTCACCTCTCATCTCACATGATTCAACACTAATTGGGATTATTTTAGTCCTTCAGCTAATTTTTCTTTGGACAACTCCATCTCTCTTTTTTGAAGATTTATTTGGAGTCATAATTCAATCCATTGTGAGCATCCTGCATCGAGACCTACATTGAGAGTTTAATGGAAATACAAAACAAAACAAGGAAGAAGTAGTAGAACCTTCAGAAGAATAAGTTATTCATCTCATAGTAACTCCAGTACAATGCAAGCAAGTATATAAGACTAATGCAGGGAACAAGACTATAGAAAATGGCTAAAGGCTGACACTGTCAGCTGTCTTGTAGGAGATGGTGCGGCCTTACTCACGTCAGCTTCAAATGGAGTAGGTTAAGTAACATGTACTAGGAATATACTATAACAGCCCCCCTCAAACTAAGCATTTGAGGATCAAATGTTTAGTTTGTCACGGAGTGCAGTAAATCTAAGGGGAGAGAGGGGTTTCGTTAGAATATCTGCATTTTGATCTAGAGAATTATGATGATGAACCGCAATAGCACCATGTTGGATATGATGGCTAATAAAGTAATAGACTATCTCTATATGCTTGGTGTGAGCATGAAAAATAGGGTTGTGAGCTAAGGCAATGGCAGAAGTACTATTACAAAAGATAGACGTCGAAGATTATTGAGAGAGACTAAACTTAGCCAAAAGCCGACAAAGCCAGAGAATGTTCGATGTTGATGAAGATAAGGAACGATACTCAGCTTCAGTTGAAGATTTAGCTACCGTGCCTTATTTTTTAACACACCAAGAAACAAGAGTCGATCCAAGATAAGAACAGAACCCAGAAATAGACTTGAGATCCACAGAATCAGAGGCCCAATCAGCATCCACATATGTAGTGAGCTGCATATTTCCTGGCACGAGAGGTAAGCCAGGATTTTGTGCCCTGGAGATAATGAAGAATGCGTTTGATTTCTAGAAAATCAGTAATTGTTGGGCTATGTATATGTTGGCAAACAGAATTTACTGCATATGTAATATCAGGTCTAGTTATGGTAAGGTAGTTGAGCGAACCAACTAGACGCCGGAACAGTTGTGGATCAGAAAAGGGCTGAGCAGCATACACCATTTTAGAAGATTTAATAGTAATAGGTGTTGATACCAGTTTTGAATTTGTGAACCCGGCAGAAGCTAGAATAGCTGTGATATATTTAGTTTGATGCAAAAATAAGGCATTGGAAGTTTTATGCACTTGAATGCCTAAAAATGTATAAATAGAGCTGAGCTGTTTTAGGGAGAACTTAGACTGGAGCATATACAGTAAATGTTCAATAGTTTCAGAATCATTTACAGTAAGTAACAATTCATCAACATATATAAGAAGATAAAGTTGAATAGTAGACTTGTTATAAATAAGAAGTGATGGATTTGCCTTGCTAAATATGAACCCAAACTGAACCAAAGATTGTATAAGTTTGGTATACCATTGGTGAGGAGCCTGTTTAAGGCCATAAATAGCTTTATGCAGTTTGTAAACATAGTGTGGATGTTGAGCATCAATAAAGCCTGGAGGTTGCTTCATAAACACTTCTTCATGAAGATCGCCATGAAGAAATGCATTTGAGATATCAAACTGAAGAGTTGGCCAATTCCGGTGAAGTGCTAGCAACAGAAGTACACGATTGGTTGGTAACTTGGCCACCGGGCTAAAGGTCTCATTGAAGTTGATTCCATGCTTTTGGGTAAATCCTTGTGCAACTAACTTTGTCTTATAACGATCAATTTGACCATTTGATTTCATTTTTATTTTGAAGACCCATTTACATCCAAGAATGGGTTTAATTGTGGGAGGGGGTATTAGACTCCAAGTGCCTTGCTTTTGAAGTGCCAAAAATTTATTTGACATAACATTTCTCCAAGGTTGATACTTAAATGCTTCTTTATAAGATGTAGGAGTAATAACTGATTGAGGAACCGTAAGCAGATTAAGAATAACTTTGGACCTTTGATGACTTGTTTTCAACCAAGTTTGCATAGGATGCATAGAAAGAGGAGGTTGTTGTTGATGCTATAGATTTTGTGGAGCTAAAGATGTAACAGAGGAAGAGCTGGATCCATTGGAAGAATTTGGAGATGAGAAGGGAGAAACAGAACCATTTACTGGAGAAACTGGCTGAACCGTAGGTAAACTAGATGAAGAGAATAGAGGAGTGAATGAAAGATCTGTAGGAGGAAGAGAAGTTGGCGTTAATAGTAAGGGATTTTGAGGTGGAATAGGTAATGGGTTTGTTGATGATGATGTAGTAGAGTTATATGGAAATATATGTTCATAGAGAAAAGCGGGATGAGAGACATAGATTATGTTGGTTTGTGAATTGAAACAATGATAACCCTTGTGAGAAGTAGAGTAACCCAGGAATATGCACTCATGAGAGCGAAGAGATAATTTATTTTAGGAAAGTGGTTGATGCCAGGGGAAGCATAGACAACCAAATGTTTTCAAATGATTGTAGGATGGTAATGTGCCATGTAAGAGTTGGTAAGGAATTTGGAGATGACAGGCTTTGGTTGTTAAGATGTTAATGAGATAATTGGAAGTCAAGAGAGCTTCAGCCCAAAAAATTTGAGGGAGATGAGCCGTATGAAGAAGAGCTTTGGTCATCTCGAGGAAATGATGATGCTTGATTTCTGCAAGACCATTCTATTCAGGTGTATAAGGACAACTAAATTGGTGAGTGATACCATGTTGAGTTAAGTGCGAAAAAGTTGACTTATGTACTCTCCGCCACCATCTGTTCGGAGAGTTTGAATTGATGTATTAAAAGAATTCTTTATAAGCTGCTGAAAATGCTAAAAATTCTAAAAGGGTTCATCTTTAGAGTGCATAAGATAAAGCCAAGTATACCTTGTGTGATCATCTATAAACATAATATAATAACGAAAATCATGAAAAGAAGAGACAGGAGCTGGTCCCCAAACATCAGAATGTATTAACTGAAAAGGTTTAAGTACATGACTTGTAGATGAAGTAAAGGGTAACTTGTGGCTCTTGGCCACATTACAAAACATACATATAAAGGTAGAGGGAGGAGTACATATAGCTGGAACTACATTAGAAAGAAATTGCAAAATCCTAAGATTTGGATAACCAAGACGTGCATGGCATGGCTCGGGTAAGCAGACTGTAGATTGCAAGGCTTGAAGAGAAGCAGTGGAGACAGTTTGAACCGGATAAAGACCATCTCGAGAGCAACCACAAAGAAGGATACTATTGTTCAAGAGATCCCTAATAATAAAGATATGAGCATCAAACAAGATAAACCAATTATTATCAGAAGTTAATTTGTGAATTGAAAGATGGTTATGAGAAAAAAGTGGAACATGTAGAAGATTTTTTAAGATGAAGCTTATGGTTCGTATCGGGAAGAGGAATAATTCCTTTCCCAGTATGTTGAATTGGAAGAGTATTTCCGCTAGAAACTGAGACCAAATCAGCTCCAAAATACGGTGTTGGTTGTTGCAAATGAGTAGCATCAGATGTTAAATGAGTGGATGCATCGGAATCTGAGACCCATTCAGTGATCGGAGTGGTCACGCTGCTGTTGGAGTTGGTGAGCAAGGAACGCGGGTTGGCATTAGGAGCAGTTGGTGCATACTGCATATTGCAACGATGCCAACAATTTAGAACAACATGACCAAATTTTCCACAAATTTGACATGTTGGACGGGTAGCAGCCGGAGTAGAGGGTCGACTGGTGTTGTAGTTTTGTGTATATGAAGTGTTTGGTCCAATAGAAATTGTTCTGAAGGGAGCTCCTCTTCCTCTAGATCTTGAGGAAAATCTTCCACGGGATGTGTTAGAACGAACTATCCACAATGCTGTATGGTCTGAAGGAGGCGGAACCTCTTTTTGTTGCTCATTCTGTAAGTTGATTTCTTCACTACACACGAGGTAATACAACGCATCTAGGCTAACCGTTTGCTGATTTGTGAAAATAGCAGATTTGAATGGACTGTAGACAGATGTCAATCCATTCAATATATGTAAAATAACATCTTCAACATCTATATGACCTCCAGAAGCTGCTATGTTGTCCATGAGAGCTTTGATTTGAGCAAGGTATTATATCATGGTAAGCTCTTTCATCTGAATATGGTGCAACTCATTTTTAAGTTGAACTACACGAGAACGATTTGTGGGTTGAAGACATTTTTCCAAAGTTATCCAGATCTCGTGAGCACTAGATAGTGAAAGAATGCATGGAAGAATTGAAGCTGAAATTGCATTTAAAAAGAAGTTCCAAAACCAAAATTTGATCAACAAGCTTCTAGAGATGCAAATCTGTAGTATTTGGTTCTATAGAAGAAGCAGCCGGTGGAGTAACACTTCCAGTTAAATAACCTTCAAACTCATTTGCTAAAAATAGCTTGAAAATCTGAAGTCGCCAAATGGGATAGTTCTCATTTGTGAGTGAAGTAGACACAATGTGCTTCAAATTGCTCATGAGAAACTTTAAGGAAGGAGGAATAGAGATCTCTGCCATTGCGGCAGAGAGAGAGAGAATGTCACTGTTGCAGGAGAGGAAGATCCTTAGGATGTCATTCGAAGCAAATAAATGAAAAGCTGACCTAAAGCTCTGATACCATGTGAGCATCCTGCATCGAGACCTGCATTGAGAGTTTAATGGAATTACAAAACAGAACAAGGAAGAAGTAGTAGAAGCTTCAGGAGAATAAGCTATTCATCTCATAGTAACTCCAGTACAATGCAAGCAAGTATACAAGACTAATGCAGGGAACAAGACTGTAGAAAACAGCTAAAGGCTGACACTATTAGCTGCCCTGCAGGAGATGGTGCGGCCTTACTCATGTCGGCTTCAAGTGGAGTAGGTTAAGTAATATGTACTAGGGATATACTCTAACATCCATAAGGCTACTTATGAAGCAGTTTAACAAAATTTATTTGAATTTGCTACAAGAAGAAAATTCAAAATTCAAGATATCTTGATGGGATTTACGTGATAGGTCCATTCACTTGAATTTATATTGAGATTTTTTATTACATATAATACTCAAAAATATTATAATTATAAGATAAATTCAACAACAATAAAACGTGTTCTCATATAAATTTTATCTTATTTCTATATTTTTATTAAAATGCATATATTGTTATGAAAATCTTCCGAGTATATACTACTAAAACTTAAAGGTTTTCGCAACCATTAATAGCAGCACTTTTAGGACTGCTATTACAGCTTGTCAATACCAACTGTCTTAATTGATGCTTAATGTTTATAGTAGCATCCCTAATTTGCTCACAAGCCACTTCGATCTCCTTCGTTGCTAGACTCTCACAGCCCTATTTGATCGCAAGTTCGCATCTCCTTCGTTCTCTACAGCGCCAAGATCCTTTCCTCCCGATGTCGAGGCCGTTGTTGCCGCTTCCATTTGGTCTTTGACTCGATTCACTTCTTTTCTAGATTATTTGAATTGGGCGGGTCATTTGTGCGATTCATCGGCGGAATTTTTTTAAAATCTCTATATGTTTTTATGTTTGATGCATTTGTACTAGCTAATTTTGTTCATGTATTTAATAGCAATGCACAACTCTATTGAAATACCAAGTTGACAAAACTGATGTTTACCTCAAATGATTTCCCTATTTCTTGTATTGATTGGGAGAAATAATTTTGGTGGAAAATGATCTTTTAGCTTCTTTTATTATTTTGCCTCAGAGAGTCAGAGGTTCTGGCGAGAGAGACTTTGGTAGTCCTGTATAGTGGGAGTATATCTTGATACACTACTTCTTTTTACTATTTATAAGCACATCAAACTTTATTTTATACTGTTTAACGATATTTCCTGAATTTGTATTGAAATACATGCAAGAATTCATCGTAGTAATGATTATAATTTTTATTTTAATGTGACTTTTGTCTCCACAGGAATGTTATCCTTGGAAGTGATTCTGTCGAAAGTGCCGGGAAAGAGATTGTTTTGTGGTTCCCTGTAGGTCTGTTTAACTGGAGAAATTATTCTGTGCGGACATCAAAAGGTTCAAAGACCAACTAGAACACGGCACGTCAGCTTGTATCGAGCGTACTGAGCAAAAAAGTGACATTGTGCTCAGGTTAGTCTCCGGATGTCGTCCGGTGTCCGCAAAGAATAATTTTTCGTCTAATTGGTAGAGCAACCTTCACCCTCGAGCTAATATATTGCTTTCCTCTCATGTTTATGTTTAATTGCCTTGGCGATATATTTGATTGAGACCTGTGGGTAGTGAGTTTTACTTTAAAATGGAGAGGTTCAATACTTAATTTTTGGTTGTCTTCTTCTTATCTTCTATTTCAACTAAAGCATATAGTTTTTTATATGATTTTTATCATTAGGTTTCCTAACATTAACCCTCAACATCATGCGTTTCTGCTTAAGCATGTGGTCAGTAACAAAACTTTGTTCTTAAATGATAAATCCATAAATTAATAGGGCTAGGACTTGAAAGAGCTTCATTGGCACCAAGCCACCAACAGATTCCAGGACTAAATTGTAATTTTTTGGCTTTATGTTTTTTCACTTGGTCTGCCCTTTAGCAAAAGTTTTAACCAATGTTATATTACAAAATTGTAGCTGGTTAACATCGCTGCTAAAGCTACTACTGTCAAAAACTAGATATAAAACAATAATTCAAAGAGCGCAAGGAAAGCCATGTTGCAGCACTTACAGATTTAGCGGCTCTGCAGAGCTTTCTAAATCACTGCAAGAAATTTTGCAGGTATTTCAATCGTTGCAGTATGTAAAAAAAAATTGTTGCAAAAGCCAGATGTATTAGTAGTGATATCTTAAGTATGTCTTGGGCATGGCACCACAATGCACATGTCAATGCCAACATAGCTCACTTTGATATGTTGGTTGGGTGTTTTGGTCATTAACCAAGAGATATTAGATTTGAAGTTTGTGTATATGATGTACGTGTGAGTTCATCTTTAATAGTTTAATTGACTCAAATGTTCCAAAAAAAAAAATGCCAACTTGACCGACTTCAACCTTGGTTTTTGGAGACATTGAGGCCAATTAGACAAAAATAACACACACATCACATATGCAATGCTCCAATCCAAAACTTTTTAGTTGATAGCTAAAACTAGTGGTGTCAAAATTGGTTTACGGGTCGAACCGTGCATCAACCCGCTATTGTTTGACCCAACTCGAATCTAACCCGTTTTTGCAAATGAGTTAGAAAATACAAGCCAAACCCGACCCGACACGGATGACCCTGGGGCATGCAGGTTGGACTCACAGGCAAAACACAGAGGCGGAGGCAGGACAAGTTTTGCGTGGGACTGAACTCGCGGGCAGACGCTGGACTAGACTCGCATTTGCATGTGAAATGGAATGCACGGAGGCGGAGGCAGAGGTGTGCCTGTGCGACTGGACTCTCACGGGACGGGCGATGGATTGGGGCTTGACGCTTGCAGGCAGGGATGTGTTGTTAGTTGGTTAGGGCTTGCAGAACGCGTCCATCCGGGTCAACTTCGGATTAGTGGGTTGACCCGAATCCTATCATATTTTTAAACGGATCGAATCCTAGAACTCGAACCTGACTTATTTGCCAAACGGGTTGACCCCCAAAATTTTTGGGTCCATTCAGACCAAATTTTTTGATCGTGTCAAATATTCAAACCCCTAACTGATAAAACTCCCGATCAACCCATCAAAATAAACAGAAAGCTCTCGCCTACCATAACGACCTAATCTAATCCTTTGCTTCAGTTCCACCCAAGCATTTAAGGCCACGATACATTCTTTTTAGATTTAGTTATTTTTCCGCAGTTTCTAGAGCTGCTTGCTTGCCGGTACAGATGTAACTTTTCGCTTGACATCTGTATTAGCATTTAGAAAAAAATATTTTTTAAATCAAATTATTCCATTCCTATTGAATGTTTACTTTTCTTAAAAAAATAGTTTATAAACAGACTTTTATTTAAGTCATCACAACCTTTATTTTTTTTATCATTATATGAATCTTTTATTTAGAAAAATAATAATGCTTACTTTTCTATTATCACTTTTATTTCTATTATCACTTTTATTTGGTGATAGATTATTTTATTTTATTTTATTTTTAACTTATAGTAAAATGAATACAACATAAATTTCATTAATGATGATGGTCAGTGGCTGCAGCATATATCAATGGCCTGATTTTTTTATAATCATGGATCAAAGTGTATTTAGTAGAAAGGATAAAAATACAATTTTATAAAATATTTTGATATGAATAGATCGAAGAGAAGTATATATATATGGATTGGGAGATATCTTTCATTTATATTATCTATTGATGAATTAGTGACTCTGTATGTTATATGAATGACATACAAAATTCTTTGTAATAAAAGATGTTCGGAAAGCTTGTTATCTCATACTCTAGCTGATATAACTTATTGAGTTGGATCGTGACACTTCTTTCCTTCTACACACAAATGGCCTCCTCTTCCCTCTTCTGAAAACGCAGGAACTTTTATTTGGTCCGGTCACAGGACGTAGCACTACGTTTGGCCGCCAGTAGAATCGCGCCACGCGTTCTCACTATTTATCGCGCGCCCCGACAACCCGACCCAGAACGGACCCAGGATGGCTCGGTATTTCTCGATTTTGCTAGGTATTGCTCGGTATTGCTAGGTATTAGTCGATTTTGCTCGACAATAACCAATACCGAGCAAATACCGAGCAAATACCAAGAAATACCGAGCAATACCGAGTTGTGCCGAGTTTTTCTAGAAAAACTCGGCACAACTCGGTATTGGTCTTCACAGAGCGGCATTTCTCGTTATTGCCAAGCAATACCTAGCAATACCGAGCAATACCAAGCAAATACCGAGTAATACCACGCAATACGCGAACATAGCATTCCCGAGTTCCGGTCCGGGTCAAGTCGTCGGGCCGCGCGGTAAAGAGTAAGAGCACGTGGCGACATGTTATTGGCGGCCGAACGTAGCTCTACGTCCGGTCAGAGGACGTAATAATTGTTCGTAAGAGTACTCAAAATCATTTGGCCACAAGCCATGGTGATGACAGCGATAACGATGACATTGATAGAAAAAATTGCAGTGTGCTAACAAACCGATCAATTCTAAACATTTCCAGATATAACATAATTAAGTTAGATGGTGATCTTCAAATACTTTAACATTTTACTCTGTATTTTTTTTATTTTAAATCAAATATAAATATTTGAATATATATATTATAAAAAGAATTTCTCGATTTTTTACTGCTTCTAATTTACTTCGTCATGGAATTCCATTTTATTGCTAGAGCAAGTACAGTCGACTTAATTTCTTTTTTGGGATAATCCCTCGCGGTAACCAATCCGAACTGCGATTCACTGTCTTCCACGCGTCAATGCAACTCACGTGGCATCACGTGATTGATCTTAACCCAATGGAGAAGAGCCTGCCAGTTTAAAATTGCTATATAAGGGCCGAGCAGGGCAAAGAAGAACACACTAAATGGGGAACTGTTAATTAGTCAAACGCCTCCGACCTGAACTTCGGGCTCTCAGAAGATCTGATGTAAGTATATTTTTCTCTTTACTTCCTGCTTTGCTTCTTAGTAAGCTCCAGTTTTTCTTAGCTCTTAGTTCTATCTTGAAAAAAATATATGTAGATTTATATCTTTCATTGGTTTTTTGAATATTCTTGTTCTGGATTTGGTTCGATTTTTCAAGTTTATTCGTTTTATTTTCGTGCTTTGTTCAACGGAACTTGCGCAAAGATGAGATCTTGTGATGGATTGGTTAGCTTGGGGAAAAGAGAGGGCTTTACTTCCAAGGAACACATCGTTTTCATGCTCCAGCATATTCCATGATTCTTTGCGGCCATAGATTTTAGTTTTGTTCTATGACTTCTTCGCTTTTGGATTTCTTATTTGAAATTTTCACTTTATTTTAAACGCCTCGACCTGTTCAAAATATAATTTTTATCTTTTCTTCGTCAGACTTCCTGACTAAGTCGTTGTTCTCAACCCCTTTAAATATAATATTTGTTTTTTCTTTCTCTGGATCATGACTTAGTCGGTGTGTTTCTGCATTAGATTTGAAGAAGGCAGTACTTCGACGCAGTTGGGGGATCCTTTTGATAGAACTGCAGAGATGTTGGAGAAGGTGAAGGGATTCAGTGCTGATCGGGTGATAGAGGAGTTTGAGGCATTGACAAAGGATGCTGAGAGAGTGCAGAGAGAGACTTTATTTAGGATTCTACATGACAACAGGGAAGCAGAGTACTTACAGAATTTGGGGCTTCGAGGAAGAACTGATCCACATAGCTTCAAGTCCTGTGTTCCTTTGGTTACTCACAAGGAATTGGAGACTTGCATACAGAGAATTGCAGATGGAGATGCCTATCCGATCCTCACAGGGAAACCGATAACATCCATTTCATTGAGGTTTGGGATTCTTCGATTCCTGCTCTTTTATATTTGATTTTCATGATTCCTCCAATTTTTACATTGTTTTGTAAGTTTGGACTGATACGTTTCTTTTCTTCAGCTCCGGTACAACACAGGGGAAGCCAAAGTTTGTGCCTTTCAATGATGAATTGGTGCATTCAACAATGCAAATATATAAGACCTCCTTTGCCTTCAGGAACAGGTCTGTTTCTTCATCTCTTGAATCTTTAATCCTTTGGTAGTACTATGGTTTCATTTCAATTTCGTAATATATGGTTACTTGAACACAAAACAGTCTTCAATCCTCCTGTTAATCCCTCAGAATTCAAATTTTAATATTTGACACTTATTAAACGTGCAGAAAGTTAAACTTGAATTGCTTCTTATGCTACTTTTCTATATCTGCTTCGAGTAAATATGTTCACTGGATAGGCTGCACCAACCTTAACTATATATGTTTTGTAGAGCGTATCCCTTAAGAAGTGGAAAGGCTCTTCAATTTATTTACAGCAGCAAACAGTTCAAAACAAAAGGAGGTCTAACAGC
This sequence comes from Dendrobium nobile, assembly GCA_022539455.1. Classification (NCBI taxonomy): domain Eukaryota; kingdom Viridiplantae; phylum Streptophyta; class Magnoliopsida; order Asparagales; family Orchidaceae; genus Dendrobium; species Dendrobium nobile. The sequence continues at coordinate 18,426,847 of CM039735.1, forward strand.
TACCACGGCGACGACAAATGTATACCGAAGTGAGCAATTCAAGCGAACTATGATGGATATCCATTCTCTGTGTTGCAGTCCTGATGAAGTTATATTCAGCCCTGACTTTCACCAATCTCTCTACTGCCACCTTCTCTGTGGTCTGATATTCTCTGAAGAAATCCAGATTGTGTTCTCTACCTTTGCCCACAGCATAGTTCATGCTTTTCGAACCTTCGAAAATGTTTGGGAAGAACTGTGTTTCGATATCAAAGAAGGAGTTCTTTCGAGCAGGATTACAATTCCGACAATTCGTTCAGCAGTTTCCAGGCTACTGCGGCCAAATCCGCAGCTGGCTGATACCATATACAACAAGTGTGTTGGATTAAGTAGCTGGTATGGGGTGATACCGGCGCTGTGGCCAAACGCTAAATATGTTTATGGAATCATGACAGGATCAATGGAGCCTTACTTGAATAAGTTGAGGCATTATGCAGGGAGTCTGCCTTTAATGAGTGCTGATTATGGATCTTCTGAAGGGTGGATTGGTGCTAATATTGATCCAGAATTACCACCTGAATCAGCTTCATTTACAGTTCTTCCAAATATTGGGTATTTTGAGTTTATTCCTCTTAAGGAAAAAGGTGATTTGATGGAGCAGAACAGTGATTTGTTAAGCAATCAAAGAGAACAAGAGCCAATTGGGTTAACAGAAGTCAAGGTTGGTGAAGAATATGAAATAATCATTACTTCTTTTGCAGGTAATATGCTGTTTTCATTGCGTTTTTGGCACTTCTATTTATCAATATTGGTGGAATATTATGAGGAGCTTTGCCAGAAATTTTTTTATTATAAGAAGGGGATATACTTTTAGAGCTTTTCTGTGTCAATTCTCCACTCAAAAATCTACTTTTGAACAACCTTTAGTATGCTTGGCATGAGAAAATTTAAAGTAGAAAGTAGATTTATTTTATTCCTTTTCTTTTTTTGTTGTTTTTTGAGTTCGGCATGAAGGATTTCTTCTTAATTTTCTTTTTTTCTTTTCAACTTTAATTTCTAGACTTTCCTAATGGCTTAATTTAACAAATTCCGTAGAATTATGGATTTAGCAAACCTGAGACTTAGGGTCTGTTCGGAATAGCTTTCTAACTTTTTTGCTTATCAAATAGAATTCACAATTTCATTCAACTATCACATTCTTATTGCTTTCTCACAACATTTCAGAGATTTTTTTTGTGAAAACCTACTTTTTGCAATCATAATAGCTAAGTTATTTTCATCACAGCAACTTCACAACCAATTTTATAAAACGCTATATCCGTCCAAACAGGCCCTTGTTATCACCAAAAGAACATTTTGACATCATTTAGACTAAATACAGCATGAACCCTTCTTAACTGATGATTATTGAACGCCTAAATACTGTTTAATTTTCATAAGACATGTCTTACAGCTGCAATTAAAAGATGAATTCAACTTGTACAAATCATTTAATATTTCATTTTTTTTACTGTATGTGTATCTTCTTGCAGCTTATTTTGGCCAAAGTCAATTAATGAATTTGATACAGAGTTGTTTTGACTGTGATTATGTATAAACATTTTTTAATTAGTTGGGCTAATCATTTAGCTCCTAAGCTGTCATGCAGTGGCATTTCTGTTGAATTAAAAGTAAAAAGACAAATAATAAAAAAAAAAGAATACAAGACCATTTCTAACTATTATAATCTTATATTACTTAACTTGTATCTTAGCTAATTACAGAAATAAGATAAACAACTTCTTCATCTACTGGTTCTTGCTTGAGATATTATCCTTACAGCTTCATGCTCATCTAGCCTTTTATTTGGGGAATAGAAAGCATGATGAAACGATTGTAAATTATACATATAATTTTATTTTGTGCTTTTCCTTCAAGCTATGTACTTGAGTCCCACATAGTAAAATATTTTTGATCCAAACTTCTTGAGGAAGATTTCTGATAATCTTAAGAAAACAATGGGTAAAAATCTGACAAATAATGATTCTCACTGAAGAATTCTTTTCTTACAAGCTTTTTCAATAGCAAAATGGTGGTCCTACATAAAAGAAACAAAAAATTGGTAATGCCAAGTCATAAAGATGTTGTTGACTTAGTGAATGGTTTTGAAGCCACTAGATTTGAATAATTGACTTTTTTTTGTGCGCCAGTTCATATAGATGATGACTTGGTCAATTGATTGGTGGCCTGTAATTTTTGGCACTTTCTTGTTGGCCAAAACTTGGAAATTCATGATTTATTATAGTTTGTAATATTCCAGTGTATGTTATCTTTGACATATACTGATATAAAGACTTAGGGCCTGTTTGGGATAGCTTTCTCACTATTTATTTTTTTGATGCAACTACAATTTTATTTGACTACTACTTTTTAATAGCTTTCTCATTTCTTTTCTGAAATTTCTTCGGTGAGAAGCTATTTTTTGCCGCCAAATTTGATAATGTATGGTAGCTATAAGCAGACTTATACCCAACTTTAGAAGAAATATATATTTATAATACTTATTGTAAAAAGGTGGAAGGTGCACTAGTTAGATTAGCAGTCAAAATTATTATTAAAGATTAGGAAGAAAAATGATGACTAACATGGATGGAAATTGATCAAATTATAGGTTTAACATACAATTGTGGCAAATATAAATGATGATTTATATAGTTGGTATATGCTGATGATGAGAATAGCAATTTCATTAATTACCAGTTAGCACTCATAAAACAATGCCTTCATGAATATGTAAAGATTATTGCTTCTTATACTTCAGTTATTTAATGTTCAATGGTAGTTTATGACATTTTAGTTGAAGTAGATTGTCATCAAGAGCTGTGATAGTTCATTGAAATATCTCCCTTTGATAAATTACATCATTTCTCGTCTCTTAGAAATGTTTTGCTCTTCTACAAATTTCAGGCTTGTATCGTTACAGGCTGGGAGACGTGGTAAGGGTGGCAGGATTTCACAACTCAACACCAAAACTCCAGTTTATTCGCCGGAAAAGTCTGATATTAACCATCAACATTGACAAGAACACAGAGAAAGACCTGCAGCTTGCCATTGAAGAAGCAGACAAGCTCTTGGCTGCTGAAAAGCTTGAGATCCTTGACTACACCAGTCATGTCGACATGTCGACCGATCCTGGCCATTATGTCATCTTCTTGGAGCTCAGCGGCGAAGCAAGAGAAGAAGTTCTTAGTAGCTGCTGTGATTGTTTAGACCTTGCCTTTGTTGATGCAGGCTATGTTGGTTCAAGGAAAGTTCGAGCGATCAGTCCCCTCGAGCTCAGGGTGCTTAAGCGAGGAACATTTCATAAGATCATGGATCATTATCTGACACTTGGGGGGGCAATGAGCCAGTACAAGACACCGAGATGTGTTGGTCTGTCAAATGGAAAAGTATTGCAGATTCTTAACAGCAATGTGCTGAAGAGCTGTTTCAGTGCTGCTTATAACTAAGTTTAGCTTAGAATTGTTAACCATGGAATGTGATGTTGGTATCCGGCTCAGCTACGCCAATCCTTTTTGTTGTTCCAGTCTGCTGTAGAAGTTGTAATCTTGTTGAACTGTTTATGTGCAAATGGTTTAGTAAAGGAACTGCAAGGGGATTGTTTAGTTAGAAAAGTATGTTTAGTTCATTAATGTAATTTTGAATGCTTTCCATTGGAGGATTTTTGTTGTCATCCAATGCAACTATGGCCTGCTGCTCGCCAGGTGATAAATGCTCAGGCCATCTTTTTATGTCAAGTTATAATTTTGGAATTACGCAGGTTATTGAAGAGGAATGGTTTGATCAGGAGATCTTGATATAAAAGTAGCCTGGATAGACTTCAAAATTCTTGGATGAATGCTGAGATTAGTATCATATATGCAAGGGCGAAATCACCTTTAGCTCAGGGAGGCAATTACTCATAACAGATAGTAAAGAGAATTCATCATTTTCTTTATTAATTTGAATTCCAAAAATATCCTTACAATAAAAAATTTGACCCCACAACCTGATCGGGTAAGTTGAACCCCGTCAGGGGGCACTGCCCCCATAGACCCCTGAAATATGTGTGAAACATACAACAATTAAGGATATGAACAAATAGGAGTCGAACCAAATTCAAGGCAACTCCAACATACATTTTGTAGAAATTGAATGATTAATCAATTACATCATTTTGATTTTTTTGTTGTTGCTATTGATCAATTTTCTTTTTGTCTCAATTTTTTTGGTCGACCATTTTCTTTTTGTCTCTATTTTTTGGTCGCTATTGACTCATTTTTTTGTAGTGAAGGGTCGAGCCAAATTCGAGGCAACACTAATAGCTACTTATAAGTCCCCCCTCCCCACCCTCCCTAAAAATTAAGGCTAGCTGGTTCCTCCCTTGAATATATGAACAATTAATATTATATAAATTTTAAAATAAATTCATAAATTTTAAACTCGCTCTTATTGAAATTTATAAAAAGATTTTGTGAACAATTTTTTTTCATTAAAGAGAAGGTTATGATAAAAAAAAGAGGATTAGCTATGCAAGTCCCTAAATTTTGAGATTTAAAATGACTCATTTGGATGCATTTTTGGTGAAGAGCATTAGATCCAAAAGAGCGGTCCATGGGAGAGATGGTTAAGGAGAATTAGAGAATATAGAATCTTGCTTATAAGAAATACCTTTCCGGCGAATTCCTTTACAAGAAAGAAAATAAAGAGCCCATGGATTGCTTGATTAGCTAATGGTGGGAGATAGCTATTGTGATTTTTTATTTTTGTCTTTGAAGTTGTAATTATTATTTTTCTTTCTTCTTTTATGTAGTTTTGTGTATAATTTACCCATTAAAAAATTGAAGAATCTAAGCTTTCAAACTCACTTCTTTTTTTTTCTATATGGCATAAGAGTAAGATTAGAGTTATCATTTTCTAACTTTTGCTCTTCCAATCTTTTATTTTTTCTTCTCTTTATTATATCTGTTTTTTTTTTTTTACTTCTACGAAGTTAACCGCATAAATAGTGAAAATCAAGCTAAAAAGAGAGCTATAGGAGCTACAAGCCTCATTTTGTTTGAATGGAAGAAATTATCTAAAGTAATACAAATTTGTGAAGATTTTTTTATTTTTTAATTTTAAGATTTGTGAAGATTGTTTAAAAAGAAAATGGGAAATACTATAATCTTGTAGATCCTTCTTCAGTGCCTGAAGAACCAAATTTTGCACTTTAGAATGAAACAAATGTTAGTTCAATGTGGAGTTTGATTGTGTTGATCAATCATGTTGTATTATTTCCTCCAACCTAAATTAAGTTTGTTGAGCTCGCTGGGGGTTTACTAGCGGGGGTTGCTGCTCTCCAAACCAATATACTACAGCATTGTCAACCAGACTTGGTACAAAGAGTTTAGCGCCACTACGCTCCAAACTAGTTTCGCGGTGTTGCGAGATGGACTGACGGTTTTCTTTTACGTTTTTCATTAAGGGATGCATCCCTTGGTGGTTTTGTTAGTTTCTCTTCATATGTTCTAGTGTGATAACGGTGCTAGGGTTAAGAGAAGAAAGGAGAGAGTGAGAAAGAAGGGAAATTTGTATTATTTCTCTCAAATTTTATAATAATTTTCTTGGTGCAGTGTGCCTCATGGTTTTTCCCAGTTTCAAGTTTTTCTACATTAAATCCTACTGCTATTTATTTCCACTACATTCTATCTTTATCGTTTTTGTGTGCTGCGTATATTACTTCCCCAAAAAATTGGTATCAGAGTCACATTCTTCAATTCTAGTGAGAGTGATGGCTAAAGAAGCAAAACACAAGATTAAGAAATTCAACGACTTGAACTTTGCATTTTGGAAGATGCAAATTGAAGATTTGATGCATTAAAAAAATTGTATTTACCGTTGGAAGGAACCATCAAGAAGTCATATTTAATAACTATGGAGAAGTGGGAGGTTCTTGACCAGACAACACTTGATTTGATTAAACTTTCACTTTCCTCATATGTTGTATTCAACATTGTAAATGAGAAGACTATAGTCAATTTCATGGTTATACTGAATAAGATGAATGAGAAACTGTCAGCCTGAAACAATGTGTTCTTGATAAAGAAGTTATTCAAAATGAAGATGTTAGACTGTTCTTCAATGAAAAAGTACCTGAATAATCTAAACACGGTAATGAGTCTGTTCAATTGGCATCAAGTTTGATGATGAGGTGAGAGTGTGCTGTTGTTATCTTCATTTTTCATATAGTTGGGATGGGCAGGTTATTGCTTTGAGTTTTTCTTTCGGGAGTTCAAAGTTAAACTTTAAGGACATTGTGGATTAGTGCTTAATGATTCACAGGAAATGAATAGTGAATCTTCAAATTCTATTTTAAAAGCTAAAGCGAGAGGAAGAGGTTTTGACAAAAATCCTAGTTGAGTAAGACTTGGCTCAATTTCATCACCATGGAATGATGTTCAATGAGATGGAGAAAAATCTATCCATTATATTATATATTATCTAGATGGCCTAAGTAGGTTGAATCCTTTCCAATTGACTCTTTTTTTTTTTATCTTGGCATGGGCAAATGAAGCATACATGTCTTTTCTTTGTTTGGTGTATCATAGGCCTAAAATGGGTTTCAAAATGTAAATTTATTTTCCTTTGACTTTTTATTAGATTGTTTAAAAAGGTCTAGAGCTCCTTTTGGATTTATGGTGTTACTTTAAGATGAATGTTCATCTTTGTTAGCCCGTACTTCCCCAGAGCCTGAGTGTAATAACTGATTATTGCCCCTCAACATATTTTGGGATACTAATATAGTGACCTTACTTGGCATCTATAGGTAAAAACAAAATAATTCTAATTAGTTTGTTTGCCCTAGCATTACACATATAGACTAAGTTTAGAACATTATAACTGGATAAATATCTTGTTTCAAGTTGTTTGAATCATGAATTGCTTATCAAATTAAATTTCATAATTTAGTCCTCGTTGATTGATTTTGATCTAGTGAAATTTAACAAATTATGATGATTGGAATAAGTCTTGAGGATGATATTGCTTTTCCTCAATGACTTAGATTGGGTCGAGGAAGTAGCTTATACCTTCTGTAAGATCATTTATGGTGGCTCAAATGAGTTGTTAATTCCTAAATTGTATGGTGAAACAAGAAAGATTATTGAGAATGTTATCTCATGACATCTTTATTTTGGTATCCATGGATTGGATCAAATAAATTGAAATTAGATCCTTAATTTGGTGACTATATTTTTATAGGATTTGAATACCTAATGTTTTTCAATCTCTCAATTTTCTTGTGATGCACATTTTAACCTGACCTAACATAAGATTGGACTTTAATCTCTATCTAGATATTTTTTTGAATGTGGAATACCTAACATAATAGGTTCTCCTTCTCATATGAGTATGAAAGTCAAGTGTTTTAGATCCTTCTTATCTTGACTTATCTCGATCAATTATTAGAGTATGAGTTATCTTAGCTAGGATGAATATTTTGTTTCAAGATATTTATATCCAACTTCATATTAAATTTATCTTTCTTACATAGTTATTTTTCCTACTATATGTTGATTGCATCTCCTAGCAAAATCAAATATTCTTACTTCATTATTATGTTGTATTTTCTATGATTCAACTCATTGATTAGGTTTGTATTATCTTAATTAGGATGAATATCTTAATTATTTTTATTAGAAGATTTTGTATTTATTTATTTTAGTGTCATATTATTTTCATTGTTCTTAATATTGATCACTCATATTATTTTCATTGTTCTTAATATTGATCACTCACTATGTAGCTTATTACAACTCATTTTTTTTTTTGTATTGATTGCTAAATTTTTTATTTTTGCATATTTGATTGTGAAGGTTTTGATATGAGATGAATTTTTTAAGATATTTTCCATTACTTATTGCATGCCAAATTCGCCTCTTTCTTGGCGTACCATTAACTAATTGGATATTCCTCATATTGTGCACAATTAATTATCATTTTATAGTGGTTAACCGATCATTGCACCATTGAATTAGACTAACTAGCAAAACCAATAAACATTATTTTTTTTTTTCAAACAAACAGTATATTAATAAAATAAAAGAAGCACCGTTACAACATCAAATGGCAAAAAGGAAAAGCAAAGGAACAATACAATGAAAATTTAATGAAAAATGGGCTCAGTAGGCGGCCGAGACTTCCAGCATCCCTGACGTCTCGCACGGACCATCCAATGAGGTGAAAAAAGCGCACCGTAACCAACCATCTCTACGAAAGTCACCAAAGGTTGCCACCAGCAAAACGACAAGGACACGAGCCCCAGCCTCATCATTGCCCTGATCGACAAAACATCAGAAACCGAAGGTTCGAAAGTAACAGAAAAATAGCAAAAAATTCAACGCCTTCTACGACCCCTTCCACGAGCTCTCCCACGAGAGGCAATCGAACTAATTGGTCTCTCACAAACCAAAGTAAAGTCATTCCCAGGGTCAGAGCCCCCATAAAATTCTGGCGAAATAAAGCCACTATTCGAATGATCGGATTCCGATTCAAATTCAGACGAACCGTACAACCAATCTACATGATTACTAACATCAAAGCCAGAGTTAACACCCAAGCAATTCACCAAACTGAGCGTGTCCACCACTTGAACAGGGACATCAACAACACTATTGGAACACACCAAGTCACCATTCAGCTGCTCCACCAACATACGCTCAGGATTTATAACCACATTCACAACCGGTAAAAGGGAAGCTTCAACTTCAGGTGATATAGCAGCCGGTTCAACAGAGCCAGCCCCAACCTCAATAACAGGTGAAACAGAAACCCCCAAATCAGGTAAAATAACAGCCTCAATAGATTTAACACCATTTAAATTTAGAGGAGAAATTGACTCAGTGCCCGTAGGGACAAAGGGAGGTGCATCGGGGGATAACACATCGACGTTACCAGCGTGACCACCAGACACAACATTCACAGCATTATCCAAATTATACACATTCAAAAGGGGTATAGTATCTGACGAATTAAAAGCAACCAAAGGATCCACAGACCCCGAAATTCCACCCACAGGGATCGGCCGTCCCCCACAAACAGAACCAGGAAAATCACCGAGATCCAGATTCACAGCAACCGGTTCCACAGAAACAGGATCAGCAATTTTAACTACATGCTCTACATTTTTAGGTAAAATAGACGTTTCCAACACAGTATTTTTAGAACGACATTCACCCATCGCATGACCAAAACAACGACAAGAACCGCAAAATGAAGGGAATTCATCCATAACGACATCCTGAACATAGCCAAGCTTTTCAGAACCTAACCAAATACGATCAGGATAGGATTTAGTGATATCAAGCTCAACTAACACCCTAGCTAAAGACGGTCTAGATCTCAAAGACGTGGCCGAATCAATTTTTAGAGGTTTGCCAAAAATAGAAGCCAATCCATGGAGAATTTTAGGGGCAAACAGGTGCGGCCGTAAGGAGGGAAAAGATACCCAGATTGGAATCACCGGAGATTCAACCCCGATATCAACCGAAGGCGATCATTTCATGAGCTTCATAAAGCAATTAAAAACCAGATAAGATCGATGACAGAAAATGCGACAATAATCAAGATCATTTTCCAATTTGATCAAAATATGGGACGAATCCAGCAAGGTGACCGAAACTTCACCGTTTAGCTTGAGATTGAAGAAAAATTTCCTAATAGAATCAAGAGAAGGTCTCTTTGAAGGAAAGAAACCAACAAGAGAAAATTGAAATGGCACAGCCAAAGCCAAGATTTCATCATCCGAAATCCACAGTGACGGCATACCGCGGAAAGAAGACACCTTAAGTTTAGGAAAATCACTACTAGAAGAAGATCTAGACAGAGCTTGAAGAAAAGAGCGAGAAGAACTCGAAACCGCTAAAAAACTAGGATCGGCAAATTTCGGAGCCATCCGGCACACGCCGGAGAGAAAAACGGCAGCAAAATCTCAGAAAAAAGAACAAAAACAAGAAGAGAGATGCAAGGAAGAACTTCCCTGGGAAAATGAGGCCAGCCCGCCCGCCGGAGAGCGGCGCGACGCCGCGAATGGGAAACCCTAGCAGAGCGATAAAAAATATCGGGTGGATTGATATTGTGCTGTTCTGAATGATCTGACTTTTGTATTGTTTGTCACCAATAAACATTATTTATGTCTTCTAACTCTTCCTCATTTTCTTTAGCCCAATAAACATTAAGGATGAGGAGTGATATCTCTGGCAAGCAGTGTATCTCTGCCTTTTCTTCTTCTTTGATCAATAAAGTTTTACAAGCCAAAGGATCATCCTTTCTATCCTCTCTCTAGATTTTGTATCTTTCTCAAATGGGCCACTTGCAATTTCTCAGTGGTAGAAGCAATTTTTATTGTCTACATAGATCAACGTACACTTGCAGCCATTCACTTGGCCCATTAATTTAAAACCTACCGCATAGGCTAAGCATATTACGTGTTGAATTATTTAGTTTCTTTTATAGGGCATAAGTTATATATATATATATATATAGAGAGAGAGAGAGAGAGAGAGAGAGAGAGAGAGAGAATAAAAATCCATAAATAATACTAGTGTATGTGTTGGGAATGACCTGGAATGTACATGAGCAAGATTAGAGTGGTATTTGGAAGTGATTTATGAGTTAGAATTTGTTAGAGATTGAAATAAATGAATTTAAGTGCTTTAAGTGCAAAAGGTTTGATGCACTTGAAGTAATCAAGTCCTTCCCATATTTTGTTGTAAAACATTTTGGCTTCGTTTGGGATAATTTTTTTAGTGCTTTTCAAAACAGTTTTTTAGTATTAAATTTTTTTAAACTCGAAATTTTTATACTAGAAAGCTGCTATAAAAAGCACCAACAAAGCCATCCTAAATGATATTTTACATGAAGAAGAAATATCAACTCCATATTCGGGAGGAAGATTGGAGGCATGGACTCAGTACCCCTATTATGGATTCACCCATGAGTTCACTGAACAACTTGTCCAACATTGCGAAAGATAATGATATTTACATGAAGAAGAAATATCAACTCCATATAATACTATACTATTGCAACCAACTAAACTTTAAGGTATTATAAAGCATTATATGTTACAAATGTAATATGAAAGTTATTTTAAAAGATAAACTATTGTTCACATACTTCTATTATTTTATGTTTTTCTTATGATTAATATTTCTGTAAGAAATATTGAATGTTGTATGAAAGATAAAGTTAATGTCCTCTATTGAATGAAAATTTTTATATAAGCATAATTATTATTTCCTCGTTGAGGACCTCTAGTTGATGAAGGCCTAATAAATAGGACATAAGATAAATAGGGGTGTCAAAGTAGATTTTCGGGTCGGATTCGGATCATATTTGAAATTGACACACTTTCAACTAATCCAACCCTATCCCTACCCGATTAGGCAAACAGGTTAGGAATTTAGAACTGGACCCGACTCGTCATATAATCGGGGTTGACCCGTACCTGCTAACCAAGTTTACAAGCATGACAGCAGGCGAGTGAGGGTACGAGCCAAGGGGAGAGCATGTGTGAGACCTCGTTCCTTTGCTGTAGCTGCTGGGAAAAGTGATTTTTCCCCAGGATCGGCCGGGACGATGGTGAGATCGTCCAGGCCGATCTGCACTGTTCAAAATATCGTCCTGAACATAGTTCTGGGAGTCGTCCAGGACGATTGATTTTGGTCGGATCGTCCCGGGACGATTTGGCGATCGGCCGGGCCGATCAGACTAAGGATATATGAAAATGAGCTCGTTTTGAGGAGAGAGAAAAATTTTTATAAAATCAGATATTTTGAGGAGAGAGAAAGAGCGGAAAAGCAAAGGAAGAAGTCCGATTTCGGGGCCCGCGGAGCGATTTTTGTCGTTCGTTGCTGTTGGATATTTTGTTTGTCTCGCTGTAAGGACTCCGAACCCTACTTCTGTTTTCGAAGATTTTGAGGTTTTGCAAAATGGTGCTCAGATTTGTGTTTTTGTAAGTGATTTTCGTACCCAGTTTGGTACTAACGAAGATTTCACCGCATAACTTTTGGTATGTTGTAGAGATGATTATTCTGCACATTTTAAGTATTTTCTGGAAGATTTCGTCCGGTCCGTTTTGATTCTGCGGAGTTTTATTTTGACTGTAATTTATTATGATGTCCGAATTGGTTTGAGCAGTAGAAGAATAGTCTTATATTGTTGCTGTGCACGTTCTGTATTAATTTGGTGGATCGTAATTTCTGGAGATTTTTGTGTAAATTCTGTAGACTGCCGTTACTCTGCCCGATTTTCGTACGATTACTGATTTTCCCGGAATTGATAGATTGAATTGATATGTGCATGACCATTGATATGATCGTTCTAGATTTCTTTAATATTGCTTATTGCATCGATTATTGCATTGACTATTGATTGACTTGATTGATTCTGAAAGACAAGTGGAAACCTAGTTGAACGTTGGTTATAGAAACCAACGTATGGATATCTACAACAGCAATATGGATTTCTACAACAGCACTATTGATAATAGCCAGTTAATCTGGTTGATTTCTACAACAGCACTATTGATAATAGCCAGTTAATCTGGTTGATTTCTACAACAGCACTATTGATAATAGCCAGTTAATCTGGTTGATTTCTACAACAGCACTATTGATAATGAATAGTGTTTGTGCTTGTCGAGTAAGACCATGGTATGAAATTGTATGTATATGATATTGCATCGCATAGATTTCCCGATCTGCATTGATTTATTGATTTCCGATTGATTTGATCGACTTGATAGTATAGACTGGATTTGATTGATTGATGATTTGACGGATTTATTGATTTTATTGATTTATCGTATTGCTTTTTCGATTGGATTTATCGTATTACTTTTCCGATTGATTTTCTCGACTTAATTGATTCATAGATACTTGCACCGATATTGATATGGATTCTGTGTATTGATTCATAGATATTGACACTGATATTGATATAGATATGTATGTATGGACTGATATGAACAACAGATGAGGAAATCGATAGAAAAAAAAAACAAAAAAGGAGGCAATAGAACGATCAGATGAATCCTTTCGCTACACGGATCTTGGGGTCGTTACAAGTTGGTATCAAAGCCAGGTTAGTGAAAAGGATTTGATGATATCCAGAGTTGATGATTGCATTATTTGATTTGATTTGTTTTGTTATACGTATTTGATTTCCGCGATTTTGATTCGAATGATTTGTATTGATCAGGCCAATGGATCCGAAAGGAAAGAAAGTTGAGTCTGCTACTGATCTCCCACTCACATCTGCAAATATGAATAAGTTTGCTGACCTGGTCGCTCAAATGGTGAGCGACAAATTAGCAAAACGCTCTGGCCGTAGCAAGAAAAGTGGGGAAGGTAGCGGAGCAAGGTTTAATGTTTGTACATGTTGTGGGAAAAGACATTCGGGACGATGTTATCGGAAGTCTGGGCAATGCTTCCGATGTGGTGGATATGGACATAGAATGACAGAATGCCCAAGTTTTGAACTTAGGCAAGGACCTGTTCCGATGGTTCCGACTGCTCCGACTGTCCCGACTGATCTGATTGGAAATGAGCAAGAGATGGAGGAGGATGCACCAGGAATGCCTGCAAATGTGACTGGTACGAGTGTTGTTTATCGTCTGTTTCGTTGTGATTTGCGCGATTTATTGATTGTCTGATTGATTGGATTAGCTCTGTTTTGTTTCGTTTTGCTTTTGTTTTTGCTCTGTACCCTTAGGGAAATGTCGGGACGACATTTTTCTAAGGTGGGGAGATTGTGAGACCTCGTTCCTTTGCTGTAGCTGCTGGGAAAAGTGATTTTTCCCCAGGATCGGCCGGGACGATGGTGAGATCGTCCAGGCCGATCTGCACTGTTCAAAATATCGTCCTGAACATAGTTCTGGGAGTCGTCCAGGACGATTGATTTTGGTCTGATCGTCCCGGGACGATTTGGCGATCGGCCGGGCCGATCAGACTAAGGATATATGAAAATGAGCTCGTTTTGAGGAGAGAGAAAACATTTTATAAAATCAGATATTTTGAGGAGAGAGAAAGAGCGGAAAAGCAAAGGAAGAAGTCCGATTTCGGGGCCCGCGGAGTGATTTTCGTCATTCGTTGCTGTTGGATATTTTGTTTGTCTCGCTGTAAGGACTCCGAACCCTACTGCTGTTTTCGAAGATTTTGAGGTTTTGCAAAATGGTGCTCAGATTTGTGTTTTTGTAAGTGATTTTCGTACCCAGTTTGGTACTGACGAAGATTTCACCGCATAACTTTTGGTATGTTGTAGAGATGATTATTCTGCACATTTTAAGTATTTTCTGGAAGATTTCGTCCGGTCTGTTTTGATTCTGCGGAGTTTTATTTTGACTGTAATTTATTATGATGTCCGAATTGGTTTGAGCAGTAGAAGAATAGTCTTATATTGTTGCTGTGCACGTTCTGTATTAATTTGGTGGATCGTAATTTCTGGAGATTTTTGTGTAAATTCTGTAGACTACCGTTACTCTACCCGATTTTCGTACGATTACTGATTTTCCCGGAATTGATAGATTGAATTGATATGTGCATGACCATTGATATGATCGTTCTAGATTTCTTTAATATTGCTTATTGCATCGATTATTGCATTGACTATTGATTGACTTGATTGATTCTGAAAGACAAGTGGAAACCTAGTTGAACGTTGGTTATAGAAACCAACGTATGGATATCTACAACAGCAATATGGATTTCTACAACAGCACTATTGATAATAGCCAGTTAATCTGGTTGATTTCTACAACAGCACTATTGATAATAGCCAGTTAATCTGGTTGATTTCTACAACAGCACTATTGATAATAGCCAGTTAATCTGGTTGATTTCTACAACAGCACTATTGATAATAGCCAGTTAACCTGGTTGATTTCTACAACAGCACTATTGATAATGACTAGTGTTTGTGCTTGTCGAGTAAGACCATGGTATGAAATTCCATGTATATGATATTGCATCGCATAGATTTCCCGATCTGCATTGATTTATTGATTTCCGATTGATTTGATCGACTTGATAGTATAGACTGGATTTGATTGATTGATGATTTGACGGATTTATTGATTTTATTGATTTATCGTATTGCTTTTCCGATTGGATTTATCGTATTACTTTTCCGATTGATTTTCTCGACTTGATTGATTCATAGATACTGGCACCGATATTGATATGGATTCTGAGTATTGATTCATAGATATTGACACTGATATTGATATAGATATGTATGTATGGACTGATATGAACAACATATGAGGAAATCGATAGAAAAAAAAACAAAAAAAGGAGGCAATAGAACGATCAGATGAATCCTTTCGCTACACGGATCTTGGGGTCGTTACAGCATGTGTGTGAGATGTGTGATGAAAGCAGGCGAGAGAAAGGCGCAAGCGCAAGCTGCGTAATGTGAGCACGAGTGTTGGGTTCGAGCGTGTTTATATGGTACGTGTGCGACCTACATGTGATGCAAGCACGACTGCTTGTGTGGGCTGTGTGGAGGAGTAAGAAGTGCAATTGAGCACAATAGCCTATGTAGGTTTGGAAATGCAGTTGGGCGGCAAGAACTCGAGTGAAATCCAAGTCAAATTTGGGTAAGCAGGTTACCCCGAACCTAGCCTGTTTTTTCAGATGGGTCATAAATTGGTACACAAATCCTACACATTTGTTAAACAGGTCGCCCAAAGCCTAAATTTTCTATGTCGCAAAAATTCTGCCGGAAGTTCCGATAGACAACTCATCAGATATATCTGTCGGTGTATGTCTGGTGGAAATTTTCAACGGGTTATCTTCCAAAACTTTTGGTAGAATTTTTCTGCTGAAATTTCCCGTGGATAAACCATGTAAGTGTGACTTGTAATGCTATAAAATATATATATGGTCTTTGGAAACATGCACCGACGCCATGAGTTACTTCTTGCACCTTTACCCGTCTGTACTTAATTAATTATTTGTGATCTTTTTATTGAAATGCTATAAAATATATATATGCAGCACATCTAATTCACTTCTCATGTTCATTTGGGTCCCATAATACAATATCCACTAGTTGCTAACGCTATTTATTTGATCTTAATATGAATTATTAAAATATCTTTGTGAGGACTGTTAGCTGCAATCCATTAGTTCAGATTATGTTCAAATGCAAAAACCATGAAAGACTCATCCTTGAAGCTCTATGGGTCTAGAGAAGCAAGAGAACACATTTCTTCTTCATTTTCTATAACTAAACCTGCAATTGTTTGGCCTGCATATTTCTTCATTTCTTCATTTGTTTGTGCATGCCTCTCTATAGTACTTTTGCAGCATGCTTTTTCTATGACTCTTTAGTTTAGAAAATTTTTTTTTAATAGGGGAAACCCACGGAGGGGCCTACGCGTTTATATAATTTGAAAATTACAAGTCCTTAAGGGGACATTCAGCTCACTAATGCTCGACTGAACTACAAAATATAAAGTTGAAGAAAAACCTAAGAGCCAAATTTCCCCACCTATTTCAGATATAAACTGCCTAAGAACATTCTAAAGCGACGTTGAAAAAGCGTCCAAAAAAGAAAGACCAAAATAATGACATTCAGCCCCGTCTCTCCACAAAAATCCAGCTTGGAAGCTGCAAAATTAGGCTACTGCAATTATGCTCCAGAAACCTTTCTTTGAAACTGATGTACCTGGTGCAAAAAAGCCAGACCAGGATACCCACAACTCTGCAAAGAAGAGAAGAAAAACAACAGCAGAACCCAAAAAACAATTTAACAGAATAAGAAAACAGCATGTGACAATAGAACACAGGAAACAGAAGAGTCAAACTACACATCCTCAAGGAACCAAGGAAACACACGACAACCAAAAATACGGGAACACACAGGAATTAAAGAGTTCTAATATAAGGAAGCTCAATTTTATCAAGTCTCGTTAATCCTCTCAAAATCAGAGGAATATTATCTTCCCCAAATTCTTGCAGAGAAGGCAAATTACAACCCATTTTGGCCAAACAGTCGGCACAAGCATTACCTTCCCTAAAAATATGGTTGATAGTATAATTCAAATTAGCAAGAAGCATTTTAATATTCCTAATGATATAAAACAAATTAGGATATGGCCAATATTGTCCCTTTGAATAATATGAATAACCAGTAAAGCATCAACCTCAATATCGACGTTATAAAAACCTTTCTGATGGCAAATAGACAGGCCAACACAGAGACTCAGCAACTCAGTACAGATCACAGAACAGTGGTTTAAAGGAGCAGCAAAAGCATTAAGCACAGAGCCCACATGGTTGCGAATAATGCCCTCCATACCAGCTTTTTGAATTCCCACAGACCCATCAGTATTTAGCTTAACATAGGGGTTAACAGGAACCAGCCACCTCACAATGATATCAGAAGCCAAAACATTGTCAACTGTAATAGAAATACCCAGATTAGAAGCAAAAGAAGCCGCAGATTTAAAGTTCTTCCAGATAAAAGATTAACCGAAAAAGATGAGAGATTTTATACTTAACATTGGAAATGATCATATTGGCATCCATCCTAATAGCATTGTGTTTCGATTCATTTCTAGCTTTCCACAGAAATCATAAAATAAGGATAGGAACAAGATTAAAGATATGGCCTTTAGTCATAGTAAACCAGGACTTGAGCATGTTAATTAAATAAAAATTATGGTCATCAACCTCTTTACCAGCAATATTACAAAAATAAGACCAAACTTTCTTAGCAATAACCCCATTAAGAAAAACATGATTAATATCTTCACTGTTAAAGCAACATTGGCATTTAGAAACCAAAGTAAAACCTTTCCGTTTAAGCAACAAATCAACCGACAAGAAACCTTTAATACATCTCCATGCCAAAATAGAGTAAGAAGTAGGAATATTATTATTCCATAAAGCAGAATAAATAATCAATTGCTCAAGTTTAATTCTAAACTCATTCCAAACACATTTGAGATTGAAAGCACCCGATGGAGCAGCCTTAAATAAAATGCAATCCTTGCTCTGAACATTCAAGGGTAAGTTCTTAATCATATTTGATAAGCCCAAAGGAATGCAATTTCTGAGTTTAATAATATCCCAAACCCCATTCTCAATAAACTCTTTCACTTTGACTTTAAGTAACGTATGAGTGTTAAGAAGCGAGTCAATAGACCCATTCCCTAACCAATTATCCTGCCAAAAAGAGATGTCACCCAAACCTAAACCCCATTTAATATTCTTCTCCGCCTCCCATTTAATATTACAAAGTCTTTTCCAAACTAAAGAATCATGAATCTTGAAAAAATAGGAAGTCGGATGCATAGTTTTGCAATATTTCACATTCATAAACTTAGCCCACAAACTAATATTAAATCTAAGGAAAACCATAATTTGTGAGAAAAGGCAATAACAGTGTCAGAAATAGATTTACACCCAAGGCCGCCTTCAGAAGTAACCCCACAGCTTTTATCCCAAGCAGCCCAATAGATGCAAGAATTACCATTCTTAGCACCCTAAAAAAATTTATTGATAATTCTCTCAAGTCTACGACAAACATACATAGAAGGGTTTAAAGTATGAAAAATAAATATGGGAATGGAATTTAAAACACTCTTAATGAGGACCAATCTGCCACCAAAAGAAAGGAAATTAGAATGCCACATTGAAGTTTTTCTTTGAAACATAGAAAAGATATCTTCAAAAATGATTTTTTTCTTTCTACCTTTATAAATGGGAGTACCCAAATACTTAATAGGAAAATCCACACAGTTAAACCCACATTCACTTTTAATGGCATTAATTCTAGCATTATTAACAGAATTGGCAACAATGAAACTGCTTTTTTCTTTACTAATAGCCAACCCACTCATATTATGAAAATTAAACAAAAATTGCATTAAAATTTTAACATTCTTGATAGAGCCGTTAGCAAATATGATAAAATCATCCACAAAGCTGAGATAACTAATAGGTAAGCCCCCTTAATGCAATAAAACATATCAGGATGCATTTTATATAATTCCTCTAATCCTCTAGACAGGTAATCAATAGCAATAATAAACAAAGCAAGGGACAAGGGGTCGCCTTATCTCAAACCATGAGAAGATTTAAAATAACCATGATTTTTCCCATTAATAATGATAGAAAAGAAGCAGTTCTCAATACTATTCTTAACCAGCTGAAGAAAAGCATTATTAAAACCAAACAGAGATAAAACCTTGTATAAGAAATTCCAATTCAAATTATCATACGCTTTAGTGATATCTAATTTAAAGATAATATTCCCACCTTTCGTCTTATAATTAATGTCATGAGTCATCTCTTGGGCCAGCGGAACATTATCAAAAATACTCATCCCTTTCACAAAACCAGTTTGATTAGCAGAGATGATTTTAGGGAGAAGAAGACTTAATCTAGAAGCCAAAATTTTGGAAACCAATTTATTAAAAAAGGAACAAAGACTAATGGGCCTAAAATCAGTCCACCTGTTAGTAACATTCTTTTCGGAATTAAGACCAAAATAGTAGAAGAAAAAAATTTCGGTAAGGAGTACCTTTAAAGAAATCTTGAACAGCCTCAAGCAAATCAGTTTTGATAACATTCCAAGCTTTAACAAAGAAATTAGTGGTGAACCCGTCGGCCCCAGCAGCCGAATCCAAATTCATAGCCTTAATAGCATCCCATACTTCCTGCCCAGAAGGAGAAATCATAAGAAGGTTATTATCAGGAACATCAATGCAGTGAGGAATAACATAAGGATTAGCAATAGGATCGACATTAACATCAGAATTGAAACTATTTTTAAAGAAGTCAATACCAGAATTAATAATGTCCTCTTCCTTATCTAAAACCTCACCATCACTATTTATGATTTTGAAAATATAATTCCTCATTTTCTTTTTATTAGCAATGACATGAAAATACTTAGTATTTTTGTCTCCATCTAATAAAATTTTGACATTAGCTTTTTGTTTCCAATAAATCTCTTCCTGATCATGTAAATTACTAAGCTTAATCTTAGCCTGATTAAGAGCCGACAGATTCTCAGCATTAGGAGTTTCCATATGAACCTTGTCAAGTTCAATAACCTCATTCTCGGCTTCTTTAATATTAGTGAAAACATTTTTGAAGATATTTTTATTCCACCATCTGAGCACTTGTTTGAGCCTACTCATCTTAGCCCACAGCCTAGCCATACCACGAATATTATCATTCGGGGAAATAGGCGCACACCAATTGTACTGAATCACATTAAGGAAGTCATGGTGAGAGAACCACATATTTTGAAATTTAAAACTAGTAGACACAAAATTGTTAACAGTATTAATCGATAATAGTAAAGGGGCATGGTCAGAGCCCGTCCTACTTAAATGTTCCACATGAGACATAGGAAAACATGAAATCCAATCATGGTTAAACAGAAACCTATCTAATCTTTGCCAAATATTCCCCCTACTCCAAGTAAAAGCATTACCAAAAAAGCCAATATCATGTAAATCACAATTATTAATCTTAGTATTAAAATCCTCCAAGGCAAGAGCATTGAGAGAATTACCACCCCTTCTCTCATTAGCACTGGAGATAATGTTAAAGTCTCCACACACGAGCCACGATAAATTATCAAGAGAGTTAATAGCAAAATTATGCAATTGATCCCAAAGGCCTAAACGGCCAAATCTAGTACAAGCAGCATAAACAAAAGAGACTTTACATTTAAAGTTAAAAAATGAAATTTGAGCATTGACAACTTGATGCAAATCATCAATAATATTTAAACTAATATTGCTATTCCACATGATCCAAATTTTATTCGAACAATTAGCAAAATTGCTAATAAAACCCAGACGTTTAGTAGTAGTATCAATATGATCAGCAGAAATAAACGGTTCAATCAAAACAAGTAATTGAATATTATGAATCCTACATAAGTTTCTAACTCTAGTTTTAGAATCACTACCCCCAATACCCCTAACATTCCAAAGAAGAGCTTTAACCATTACAACCTTTGGAAGAAGTTTGAGCTCTAGTAGATCTAGTAGCGGACTGTGAATGAAGTTTACCGATTTTACTATTATTTTTTTTCTTACTAACTTTAATAAACTCCTCTTCTTCACTGCAATTGTTCTCAGTTTCCTGTAAATTAGAAGATAAAGAATCCTCTTTTTCTTCATTAGACTGAGTAAAACCAGCTTTAGGTAAGAACTCCCCTTCCTCACATTCTTCCACAATTTCCTTACCTTTTTCAACATTTTGTAACGCGTGCCCTTTATTGAGACATCTTTGATCGTCCTTGGAATTATTAAGCATAGAATCTATAGACACATAAATATTCGGTTCTGGAACATCAACCTGAACTGTAGTAAGGTCAAAAACCTTATTCACATTAACTTCTAAATTTTTTTCACATTCTTCTGAAACAATAGTAGGAGATTTATCGATAGTACCAGTTAAAACAACATCAGTAATAGGAAGCATATTATCTTCACCAGCAACACTATTTTTCTCAGTTTTTTTCTCTTTATCAAAAGAAACAGGCGGTTATTTTTTCAAATCAGGATGCAATTTAAAACATTCCGAGACAGCATGGCCATGCATTTTACAATGATGACAGAAATCTGAAACTTTTTTGAACTCTACTTTATGCAAATATCCATATGCTTTAGAACCCACCCAAATCTCCTTAGCATGCTTTTTGGAAATATCAACCTCCACAAGCACCCTAGCCACCGACGGCCTGGTCCTTATAGCCGTCGCCTGATCCGTTTACAACGGGCGGCCAAAGATAGCCCCGAGAGCATGAAGGACTTTAGGATTAAAAAAATGCAAACGCAAGTTCGGAAACGAAATCCAAATAGGGACGAACGGAGATTCTTCTTTAACATCAAAAAATTGTGTCTATTTGAGCACCCTCATTTGATAGTTATGAATGAAATACGCTCTTCTAGCAAAAATCCGACTATAATCTAAATCGTTAGAAAGTTGAATAACAACATGCCGAGAATCCAATAAACCTACAGAGAAAAAGCCAGAAAGCTTAAGATTATTAAAAAATAAATGAATCGAATCAAGATTTGGCCTGCGAAGCCCAAATTTCCCAACCTGCGTAAATTTGAACGGAGAAGCAAGTTTTAAAACATCTTTGTCGGAAAGCAAAACTACAGGGACACCATTAAAGGTCCATTGAGTAAGTTTAGGAATATTATCACCTTCCATCGGTTTCCCAGCTAACACATCTTTGAAAGACCTTGTGGGAGTCTTAGAGTTCTCACCTTCCTCGAGATTGAAAAAGCCACAGTGATTGCCATGAGATGGGCTGGACGCCTTACCACACGGGTTTGCGAGAGGATCTCCAGCCATGAAAAATCCCAGAAGGGGCCCGAAAAGCACAGTAATACACCAACTCTAAGAGCAAAACAAGCTCCCAGAGAAACAAAACGAAGATCGGAAGGAAAAAAGGGCACTCCAGAGGAGGGGGAAAAGAGGGAACCCTAAAATCACAGAAGGCGGCTAGGGCGCACGATGAAGTATTGATTATTTGATTTGGGTGAATATGACTCTTTAGTTTAGAATTAAAGCTTCAAAGATATAAAAATAAGACCCTAATGATCTTAATTACTTAAATGATAAGATAATTCATTAATTTGTGTGTCATTTGACCTCTGATGCAAGCTTGACCATCTTCGAGCTACATCTCGTCGATCTCCCAGCCTAGCTGACTACAACCCTTGCCTCCCTATTCGTAGAAGACAAGCTAAAGCACCTCTGGCGTAGGAAGCTTCTCTTATCTCTGTCGCTCGGCTAGGGCTCCGCCTTAACTGTCTTTATCCATCACTAGAGCTTGTTCTCAGGGAAGGAAAGCCGCTGTAGCTCCTCATTTCTGTCGATCTGCTTGGACTTCACCCTAGCCTTTCGTTTCCTTTGCGGGACTTCATCTCCCAGGGAAGTGTTTTTTTTTTCTTTATGGTTCAGCCTTTTTCATGGATGGTCTATCTTTTTGCTTGATTTTCTTCCTCCGACGGCGCCAGATGACAGTTAATCGGGCTCGTTTATGGGATTCGGGTTTCTTGTCTCGTAAATATGTTTCGAGGTTACATCTTGATTCTTTGGCCGGTTCCACTCCGGCTAAGGCTGCAAGTGAACCAAGCATTCAACTAGCTACTCGATGCTCAATTCGATTAAACTCATTTGTGATCGTTTAACTAACTAAACAAACAAATTTGAATAATAGTTTAAATACTCGATTCTTAAATAAACAAGCTTGAACACTAATGTGTTTGGTTCATTTATGTTCACGAACAACATCATTTTAAGTTCGTGAACAAGCTCGACATTAAGCTCGATAAAAGCTCGAATGGAGAGAAATGCAATAGGTAAGCTTCAATTAAGAATATATTCATATAGATTAATCATATTTTTATTTTAAATAGACAACTGCTTTTATTATAAATTTAATTTTCTGAATAAAAGAAATTTCATATTTGTCCTTGTTTGTTAGATTATTTGTTTAAGATGATCATAAACAAATTTAATGTTTGTTTGTAGATTGTTTGTTAAATATATTCACGAACATAGCTCGTTAAGACTTGTTTGTTTAAAGCTCGATACGCATTAAACGAACCGAACATGAACCAAACATGAACCAAACATGAATGCCCTTAAATTAAACGAACCAAACATGAACACAAACAATAAAGCTCGAATCAAACACGAACCAAACTTGAACAAGCTAAACATATGTGAACTCAAACATGAACATTCACATACTCGGCTCGGCTCGATTTGTTTGCAGCCCTAACTCCGGTGGCTTTCCCGCCTCTTAAAGCTTCATCATTTAACGGTATGGCATCATTGTGGATTTATGAGGAGGAAATTATGGCTCTCGCTGCACCCTTTAAATTTTCTTTTGTTGAAAAATTTCCAAACAATCGTCTGTCTTTGGAAACCATTAGGAAGTTTTTTGTTAATCTTAAGTTTGCTGGTGAATGCTCTGTGACTCTTTAGGAAGCGAAGAATGTGCTGATTAAACGTACAAAAGATTTGGATTATTGTAGAGATTTTGCACCGTTCTTATTGGTTCAATAATTATTTCATGAAATTAGTGAAGTGCTCTCCTTACTTGGATTTATTGGTTGAATCTCCCTTTATCCCTATTTGGGTCTCCTTTTCAATTTCGTGACCTCACTTTTTTTCTCCTCGTATTCTTCATGGATTGGGATCTTTATTTGGCCGGCCTCTACGCATTAACTATGTAACCTCTATGGGTTCTCACCCTTCAGTTGCACTAGTTTTAGTGGAATTGAATGTAACAAAAATTTATTCATATGTTGTTTGGATCGGTCTGGATAATTTGGGTGATGCTCAATATATTGTGATGGAAAATCTTCATTCTTTTGTGACCACTGTAAAGCATTTGGGTCATGCTAACAAGGAATGTGGTTCTACGGCTATTAATATTGTTAGTTCTGATGGGAATATGGCGTTTTGGAATATGTGCTTAATGTTGCTACCCCTAATTTATCTCTTGTCTCTCCTTTTAATGTGTTGGTGACCAATGGGGGTGATTGAATTGAAGCTTCTTATGATTTGGTGAAGATTATTGGTGATCTTCACATTGGAGATAAGGTTGGTAATGCTGTGGAGAAAATGGTTCCATCGAATATTATTTTGCATTTGCCTATTTTAAATGTTATTGATAGTTTGGGTGTTAATATTTGTGAGGTTAACCTTCCTGCTACTCGTTTCGCCTCCCCTTGTGTTAGTGTCGGTGATGTTGTTAATGGAGATTCTGCTTTTGATCATTTTAGTGTTAACTCTTCTCCGTGTGGTATGGAACATGGGGAGGATGATGGTTCTCCCATGCTTGTTTCGACTGTAGAATCACTTTCTATTATTGGGAATAAGTGTATTGATGTTCCGATTTCTATTATTTCAAATGATTCTTTGAAAGCTCAATTATCATGGAATTTGAAGGATACTTGTTTGGATCAAAATGATTTTGGTTGCTTGGGTCTGATTTTGCATCCTATGGGGGTGTTGGGGATGAATTGGGTGAATCTATTAATGAGTTTTATGCGTTGTATAGTTTGATTTTGGATTGTATTGTTGAAAAAGGATTTTCTCATAGAGGTGACAAATGTGGTAGGAGGAAGTCTAAAATAAAGTAATTGGCGTTGTTTTGTTGGCTTTGGGTTGTTTCTCTCTTCTCTTTTGCAGGTTTCTTTGGGATTTGATCTTGCAGGTTGCTTTGGATGGCTCATATGTCTCCATGTCTTTGCTTTGTTTCATTGCTTTAATTATTTTACTCATCATTGTATTAGGTAGAACCTTTAGCTCATAGCATTACTTCAAAGGCTCTACTTTTAGAGAGCTATATCTTTTTTAAGGACTTGTATTTTTTTTATTATTAACACGTTGGCTCCTCTACGGATTGTATCCAAAAAAAAAAAAGGCAATTCATGAATTTCTTTGTAAAAAACTCAAATTAATAGAAAGTTTTTGAGCCTAAATAAAAATATTATCTAGAATGATGTTCATGAGTTTGAGCTCAAAAACATTATTAAGATATGGAGAATCATAATCTGTCTATTTATTCATCAAATTTGATCAATGGCCAAATCTTCATAAAAAATTTATCAAATTTGGCCACAAGTTATTCTTAAGTTGCTCATCAACATCAAAAATCTTAGGCTTCATTTGGGTTTGTTTTCTTACTACTTTCTTAAATAACTTTTATTATAAAAAACTCGATTTCAATAAATTTTTGAACTAAAAAACTACTTTAAAAAGTAGCAAAGAGTAATCCCAAACAAAGCCTTAATTTAATAGTTGGATATAATCCAACAAAAAACTAATTATATGGAGAATAAATATTTTCCACATCTAAAAAGGAAAGGAAACAATATATGTTGTGTCCCTTGAATGCAATATGATCTTATTTGGTATGTATATTATGGTTGCATTTAGGATGACTTTCTTTTTTGTTTCTTAAAGCAACTTTCTAGTACTTTTTGTACTAGGAAGCTACTTTAAGAAGAAATAAGAAAGTCGTCCCAAATGAAACCTAAGTTATTGTTAGTAGTATTTAATCTCATTCCACATGGATAATAATTTAATTTTACAATTTGCATTGTGAAACTTGTTTGATTGGTTATCAGGAGTCGTTGGTGGATTTGGTCCTTGACGATCTCCTTCTGCTTCAAGAAACTCTCTTTTAATTCAGGCTTCATTTGGAATGGCTTTTTTACTGCTTATTAAAAAAGCTTTCTAGTGCAAAGAAATCTACTTTTAGAAGCAATAAGAAAGTCATCCCAAATGAAGTCTCAGTCATTTGGAGCAAGCAGTATTTTTTAATTTGCTCGTGCATAATTATTATTATTATGTTATCCAAACATTTGATTTAATTAATAAGAAAATAATTCATAATTTAATTTAGAAATATTTAACAAACAAATCTTCTTGCATCATATGTCGAGCCTTTTTATAAAAATATTTTGAAGGGCCATTATCCATTTACAACCGATTTAAATGGGCCGCTTTGATTGGTCTAAATAATGAATTTTTATTTGGTTCGGTTGACCGGATGCAAGAAACATCCGGTCATAGGCAAAAAAAATGCGGTACCGAGGTGTACGGAGTTTTTCAAAAAACTCGGTACACCTCGGTACCGAGTTTTTTTTGCCTACGACCGGATGTTTCTCTGCATCCGGTCAGAGGACGTAATAACGGCTCCTAAATAACTGAAACGGTTATGCCTTTATGCAAACGGTATCATTCTTTATTATTATTATTATTATTATTATTATTATTATTATTATTATTATTATTATTATTATTATTATTATTATTCGTATTATTTGTATTATTATTATTATTATTTTCTATAAGATTTTTTGTTTTTTAAGAGTAAAATAGAAATTCCAACGGTATTATATATTCAGTTAAATTTGAAAAATATTTTAATCTAAATCACAAATAATTCCTTAAAAGATTGCTCTAACACCTCATGTCTCTCTCAATTTTTATCATAAATATTTTTTCTATAATTTATATTTATTATATTATAACAATATTGTTAATTTTTTTTAGACATTTAGGCAAATTAAGATAAACTCATACACACATCACATATGTAGGACTCAAACTTCAGACAATTTGGTTGGTAGCCAAAGCTCCCAACCAACAAACCAACATAAGTTGCTTTAATTGATCAATATTGGATGAGAAGTGTGAGATAGCAAGGAGATAAGAAGTGCGAACTAGGGATGTTAAAATGGGTTTTTGTGTCAGGTTCATGTCCAACCCGAAATTAGCCTGCCCACAATTGATTGGACCCAATCCCGACCCAATTTCATAAACTCGTTAGTAATTGAAAATCAGACTCAACTTGCCATAAACCCAAGTCAATCTGACTCTAAACACTGATCTATTGGGTGAGGTGAGGGTGACACGAGGCGATAGGATGAGGCGAGACAAGCGCGGGATGCGCCCTTGCGAGCACGACCATGTGTGATCACGATGCAGCTTGAGAGCTAGCAATCACGAGGCGAGTGAAGCACAATTTGAATCCAGGTTGATTTCAAGTTTTAGAGTTCACCCAAGCCCGATCCAAAATTTAAAACAAAATAGGGCTTATGGCAAAGATGATAAATTATTAGGATTTTGCATATGGTCAAAATGACAGTAGCAAATATGATCATAATTGGCTAACATTCCTTTACAAAATAAACTATTTATATGATATATAATATCATAATTTAAATTAATATTTCCACCATCTTAATGTACCCACAAACTAATGGTATATAAGCCTAACACCTTCATATTCATGGGCGGAACCCAATGGGCTCCAGGGGGGGCAATTGCCCCCCCTCAAAATTTTTTTTTTAATTTTTTTATCTAGTTTTTTAGGTAATTTATCCATTTTTTAGTCTTTATTACAAGAATTTTCAGGCAATTGCCCCCCCTAAAAATTTTAAAATACTATGGTCTTTAGGTAATTGCCCCCAACAGGTTGAACCCCGCCAGGGGACACTGCCTCCTTAGACCCCCGACATATATGTCTTATAAGTTTGCCCCCCCTGAAAATTAGGGCTGGTTCCGCCCCTGTTCATATTCTCTTATAACAGGCATGTACAACTCCAATATTCACTCACACTAGGCGAGTGCAATCTCACTCAAAGATATAAGTTTTATTAACCATTTTAACCTAATGGCTTAGATAAAAAAAATATAAAATTTAAATCAGGTATTTATAAGATCCCCCATTTATTTACAAAAAAAAATGGTGATCTTAAAATTTTTCCATAATCGCATAATAACTATAAATGTAATAATTTAATAAATCTAATGCAAACAAATTATTTTGATAAACTTTTAATTTTTTAAAAATAAGGATTGATAATCAAAGTTAAATATGTATGAAATCCAAATTTTAATATAAAAAAATGCTTGCTTTGAAATAATTTTTAAAAGAAACAAGCAGATTAATATCCAAACCATTGAAGCTAAGCATAAGTAAATTATATATATTGACAAATTTAAAATAAATTATATATATATATATATATATTTTAGTTAAAACCCACAAAGGGGCCTACGCGTTGATACAAAAAAACGGTTACAAAGTCCTTAGGAGGTTCCTCTAGCTCCCTACTGCTCAAACGAGCTACAATATCAAAAGCAAAAAGCAAAAAACCTACGAGCCGGAGGATCCTCAACCTACTATTACAAAAATAATAAGGAACTAATACCGGGCTGTGAGTAGACAGCACCCAAAAAAGGAGAAGCCAGATAATCTTAAAAACTTTCAGCATCGCTTCCCTACAAAACTTGATAAAAAAAACAAGAAGGAAAATAAAAATAACACCAAAAACATACCTTGTGAAGAAAGCATCTCCAAATGCAAAACCTGCATATCTTTCTCAAAAACAAAATCAGATTGAAATAATCACCAAAAACAAAGCAAGATAAATAATCACCTATCCGCGTACCCAGTATGCCGGAATTCCACATGAAATACAAACTCCAGTAACCAAAAATCTTCAGACCCGATACATGAAAATTAAAAATCACCATCAAGTAGTTCATGCCCATCCTACCAGGCAACCACCACTGAAAATACCCATAAACCAACCCAAAACCCCCCAGCCAACCCTCACAGCAGGGAAAAACATAAACAGAAACCAAAAACAATTAATCTGACTCCAGTGACCAACACGCACAAAAAAGAGGCGGAGAAGAGGCCTCCAGCATAGACACAGGAACAAAAAGAACAAACAAAATCCAGAAAGACCACAGTCACCCATGTCTAATATAAGGCAAAGAAACTTTATCAACTAACAACATACCTCTGAAAGAGAGGTCAAGATAAGAAATATCAATTTCCTCATAACCCGCAAGATGGGAACCTTTATTAGCTAACCAATCAGCACAAACATTACCCTCCCTAAAAATATGCGAGATCTTATAATTCAAAACATTCAGTAAGTTCATAATCTTTCTCATAATATAGAAATTCTGCGCATTACCATTAAAATTCTCAGTAATACTAGACACAACAAGCTTAGAATCAATTTCAATCCAAACAGAATAAAATCCGTATTTTAAACAAAGCTGGAGACCAAGAAACAACGCATTAAGCTCGGCCCCGAGGACATACAGCTGCTGAACAGGCGCAGCAAAAGCAGCTAAAAGATCCCCGTTAGAGTCACGTATAAGCCCCCCCGCTCCAGCGTTCACAATACCAACAGACCCATCAGTGTTTAATTTCACATAAGGATGATGAGGCTTAATCCAATAAACAAAAGAATCAACATAATCAGAGTTATCAACCTCCATCTGGATGCCCAAATTCACACCAATACTCTTACATTTATAAAAAGCTTTACAGGTAATAACCTTACAGTTATAAAGATGCATAATTTTTCTTTTGACATTATCAATAATACGAATCTCATCCATCTTAATATTGTCATGTTTAGCCTCATTACGAGCTTTCCAAATGTACCATAATATAAGAATCGGAATGAGGTTGAAGATATGACCTTTCGTAGGTATGAACCAACTATCCACCATATCAAACAAGTTATCCGGAATATAGACCACATTTTTACTAGTCATTTGACTAAAATAAAACCACACTTTCTTAGCAATTTGACCATTAATAAAAAGATGATTAATATCTTCGACATTAGAACAACATAAACATTTGGACGCTAAAATGAAACCTTTCTTCTGTAAAAGTTTATCAACAGGTAAAAAACCTTTAAAACATCTCCACACAAAAATAGAGTAAGTAATAGGAAAAGAGTTATGCCAAATAGCCGCAAATCTAGCAGATTTCTCCCTAGGATGACGAAACTTCTCCCACAGCTTACGCATTTGAAATTTACCGTTCGAGGAAGCAGAGCAAATAATAATGTCAGAACTGTTAACATTCAGGGGAATACTCAAAATAATATCAACTAAGTTATTAGGTAAAGTATTCCTTAAAATGTCCACCTTCCAACTATTGTTTATAATAAAATTAGAAACTTTAATGGGCTCCAAAGTATGCGTATTCAAAAAGGAGTCAATAGAAAAATCCCCCAACCATTTATCCTGCCAAAAATAAATATCCCCCCTACCCAGACCCCATTGTATAAATTCTTCAGCTTCCCACTTAATATTACACAACCTTTTCCAGATAGGAGAATCAGTATTTTTAAAGTAACATAGAGTCGGGTGCCTATTAAAGCAATATTTAACATTCATGAAACGAGCCCATAAACTACTATTAGACCTAAAAGAGAACCAGAGTTTATGAGAAAAAGCAATAGCAGTGTCATACAAATTCTTACAACCCAATCCTCCTTCTTCAAAAACACCACAATTTTTATCCCAAGCAGCCCAATGAATAGCTTTAGAATTGTTTTTAGAACCCCAGAAAAATTTGTTAATCATTCGCTCAAGTCTATTACATAAAGCCGAAGAGGGCATAAGAGTATGAAACAAATAAATAGGGATTGAATTAAGCACAGCTTTCACCAACACCAACCGGCCACCAAAAGAAAGAAAACTAGTAGACCAATTAGCCAACTTCTTTTGAATTATAGAAAAAATATCATCAAAGAGGAAATTCTTCCTTTTGCCTTTAAAAATAGGGGTGCCCAAATACTTTATAGGTAACTTTTTGGCTTGGAAACCACACACCCTTTGGATAGCCAAAATCCTATTTTGATTAATGGACTTACCCACATAAAAATTACTCTTCTCTTTACTAACTTTAAGACCACTATATTTATGAAATTTGGAAAGGAATTTCATCAAAATTTTTATATTTTTTATCGAACCATTAGCAAAGATAATGAAATCATCAGCAAAACTCAAGTGAGATATAGGAAAACCTCTGATATTCCGATAATTAAGGTTAACATTCTTAGCAAAAAGGTCATTTAAACCTCTAGATAAATATTCCATAGCTATAATAAAAAGAGCAGGAGAAATCGTATCGCCTTGTCTAAGACCTTTAAAGGATTTAAAAAAGCCATGATTTCTACCATTTATAATAACAGAGAAGAAACAGTTATCCACACTATTCCTAATCAATAATATGAAATCATGACTAAAACCAAATAAAGACAAAATCTTATAAAGGAAATTCCAATTTAAATTATCGTAAGCTTTGGTGATATCCAACTTAAAAACAATATTTCCCCCCGAACTTTAGAATTAATATCATTGACAAGTTCTTGAGCAAGTAAAACATTATCACTAATACTTCTCCCCTTCACAAAACCAGTTTGATTTAGAGAGATAATCTTAGGAAGAATAGTAGTCAATCTACTAGCAATAATTTTAGAATTAAGTTTATTAAAAAAAGTACACAAACTGATAGGCCTAAACTCAGACCATCTTTTAGCTCCATCAATTTTAGGGATAAGAACAATGTTAGAAGACGAAAAGAACTTAGGGTAAGGATTACCTCTAAAGAAATCTTGCACAGCACAAATAACATCCTCTTTCACAAAATCCCACGACTTTTGAAAGAATTTAGTCGTAAAACCATCAGGTCCAGCAGTAGCATCTCCATTCATATCCCTAAGAACATTAAAAATTTCAATTTCCGTAGGTAATTGGCAAAGCATAACATTATCTTCATCCAAAATACATTTAGGAATAACCTCATGATTAGAAATAGGAATAATTCTATCATTACAATTAAACAAATTCATAAAGTAATCCACACCCGACTTACAAATTAATTCATCAGAGTCAAGAGTAATGCCTTCATTGTTAATAATTTTGTGAATATTGCTTTTAGTTTTATTCTTATTAGCCAAAGCATGAAAGAATTTGGTATTTTTATCTCCCTCAATCACAAATTTAGCATTCGATTTTTGTTGCCAGAAAGCCTCTTCTTGGGCATGCAGGTTAAGAAGATCATTCTTGGCCTCATTCAGTCTAGCACTAATGTCTTCTGAAGGATTATCAACAAGGATACCCTCCCATTCAATAACTTTAGCTTCCGTTTCCACAATATTCGAAAAAATGTTTTTGAAAGTATTTTTGTTCCAATGCCGCAGACATTGTTTCAATCTAGACATTTTGGCCCAAAGTCTCAACATACCAGAAATATTATTATCAGGGAACACAGGAGCTTTCCAATTATTCTCCAAAACCATATTGAAATTCTCATGAAGTAACCACATATTAAGAAATCTAAAAGCAAAATTACCAGTGTGATTGATAACATTAATATTTAAAAGCAGAGGCGCATGATCAGACAGAGTTCTACTTAAATGCTCCACATTGGTGGCCAAAAATTTAGCCAAACAATCATGATTAAACAGGAATCTATCAAGTCTTTGGAACAAATTAGCCCTATTCCAAGTGAAAGGAGATCCACAGAATCCTATATCATTCAGATTACAGTTATTAATCATCTCATTGAAATCCTCCATAGCTCTAGCGTTAGGACATTTACCTCCCAATCTTTCACTAGCATTAGCAATAATGTTAAAATCCCCACCCACGCACCACGGACCTTGGATATTAGCAGCAAAATTAGCCAGTTGTTCCCAAAGAATAACCCGATTGACTCTAGTACAAGCAGCATACACAAAAGAAGCATAACAAATCACACTACCAACCTTAATTTGACAATAAACAACTTGATGTAAATCCATAACAATATCAACATCGATATGATTATTCCACATTATCCAGACTTTATTCGAGCAATTAGCAAAAAACATACGAAAACCCAAAAATTTAGCAGTATCAGCTATTTTATCACCATTAATAAGAGGTTCACTTAAAATAAGAAGTTGAATGTTGTTAATCCTACAAAGATTTTTAACTCTAGTTTTAGAATCCTTACCACCAATACCCCTCACATTCCACATAAGAATCTTAATCATTACCTTCTTTGTAAGAATTATGAGCTCTGGTAGATCTTGGTGTAGCCGTGCAGTTATTTTTACCTTGTTTACCTTTTTTCTTTCCACCTTTAGTAAGCAAATCCTCCTCCACCACATTATGAACCTTTAAGTTAGGAGAGGAAGAAGAGGTACCTTGATTATTGAGATAAGAAGGATCCTCCTTAGATACAGGAATAACTTCCCCTTCCTCATAAGTATCCAAGTTAGAATTAAAGCCGCCATCTCCTAAATCAGTAATATCCTGGTTAGCAATCAAAGCATTTTCAATAGCCACGGCATTAGAGATAATAGGCATTCCATTTAACATATCATCTACTAAAATAAAAAGCTTAGGGTCAGAAACAAGTTCCTTTCCCTCGTTATTTGCAATAGAATTATCAATGCTATTTAAAATCTCCTCCGATTTATCCTGAACGATCTCCTTCCCAGAATCCTTGCCTTCCAAACCATTTCCTTCACCAACATCCAAAGAAACGTTATGCAAAGCAGAGGACGGTTCCGCCTGAATAGCATTTTCTTCCAGATTTTTATTGACTATGGGCACGTACACTTTATTATTCACGGTAGATCCAGGTCCTCCGCTTGGTTGCACAAAATTTTTTTTTAAATCCGGATTAAGTTTAAAACATTCCGTGACAGCATGACCATGCATTTTGCAGTGATTACAAAATTCAGGAACTCTCTCAAATTCAGCTTTTTGCATATATCCATAAGCTTTAGAGCCCACCCAAACTTCCTTCGGATGTTTTTTCGATATATCCACCTCAACCAAAACTCTAGCAACAGAGGGCCGAGTTTTAGAGGCAGTAGCCTGATCCGTTTGTAGTGGTCTCCCGAAAATAGAACCCAACGCATGCAGCACTTTCGAATTAAAAAAATGCAATCGTAAATTCGGAAATGAAATCCAGATCGGAACAATCGGAGATTCTTCTTGAATATCAAAAAAAGGAGTCCATTTCAAAACACGCATTTGACAATTATAAATGAAATAAGAACGTCTAGCGAACACTCTGCTATAATCAAGATCATTCGATAATTGAATCGCAACATGTCTAGCATCCAAAAGCCCAACAGAATAAAAACCCGAAAGCTTCAAAGAGGCGAAAAAACTCCGAATGGCATCCAGATTAGGACGTCTCAAACCAAATTTACCCACCAAAGTATACTGAAAAGGAGAAGCTAGCTTAAGAACTTCCTCATCCGACAAAAGGACCGCCAGAACACCATTAAAAACATCTTGCTTAACGTTAGGAAAAATATCACCTGAGCCAGAAGCACCAGCTAAAACTTCTTTGAAAGATCTTGATCTAGGAGGAGACGAAGAGCCCTCAGCGTCAAGATTAAAAAAACCTTTTTTCAGCGAGACAGACGGATCAGCAGCTTTCCCCCACGGATTTGCTACAGGAGCAGCCGCCATGGAGAAAATCCCCCCAAAGGGCAGGAGAACACCAAAGGAACAACAAACCAGCCAGATCTAACCGAAACAAGACGAAAATCTGGAGAGAAAAGCAGCGCGAGAACGACGGCGTCGACCGCACGGAGGATGCCCTAAATCGCCAGAGCGGCGCTTCGAGGCAGGAGAGATGTAGGCTATTGTGAAGAGATATATATATATATATATATATATATATAACTTTTTTAATTGAAGCTAAGTATAATGTTTAAAAAAAAAACTAAATGATTAGTTACATGCAAATATTAAAAAAAATAAAATAAATAAATAGAAAGTAAAAAAAAATATAAAAATTGATCTTACAAGATCATACAAATAATTTATAATATTTCACATGAAATGTTGATTGCATCACAAAATTATTGCTTTGAAAGCTTAAATCTAGTGTATCAATCCGGGTCAATGGGTCAGTTTCGGGTTCAACCCGAGTTAACTCGGGCATAAACAGGCAGAACCAAACCCGACTCATTTAGCTAAACATGTTAGGATTTTCAACTGGGATCCGACCCACGCGGGTTTTATGGTTGACCCAACCCTCAATCTCGATTAGCTAAACGGCGCAATTGCTGAGTCGCAAGGGTAGGCTCTGGACGAACGCAAGCGGTGAGGTAGGGCATGGTCGAACTTTCGCCTTCCTTTTGTAGTCGCGTAGGGTCTGGGCGAATGTAGGCGGTGTGGCAGACGGCTTGACCCAACTAGGACACTAGGTTATGTAGTTACCTTCGTCGTGGCCTTGTGGGTGTGGGTCATGTGGTAGGCTGGAGGAGGCGGCATCGACTGTGCCGGTATTACGGTAGATCGGAGGAGGCGGGATTCGGATGGAGTCCTCACCATTCGTGCGGGTTAGCCAGGTCAACTTCGAATTTTCGGGTTAACTTGAACCTGACCCATTTTTCACAATGGACAAAAATCCAAACTCGGACCCGACCCATTTAACAAACGGGTTGACTCGAATCCCCTTTTTTTAGGACAAGTTTCAGGTCGTGTCAACTTTTGACACCCCTACTTAAATACGAAGTAGTAGTGGTGCAAAATAAATTCCCGGGTCAGATTCAAGTTCGACCAAAAATTGATACTATCTTAATTTGATTAATTGAAACCTGACTTGTTTAGATTACAAATTGATTAGCTTCAATGTTAGTCTGATTCCTCTTCAGAGGCTAGTCGGGATGAAGAACTTGGGGAAGATTTTGCTCTACATAACTGATCTGTTGTTTCTGTATCCTCTCGTGGGAGGGGTAGACATGATAGAAAATAATTTTTAGAATGGGGAGTTGGTTTTGGTTGTCTTTGGCTCTTCTCTATGCTTGTTGGCTTCGTATTGTGGTGGATTTTGGGTCATTCATCGGGCTCCCTCCTTTGGGATGTGGCTGTGGGCTGAATTGGTTGGAAGTCACTTTGGTTTATTACTTACTTTTGGTGGTTGCCGTTTTGCTGGAGCTTCGTTTCATATTGGAGGATGCGATTTATAGTTTGTGGGCAATGATGTGGCCTGGGCTCACTTTTCTTATGCCATGGATCGTGGCAACCTTTGGTGGTGCGTTTCTTGCTCGTTTGGGTTGACTACTTGGTGCATTTCTGCTCTCACTCCATACTGGATGGCCTGTGCCTAGCTTCGGAGTAGTTGGAAGCCTCTGCCAAATAATGAGCCTGATGGGTTGTTATCCCCTTTGTATCTCTGTAGCTTTATTTCGTCCCGTTTTTAAGCTTGTTGTAATCATTTTTTAGTTGAAATAAAATTTGTGTTTTTTGGATATATATATATATATATATATATATATATATATATATATATATATATATATATATATATATATATATATATATATATATATATATATATATATATAATCTTTTTGTTGTGTGAGATAAATCAATTTCAGTTGATTATTCATTTTTTCTTGTTTTATGTCACAACCAATGCGCATATTGCTTATCCTGTTTGATTTATCCCACATAGTAGCTAGCATTGCTATAACATTATTTGTAACTAATTGAGTTAATTTGTGATTTTTTTCACCTCTTCAGGTAAATGGTTTAGAAACAGACAAATTCGATGCAATTAAGCTATAAAGGGTGCAGGTGCTAGTAAAGACAAATAATTCTTAGATTTCGAGAGTAAAGTGGAGTTAACAAATGGTTCAACAGGAGGGCACCATTTTGTTGTTGTACTTCAGTGTATGATGGTTTCAAAATTTTCAATATTAATAAGATTTAGGTTTTATTTGAGATAGATTTCTTACTATTTTTTAAAGTAGTTTTTTAATAAAAAAAATCTTAATAATATGATATTTGTAAACACTAGTTTTATTTCTATCATTAATAAGGTGTTTTTTTTTTCGCTCTAAAAAGATAGAAAGAAAAAGAAATAACGTGTAAAACTTGTAGAATTTGATGTTTGATTCTGTCATGCTCAAGTAAGTTTAATTGTGAAAAATTCAGCAATTCAACAAATTTTATTTTTGATATTATCTATATTTTTAAATATTTGTTGCCATTTAGCGGTAGTTTTAACCCCTCCAAAAAACGTTGTTAAAGCTTTCCTTCAACAACACTCAAGAAATTGCTGCAAAAGTCTTTACAACGATTGCAAATGCAATGAATTTGTAGCAATTCTTAAACGGCTGTAAAGAATGTAGTAAGTATTTAAATCGCTGCAGTGGATCAAAAAAATGCTACATAAGCTTGATTTACTAGTAGTGATGGTTTCTTGATTTACTTTGAAATAATTTAGAAGAGATAAACTCAATCTTTAAATCTGAGAAATATAATGAAACAAATGATTGAGAATGTTAATAGATAAGTATGAATCCATTCCTTTCAGTTTTGAAAATCAGAAAATTAATTACTTTGAATAATTAATTTAGAACTTGAATAATAGAGTACTTGAATTTTGTTGAACAAGAGAGTAATCAAATTTTGTGATAAAGTCACAAAGTTTTTTATTGTTTATTAGATAATTGAAATTTACGGCTAAAGATGAGTTAGAGAGATGACAAAATTTCCTAGCTCTATTTATAAATATTTTATGGAGAATTATTATATATATATATTGATTAAATCAATGGATGACTGAATATTTTTAACTAGTATCATGGATGTTTTAAATCCAACAGAGTAGTGTCCTATTCTAACTTTTTGAAAGTACCAAAATCACTCAATTAGATGATCTACCATAATTCTTGATCAGATATTATTATTTAAAAATTTAAAGTACTTTAGTTATATCGTAATGATGTGTTATTGGGTTTGTTGCATCCAGGACTATTTGCGGCAATAGATAAATATAAAGTTTAATTTCTTAGTTTTGTACGAAGATCCAGCGCACAATCAAAATAAAGATAGAGTGTAGGTTCATAAGAAATAGCTGAGTTTTTTATGTGAAAATCCTTTGAAAAGGAGGAAAATTCACGAGGCGCCCAGTTAGAATGAATCCACTAATATTTACAAAAAATTAAAAATGAGACCCTTCCCTCGGGGAAGGCCATGGTTTGATGTAGCAAAGATACATCATACATAGTGCATTACATTGTGAAAATGGGAAGAATCAGAATTGTTAAGTTTGTTTGGTTGGCAGGACCATAGTCGGCTGACGACGGAGGTCAAAAAGATCGTATTCAAGTGACAGTGCTCTAAAAGATCATAGTCGGTGGACAACAGAAGTCGGAAAGGCTGTTGTCATGCGATGGAGGTCAGAAGAACCATAATTGAGGTTAGACATGTCAGAAAGACTGTTATCAGGCGATAGAGATTGAAAGGACAGTAGTCGACAGAAGACGAAGGTTGGAAAGGCCATAGTCTAGCCATAAAGGTCATAAGGATCGTTGCCTATTGAAGGAGGTTGAAATGACCGTAATCGATTTGTGACGGAAGTCATAAAGATTGTTATTTGGCAATGGAGGTTGAAAGGACCCCAGTTAGTATGCGACAGAGGTCATAAAGACTATTGTTTGGTGACAGAGGTCAGAAGGACTGTAATCGGCGGGCGACAGTGGTTAAAAAGATTATTATTAGGTGACAAAGGTTAGAAGGATCATAGTCGTTGGGAGATGGTGGTTAGAAAGATCATAGTTGAGTAACAGTTAGTCGTCGGGCAGAAGCTCGATGTCAGTTGGTAGCAGGGTGTAAGTCCAACAATAATTAGAAGCCGTGTGGAAGTCCAACGTCAGTTTGTGGTCAGATAGAAGTTTGGCATCAGTTGGTGATGGGGCAGCAGTCTTGCGGTGACGGGCAGAAGTTGGACGATAGACGAAATTTTAGTGTCAGGCAGAAATCCAATGGAAGCCCGATGATGGGTGGTGGTGGTCCGGCTGAAGTCCGACGATGGATGGTGGTCTGGAGGAAGTCTTGACGGTGGTCGGGGAAGAGCTTGATGACAAGAGAGATCTCATACTTCTCCTCCTTCTTCCTCTCCTTCTCCGTTTTCTCCTCGTTGTTGGGACTATAAGTTTGCTTAAATCGGAGTTCATATGGTTACGAATTTAACTTCAAAAGTTTTCAACTTGATTTTGCCTCAAGATTCGTGCCGATCAAGATAATTTTTTTGTGATATAGCAAGGTTCATTAGATTTATCTTATAGAGATGCTCAATTTACCAATAAGCATGCAAGATGTGAGGATTATTTAGTAATTCAATTAATACCTTGAAGTTTTTAAATGTACTTCAAGTGCTTCATTTGAGCTAAATTAAATTTGAAACGACTTGGTTTTATCACACGAGACATTTAGCTTGGATGTTTCTAAATTATAATTTTAAAACTTTTAATTTAAACATAACATCGAGATTCGTGTTGGATTATGTTAATGTTTGATTGAATCAAGTCATGATTTCTCAACTTTGAAAAAACTCAAAAAATTAAGTTGAAATGCAACTTGCGTTATCATTCGGTCTTACTGAGAAGACAAATAGCCATGAGTAGGTATTTTCATTGGCTGT
The DNA here is from genome assembly GCA_022539455.1 of Dendrobium nobile. Classification (NCBI taxonomy): domain Eukaryota; kingdom Viridiplantae; phylum Streptophyta; class Magnoliopsida; order Asparagales; family Orchidaceae; genus Dendrobium; species Dendrobium nobile. The sequence goes on from CM039735.1 coordinate 18,466,675, forward strand.
TTATTTGAAAGATCTAAGTGCTCGACTTCTGCTAAAAAAATAAAGCTCATTTTAATTTATTAGTCTGGAATTTTGATTATCAAATAAGAGATTTTGAATTCTTAACTTATATATGTGATTTGTATTAATATAACTTAATTAGCTTAAATGTTTAAAAAAAAAACCAAAGATTCTCTGTGCAGACAAATCCAGCCTTTCCCACATGGCCAACGTAAATGTCTGAAACATTTTAAACTACCCACTTGGAGAAGTTGCCCACTCCCCTTAGAATAACGAGGAAAACAATTAAAGAAAGTCCTGATTGGCAGCGTATCTGATTTTCTAAATATTGATTACAGAAACGCCAGAAGAAGATAACATTGCTCCCCATAAAAAAAGCAAAATGCTTAAACAAGCAACACTGTCTTCCTTGACTAATCTCTTTTCTCCTTCTCCCTCTCCCTCTCAGTCTTTTAATTACAGTTCGATTCAGATGCTTGGCGTAGATCTGAAAGCTTGGCTGGCGCCAAACCAGAAATACAAAAGCATTTTTCTGAAGCTGTTTCTCTCTTCTTTTCTTTTCACTTTCTTCTACTACTTCTTCTTCTCCAATTCCATCACCATTTTCTTCTCCTTTTCTCAACGATCTTCCAACTTATTCAAATCTCATCGTTCTTCATCTGGCAATGGTAAGTCACCTCACCTGAAACCAACCAGTATACACCAAATTAACAATTTCCCTCTTGTTCTACCAATGTTGCTTCTCTTTGCTGTTGAATATCTGATAGTGCAGAGAAATGCGATATTTTCACTGGTAAATGGATAAAGAACACAGTAGGACCGGCTTACAACAACGTGACCTGCCCTTTCATTGAACCTCCTCAGAACTGTATCAAAAATGGCAGGCCTGATACTGCTTTCCTCTACTGGAAGTGGAAGCCAGAAGGATGCCATCTTTCTTCTTTAGATGCACCGAGATTTCTGAAAGCCATGAGAAGTAAATCATGGGCCTTTATTGGTGATTCTATACTACGGAATCAAGTTCTGTCATTGATCTGTCTTCTTCAGAAGGTGAAAGCCATTTCCAATTGATTGAAGCTGTTAGTTTTATTGGCATTTCTATTTCACAAATATAGATAATATACAGTAGTTTTATACTATTATATAGATGGAATGACATAAAGGCAACGGTTTGTTTGATTCAGTATAATTTGAATAAGAAATTGTTTATGAATTATATTATTATTAGTATAGTAATTTTATCTAGCATGTGTGTTATAATGCCATTTGTGATAGTCATAATTGGTGTTAATGATTGTTTTTTTTTATCTATTGTTATCATGAATTAAATCGCAAGGAATATAAGTTTTGTTAGAGAGATGGCTGAAGTAATATCTATTAAAAATATGATGATTTCAAAAAGATTTATATAGTTTAGATATATTCATAAAAAATTATAAAATGAACTCATTGAATTTATAAATAAAATTTGTGTGAAAGATGTTGCACTAAGATAGCATTAATAGAAGTTTAAAAAAAATACAAAGGATAAATTTAAGACCATGTGTAGCTATCATTTTGAAATAGTTGCGAAGAGACTAATGATGATGTTATTTAAAAATGCCAGCACTGAAGTAACAAACTAATCACAGAATAGTAGATATTGATGAATCTAATAGTTCTCTAATAGTTCTTTTTGTAAATAAAAAACATTGTATTTGATTAATCTTAAAGATTGCATGAATCAAAAGTAGGATAAAACAACTTGTCAAACATATTGTCAAATTAGTATGATAACATAGACATTCATGCAGATTTGTGCTAATCATTTTTTTCCATACCCCAGGAAGAGGTGCCTCTTGAAGTCTACCATGATGAACAGTTTAAGTCTAGGAAATGGATCTTCACCAACTACAACTTCACCATTTCACTCATATGGTCTCCTCTGCTCATGAAAGCCGAAATCTTTGAGGACAGTGATGGTGTGTCGAAATCAGACATCCAACTTCATCTTGATACCATTGATACCAAGTGGTCTAATGAATACAACAGTTTCAACTACATTGTTATTTCTGGAGGCCAGTGGTTCCTCAAAACAACAATTTATTGGGAGAACAACACTATCATAGGTTGCCATTACTGCCCAAAAAAGAACTTAGTAGAGCTTCCTTTGACCTATTCCTACCGTAAAGTTCTCAAAATAGTCTTTAAGTTCTTCTTATCTGCAAATCATAAGCCTCTTGTAATCTATAGGACATGGTCACCAAGCCATTTTGAATACAAGGAATGGTCTAATGGCGGAAGTTGTAATAAAACAGAGCCATTTAAGGGAGGTCTGATTTATGAAAAAGATGTTGATAAAATGATGAGAGGTATTGAGATAGAAGAGTTTAATAATGCTATGATGAAAAATGCTACAAATCTCAAGCTATTAGATATGTATAATCTTTCAGCACAAAGACCTGATGGGCATCCTGGGCCTTTTAGGAAATTTCATCCTTTTGGGAAAGGGATGAATGATGTGGTGCAGAATGATTGCCTTCATTGGTGCCTGCCAGGGCCTATAGATTATTGGAATGATTTACTAATGGAGATGGTCTTGAGAAAGTGAACTAGAGTTAAGCATTGGATAAAATTGCAAAATTTATCACATTAATATCAACTTTAATATGCAATTCAAGGTGAGCTAAAAGTGCATTGTAACTAAGAATCATAGGTTGAAGAGTACCAATTTGTAATTTTTTTTGGGTTTTCTCTTAATTCTATGGTTTTGTTTTTTTGTGTTTAGCTTTTTTGTGTATCTTTTTAAAAGTTAAACACTTTTGAAGTCATCAAACACAAATGATGAAATTTTTTATGAACAACTTGCATAATGAAGTAAATTAAAGAAGTGTATCAAATGTATATATATTAATTAATGCACATTCATTGGGTTAACTTGACTCAATTTAATTTAATATTTGGTGATTGAGTGTTGTGTTGGAACAAAAGAAGTGTGTCATAGGGTCCAAGATACTATATATAATATCCATATTTGATATGAAATAGATATGCAAACGAAAGAAGGAATCACCCTTGCTATACTTTTTTAGTGGATTAGATCCTTGAAACTCATGTATATTCATGAATCTAGGGACCTTTCTTGAATTTTTTGTGGTGTGTGATAGTTCTTTGAGGATTGCATGAAGGATAGGGCAACAAGCTCTAAATGTTATGAGAAATTGGGTATTTGGATGTCTTGGTTCATTATACAAATTGGATATCAACTTCTTTGCCTTGTGGCATACTTTGATTGCAAAGATTGTTTTGGTGGGATGTAGACCAAAATCATGCACTACAAGTTAGGGTTTTTGAGTGTTTGCAAGCAAATAAAATATTTTTATGAGGTAAGTATGATTGCAAGATTTTCATTGATCTTCATGTTGAGAGTGAGTGTACTTGAGTTTTGGAAAAGGTTGTTGTGTGTTCTCTGATATACATAATTTATAGCTTTTGTGATTAGGACATCAAATCATCTCTCGACTACCATAATTTTAGACTTGATTAAAATGAACCATATAAATCTTAGTTCTCCCTATGTGTGATTTATTTCTCTCTTATATATTTTTTGTTGTGTATCATCACATTTTAGTTATAAAGTTACTTCTACATTGGATTAGGCATTTCAATCTAACAACTTGGAAATGGGGCTTATTTTGAAGCATGGTGGCAAAACATATGTGATATAGAACTTTAATAAATTGAGGAGTTTTATCCATTGGAGAATAAAAAATGTATGAACTTGTAATGGCACTCATGAGATGTTTGAATATGCTTTCTAGGATGAGTAAGGAAGACTTGATAAAAATTAATCAAAAAGCTCATTTGATAATTTAATTGTCATTGGTTCATAAAGTTTTGAAAGAGGTACACATTAACCATTGAAGAATAAAAAATGTATGAACTTGTAATGGCACTCATGAGAAGTTTGAATATGCTTTCTAGGATGAGTAAGGAAGACTTGATAAAAATTAATCAAAAAGCTCATTTGATAATTTAATTGTCATTGGTTCATAAAGTTTTGAAAGAGGTACACATTAACCATTGAAGAATAAAAAATGTATGAACTTGTAATGGCACTCATGAGAAGTTTGAATATGCTTTCTAGGATGAGTAAGGAAGACTTGATAAAAATTAATCAAAAAGCTCATTTGATAATTTAATTGTCATTGGTTCATAAAGTTTTGAAAGAGGTACACATTAACCATTGAAGAATAAAAAATGTATGAACTTGTAATGGCACTCATGAGATGCTTGAATATGCTTGCTAGGATGAGTAAGGAAGACTTGATAAAAATTAATAAAAAAGATCATTTGAAAATTTAATTATTATTGGTTCATAAGGTTCTAAAAGGAAACACTTGTGGAAGATTAGTCATTGAAAATGGAGCCTTTTCACATGACCTAAAAATTCTCCAATAAAGTTTATGAGAAGCAACGAATAGATTTATTTAACATGCTAAAAGATACACCCATGAAGTCATATTTTATTTATTATAATGTTTATAATTATGTGAGGATAATTTCTTAAAATAGGAATCAAACATTATTATAAAAGAGCAAAATGCTTAAACAAGAAACATTGTCTTCATTGACTAACATTACAGGAAAACAGGTCATTTCCGATAGAGGTTCCGGCGAATTTGAAACTATCGCTTAAAGCGACGGTTTAACCGACGGATATGACGACAGAAATCGTCCAGCGTAATTACCGGTGTATAGTACGCTGGTAAGTTTCTTTCATATATAACGCCGATTAATTCCAAGTGGGGTAATAGACTGGCGTATAATATGCTAGAAATTACTGGTGTTTACGCCGGCGTATTTAAAGACAATGAGTTATTAACTGCATATATCTTGCCAGAAATTGAATCGGTGTAATATCCATCGGTCCATCCGCCGGAGAAAGCCCTATTTCCACAATTCTTCCCTTGCTTTCTCATTTGCTTTTGTTCTATTCTCTCTTCACTGTCAAGTTGTGATGATGCCTTGCTAACTTCAGTCGTCCGTTAGCCGCCATTCTCGGCCTCCTCCACCATTATTGGCTTCTGTCAACGTTCTTGGCCTCCGCCGCCGATAAGGTGAGCCGATATTCGTTTGCCCGTACCGGTTCTCATGACAGTTTTCGATCTCTTACGGTAATACTCAAAACTAATTTTTTTTCTTCATTCATGGATGTTCTCACTAGACATTTGCCTGAGGTATTTCCCTAATTAATATATGATATTTGCTTATGATATTCTTATTGTTTATAAGACTAGAGAGGGAGTTGAAGGTAAACTTGAATTATGGATGTGAATCTTAAGTCTAAATGCCTTTATTTGAGTACATCTATAGTTGAGCATATGGAATGTAATTTTAGTAATATTAGTTTTAGTGGGGGGGGGGGGGGTGTGACTTTTAAAAATAAAGTTGGATGGTTGAAGTGGAGGAATGCATTGTACTTGTTTTGTGATAAAAAATTTCCCCTCAAAATTAAGGGAAAATTCTATAAGATGGTAGTTAGACCTGCAATGCTTTATGGTATAAAATATTGGCCATTAAAAGAGAAGCATAATATTAAATTAAGTGTTATAGATGAGGATGCTTAGGTGGATGAGTGGCTTTACTCTTAGATACATAATATAAAAGAGATAGAGTTGCCTTAAATGGTTTTGTTATATAAAATGGAAACCTTCCGATGACCGGCCGGCGACCTACCGATGAAATAGATGAGGATGTTAGTAGTAGAATTCAATTTGGATGTATGAACTGGAGGAATGCATTGGGCTTGTTGTTTGATGAAAAAGTCCCTCTTAATCTTACGGGAAAATTCTATTATATGGTGGTTAGACCTATATTGCTTTATGGTGTAGAATGTTGTCCATTAACGTTCGACCAAATTAATCATAGGGGTTTTGATAGATAATATTTGATGATTTTCAACACTTGTTGGGCACTTTGAAGTTATTTTGCATGAACACTAACCCACCACATACCATTTCCATATTGTTTGATAAGAGTTGAGTTTTGTAGTAAATTCAAAGGTCAACATTCAATATGAGACATTTTGATGACTACACAACTATTAATATTGTTGTTATTGTTGTTGTAAATGTTCTTATTAAATTATTATATTTTACACATTTTTATTTCAGATGGATATCAGAAATCGAAGAAGTTGGATTTATAATTGATTATCATAAGGATGAAAGTCATTAACAGATGAGTTTATTAAAGGGATGAACTATGTCATTCAAACAGCTAGTCAAATGCCTAGTTTCATCTTAAATGGAAAGTTTTGCTGCCCATGTTCCAAATATAAAAATCAGGTGCACCTAAGTCCAGATGATATAATTGTTGATTTATATTCTCGAGGGTTCATGCTAGAATATTGGTATTGGACTTGTCATGGTGAGTATGAGCCATATTTAGATTCTCAGTGTGGTCCATCGATAAGTTCTAATATAGATGAGGAAGATAATATTCAATCTGATCTTGAGGACTTAGTTCATGATGCAACAGGAGTGCACTCTAAACAATACACAGTAGAGTCGCCAAATAAGGAGGCACAACATTTTTATAACTTGTTCCATGCCTCCCAAAAACCAATATGGAAGGGTTGCACAACTCATTTGGAGTTATCTGTTGCTATTAAGATGTAAGGCAGAATATAATATCCCCGTGATTATTTCAATCAATTTATTGGCCTCCTTAAGGAAACCAACCTGACAAATAACATGATTCTTGTAAATTTATATCGAACTAAAAAATTAGTTTTCAAATTGGGTTTGACATATACAAAGATAGATAGTTGTGTCAATGGATGTATATTATGCTATAAGGATGATCAGTCTGAAACTGTATGTCATAACTACATTGCACCGAGATTTAAACCTAAAAATATGTCAAAAAGAAAGCAGAAGGATGTACCATTCAAGAGGATGTTTTACTTTCCTATAATTCCTAGATTACAATGGTTATATGCTTCCATGAGATTTGCAGCACATATGAGATGGCATAACGAGCACATATCGAAAGAAGGTGTGATTACACATCCATTAGAAGAAGAGGCTTGGAAACACTTTGATCGTACAGATCCTACCTTTGCCACAGAAGCAAGGAATGTAAGATTAGGTTTATGTACAGATGGTTTTTCTCCTTTTAGTCACTCTGCTTCACCTTACTCATGCTGGCCAATGATGCTTACCCCATATAATCTTTCACCAGAGTTATGTATGATTGTTCCTTACATGTTTCTAACAATAATCATTCCAGGACCACATAATCCAAAATTAAAGATTGATGTATTCTTGCAACTGTTGATTGATGATTTACGTTTATTATGTGAGGAAGGAGTTATTACATATGATATTTCCATCAAACAAAATTTCTTAATAAGGGCCGCATTACTTTGAACAGTTGGTGACTTTCCTGCTTATGATATGCTCTCAGCTTAGAACAATTCTCAAAAGTTAGCTTGTCCATATTGTATGGAATATACAAAGGCATTCACTTTAAAGTATGGAGTAAAAAATACTTGGTTTGACTGTCACCGCATATTCTTACTTACAGGTCATCCTTTCAGACGAAATAAAGATGCATTCGTTAAAAACAAAATGGTGATTTCGCATCTTCCTCCTGGATTTATTTGTGAAGAAACATTTAAAATAGTTAGTTCCATGCCTACAATAGTGGATTCGCCAGCATTAACTGATTATAAATTGCCAAGATATGGTGTCAATCACAATTGGACAAAAAAATTATATTTTGGTCATTGCCTTATTGGAGGACAAATTTGATAAGACATAACTTGGATGTAATATATATTAAGAATTTTTTTTTGATAACATATTCAATATAGTAATGTACATCAAAGATAAATCCAAAGACAATATAAAAGCAAGGAAGGACTTAAATGATATTTGTAGAAGAAGTGTTAGAGTTGAAGGACGGTGGAAATGATAAACTTCTCAAACGAAAAGCTCCTTTTACATTGACTTTGGAGCATAGATGATTAGTTTGTGACTGGGTAATGTCCTTACAGGTACCTGATGGATATTTATCAAATCTTAATAGATGTGTTGACATAAGAACTGGGAGATTATTTGGATTGAAAAGTCATGACTATCATATCTTTATGTAATGTCTACTATCAACTACATTTAGTTATTTGCCAAATCCAATTTTAAAGTCGTTGATCGAGTTAAGTATCTTCTTCAGGGATTTATGCTCTTCAAAATTAAATATAGAGAATATGATTCTTATGGAGCAACATATCCCTTTCATTTTGTATAAACTTGAAAATATATTTTCTCTAATTTTTTTGACTCTATGGAGCATCTACCAATGTAATTACTATATGAGGCTCTAGTAGGTGACCAGTTCAATATCAGTGGATGTATCCTTTTGAGAGGTACTTAATAAAACTTAAGAAGACTGCTAAAAATAAAACACATCCTGAAGGCTCAATATGTGAAACATACTTAATAATGAGATAACTCAATTTTGCTCATACTACTTTGAGATAACGTTACAATCAAGGAGCAATTCTACACCTCAAAATGTGGGTAAATCCTTAAATGTATCTATTTTTAATGGAAGTGGTGAACTGGTAGGCACTAACACTGTGCACTATTTAACTGATAAGGAGATGATCGTAGCCACTTTATATGTCTTTCTCAATTGTGATAAAGTTGATCCATATCTTGAGTAAGTATGACTTAATTTTTTCATACATTAATTACTCATAAATTCATTCTAAACTAATAATATTTTCAAGAATTTCGTTGATGGTTTTAATACATTTGAACCAGTTGAAGTCCAAAAGTTGGTGGAAACAAAATTTCTGAATTGGTTTAGAAATATAGTATAACCTTCAACTTTTCTTTTCAACTAATATCTCTCGAACATGATATTAATATAATTTATCAACTATGTAGGTGTACACTCAAGGGAGTGACAAGCCTGGGTTACTTGATTTAGCTTGGGGACCAAATAGAGTAGTGAAATGTTATTATATTTTTTTGGTTAATGGTTATAAATTTTAAAGAAAAATATGGTGTGAAGGTATGAAGATAGATAATTATAGAGTATGTGTCACAGGGAACACCCATATAGGTGACGATTCTAAGTATTATGAGGTTTTAGAAGAAATATCATAGTTAGAATATCCTAGTCGTGGGAATAATGTTTATCTATTCAGTTGTGATTGGTTTGATCCCATACAAAACAAAAGAACAAAAATACATCTGATTTACGGTATAATAGAAGTAAAGCGGGCTAGAAAATATGCGAAGTTTGATCCATTCATCATTGCAAGCCAAGCAAGCCAAGTGTACTTTGCCAACTATCTGAGTAGAATACGAGGCAAACAAGATTGGCTTGTAGTTATGAAGAACAAACCTAGGGGTGTAATTGAGTAAACTACATCAATACCTAAAACACATCAAGAAGATTTTATGTCAAATTTAAAAGATATTACAAATGATGTGGATGATCAAATTGTTACTACTGAGAGTGAACTGCAGTTAAAGGAAGTAGATTTAAATATAAACGAAAGTCATGAAAATGAATCTAATAGTGAAGAAGATGTTTCATCGTATAATAGTGAATCAACATAAGGTAAACATCATGACCCTAAATTTTTTTAATTATTATTTCATTTCATTTATTTAATTATTTTCTTCTTATTAAATATTTGATTTAATTTATGTTACTAATGTGTTTTAAATTTCTTTTTGGAAGATGTCTTCAGGTGATAAGTAGAGCAAAGGAATGGTTAAAAAAAATTTATTAGGCAGAAAAAGAAGTTGACTGTTGGCCCTTCTACTGGTTCTATACATACTGAGGGGACTTCTTCATCACAGCCTGCAACTCAGAGTCAGCCTAGCCCACCTTTACCTACTCCTGCATCCAGTAGCCCACAATTTTACTCACCAAATCCATGCTTACCTTCGCCAGATGTAGCGCATACTACTCCCTTCTACCCTTACTTCCCACCCCTAACTCCTGGTGTCCTAGCTACATATCCATATCCACTATATGTCACACCATACTATCCCCCACCACCCTCTCAGCCCACCACAGGAGGACCTTCCACCCCAGTTATAGCAGAGCAGGTAGGGCAAGCAGGGAAGGCAGGGCAGGCAGGGTAGATGATAGATGGTCGCATATTGATTGAACCTGACGGTGATACGTACGTACTCACATAATATTAAATTTGTTTTGTCATTTCATGTTGATTATATTTGTCATGTCAAATTGACTAAATATTTGTTCTAAAATAATATTATTTTTTTACAGATTTTGCCTATCAAAACAAACAACATATAAGATACGGGACATAGTACGGAGTAGGTACTATGCTCCTTATGTTTCTTGGAAGAAAGTACCTAAGACAATACGAGAAATATAGTTTAGAGAGTTTGAGGTTAGTTATTACAAATATTTTCTATATGATATATAAATTTCTCACCTAATAAATATTATATGTTCTCAAATACAGAAAGATTTTTATTGGCTGCCTCAACATAATGATAAAATTAGAAAAAAATTTGAGAAGCATGGGTCGACTCGTATGCGAGATATGTTCAAAGATATTAGAAAGACTGGTGATTGACCACTCTGGATAGCTGAGAGTGTATGGGCTGAGTTGAATGCTGCTTGGGGTATCCTAGAGTATACCAGAAGAAGAGAGCAAAATAGACAGAACCGAGTTTCTGATGTTGGGGGCATGGTTAGTTCCCTTCATACTGGGAGTTCTGTACCACATACTATGCACAGAAGATGTTTGGTAAGGATTTTGCAAATATTTTATTAATTTACTTTAACATGAATACTAATATATGCCTACTATAGAAATCGGTGCTATGTAGAGAGCCGACTCCTATCAAATTGCACAGTCATACTCACAAGTGATAGGATCAGCAATGGGTTGATGAGAGAGCGAGGAAAGCCTATGTAAGTATATAATTTTAAATTTTTTTATATTATGTATAATTTGATTAAATTTTTCATAACTATCGTAGGAGGAATATACACGACTTTGAGAGAGCCAGCTTACAACAATTGAAGGTTTTTCTCTTGGATCGATCGAATATTCTGAGTACCTTATTTGGTCGCAAGCAATAGGAGGGATGCAACATGGAAGAGTGTATGGTTTAGGCTCGCAAGCCCATGTATACGAAGGGCAATCCTCTACTGGCTCCAGCTTCACATCAAGTTCCCAGGACTCTGCATATAGCCAATAGATAGCTGCCCTTGCTGTCGAGCTAGAGCAGGTTAGAAAAACTCAAGTTGACTGGCAGATGTAGATGCAACAACAACAGATGCAGCAGTAGTTGCAAATGCAAAATACTTAATTATTGGATGAAATACAAAAGACGAGAGAGCAGCTTAGTCAGAAGAATATAGTTCTTGAGGCGGAGGAGACTGAATCAGAGTAGTTGTGTCAATTTGAAACTTTTGAATAATTGAATGTTTAATCTTTTGAACATTTGATATGTTTAGATGTTTTTCATATTGTTTAATTATAGGATAAATTGTGTTTTTTTTATATGTATTTGATATTGTTTATATGTTATGAATCAGATGTTAATATTATTTAATGTTTAGATGTAATGTGAATATTTGTTTGCAGGTGTGAAAATCCATTTTGATTGTTGGAAGGCAATTTTTTTCTGTTTGCTATAGGTTTCCAGTGGAAAATTTGCCGGTATGTGCACCACCATACGATACCACAGCTTCTACATGCTATTACTGGTGTAATAATACATTGTTAATACCGGTGGAGTTTACGCTAGTGTTTCTATTAAATCAAGTTTTTGCAATAATTCCGACGTAAGTTCCACCGCTTTTACTGGTGCAAATGTACGCCAGAAATATCGACTGACATTACACAAAAAATTGAGTAAAAAATATGACATATATGCCATCAATTTCCCCTAGTATTTCGCCAAAAGTACTGCCAGAAATATTTCTGTCAAATTTAATGAGTCGAAATATTATTTTTCGTGAGTGTTTTACCGTTGTACAGTTTTTTGACGAAAATTCGTTGGAAAATTGTAATTTCTAGCATTTTTTCCTTTGTTCCGGCAGATATGTTCCTTCGTTAATCATATATTTTTCCTGTAGTGTAATATTTTTTCTCCTTTCCCTCTCACTCTCAATCTTTTGCTTACAGTTTGATTCGGATGTTTAGTGTAGATCTGAAAGCTTGGATGGCTCCAAACTAGAAATACAACATCATTTTCTGAAGTTGTTACTCTCTTCTCTTCTTTCCACCTTCCTCCACTACTTCTTCTCCAATTCCATCACCATTTTCTTCTCCTTCTCTCAACCATCTTCTAACTTATTCAAATCTCATCATTCTTCATCTGGCAATGGTAAGTCACTTGAGACCAACCAGTGTACACCAATTTAACAATTTTTCTCTTGTTCTACCAATATTGCTTCTTTTTGCTATTGAATTTCTGATTGTGCAGAGAAATGCGATATTTTCACTGGTAAATGGATAAATAACACAGTAGGACTAGCTTACAACAACAAGACCTGCTCTTTCATTGAACCTCCTCATAACTGTATCAAGAATGGTAGGCCTGATACTGCTTTCCTCTACTAAAAGTGGAACCCAGAAGGATGCCATCTTTCTTCTTTAGATGCACCAAGATTTCTAAAAGCCATGCGAAGTGAATCATGGGACTTTATTGGTGATTCTATACTATGGAATCAAGTTCTGTCATTGATCTGTCTTCTTCAGAAGGTGAAAGCCATTTCTAATGGATTGAAGTTGTTAGTTTTATTAGCTTTTCTATTTCACAAATATAGATAATACACAGTAATTTTATACTCTTTTCTAGATGGAATGACATAAAGGCAAAGGTTTCTTTGATTCGGTAAAATTTGAATATCAAAATTTTTTATGAATTATAATATTATTAATATAGTAATTTTATCTAGCATATGTTATAATGAAATTTGTAATGGTCATAATAGGTGTAAATGATTGTCTTTTTTTATATGTTGTTATCATGAATTAAATTGCTTGATATCTTTAAATGTTAACAAAGTAGGGTTCAAATGTGAGATTATAAAGAAGTCATGAATAACTATATATGATCAACATAAGGGTTGATAGAACATTAAATATTATGACTGATGTTTGGTAAAGTAAGGAAGGATAAATTGAGAAATATTAGTTTTGCTAGAGAGATGGTTGAAGTAATAGCTATTGAAAATATGATGATTACAAAAAGAACTATATAATTTAGATATTTTCATAAAAATTTATAAAATGAACTCATTGAATTTATAAATAAAATTAGTGTGAAAGATGTTGAAAACTAAGATAACTTTCATAGAAGCTGAAAAAAAATTGCAAAGGATAAATTTAAGACCAGGTATAGCTATCATTCTGAAATAGTTGGGATGAGACTCCTAATGGTGTTATTTGAAAATGCTAGCACTGAAGTAACAAACTAATAATAGAATAGTAGATATTGGTGAATCTAATGGTTCTTTGTGTATATCCAAAACACTGTATTTGATTAATCTTAAAGATTGCATGAATAACAAGTAGGATAAAATAAATCATTAAACATATTGTTAAATTAGTATGACGAGATAGACATTCATGCAAATTTGTGCTAATAATCATTTTTTTCATACCACAGGAAGAGGTGCCTCTTGAAGTCTACCATGATGAACAGTTTAAGTCTAGGAAATGGATCTTCACCATATACAACTTCACCATTTCACTCATATGGTCTCCTCTACTCATGAAAGGTAAAATCTTTGATGACAATGATGGTGAGTTGAAATCAGACATTTAGCTTTATCTTGACACCATTGATACCAAGTGGTTTAATGAATACAATAGTTTCAACTCTATTGTTATTTTTGGTGGCTAGTGGTTCCTCAAAACAACAATTTATTGGGAAAACAACACTATCACAGGCTGCCATTACTGCCCAAAGAAGAACTTAGCATAACTTCCTTTAACCTATTCCAACAGCAAAGTTCTCAACTAAGTCTTTAACTTCTTCTTATCTGCAATCATAAGCCTCTTGTAATCTATAGGACATGGTCACCAAGCCATTTTGAGTACAAGGAATGGTCCAATGGCGGAAGTTGTCATAAAATAGAGCCATTTAAGGAAGGCATGGTTTATGAAAAAGATGTTGATAAAATATGAGAGGTATTGAGGTTGAAGAGTTTAATAAAGCTATGATGAAAAATGCTACAAATCTCAAGCTATTAGATATGTATAATCTTTCAGCATAAAGACCTGATGGGCATCCTTGGTCTTATAGGAGATTTCATCCTTTTAGGAAAGGGAGGAATGATGTGGTGTAGAATGATTGCCTTCATTGGTGCCTGCCAGGGCCTATAGATTCTTGAAATGATTTACTAATGGAGATGGTCTTAAGAATGTGAATCAGACTTAATCATTGAATAAAATTATAAAAATGATTACATTAATATCATCTTTAATGCTCAATTCAAGGTGAGTTAAAAGTGCATTGTAGCTAAGAATCATCAGTTGAAGGGTACCAAATTGTAATTTTTTGGGTTTTGTTTTATTTGTGTAGCCTGTTAAAAGTTCAACACTTTAAGTCATCAAAGGCAAATGATGCAAATTTTCATGAAGAACTTGCATAACGAAGTAAATTGAAGAAGTGAGTTATGCAAAAATTGAACAAAATATTTTTATGTATATATATTAATTATTGCACATTCATTGGGTTAATTTCACTCAATATAATTTAATATTTTGTGATTGAGTGTTGTGTTGGAACAAAAGAAGTGTATCATAGGATCCAAGATACTATATATAATATCCATATTTGATATGAAATAGATATGCATGTGAAAGAAGGATTGACCCTTACTATACTTTTTTAGTGGATTAGATCCTTGAAACTCATGTATAATATTCATGAATCTAGAGACCTTTCTTGAATTTTGTGTGTTGTATGATAGTTCTTTAAGGATTGCATGAAGGATAGGGTAACACAATCTAAATGTTATGAGAAATTGGGTATTTGGATGTGTTGATTTATTTTACAAATTGGATATCCACTTCTTTGCCTTGTAGCTTACTTTGAGCTAGTGCAATGATTGTTTTGGTAGGCTGTAGACAAAAAACATGCACATCAAGTTAGGGTTTTTGAGTGTTTGCAAGCAAATAAAATATTTTTATGTGGTAAGTATGATTGTAAGAGTTTCATTGATCTTCATGTTGATAGTGAGAGTACTTGAGTTTTGGAAAAGGTTGTTGTGTGTTCCCTAATATACATATTTTATAGCTTTTGTGATTAGGACATCAAATCATCTCTTGACTGCCATAATTTTAGACATGATTAAAATGAACCATATAAATCTTAGTACTCTCTATGTGTGATTTATTTCTCTCTTATATATATTTTTGTTGTTGATCATTGCATTTTATTTATAAAGTTACTTCTACATTAAATTAGGCATTTCATTCAAACAAATTTGAAATGGGGCTTATTTTGAAGCTGGTGACAGAAAGCGTGTGATATAACACTATAATAAATTGAGGAGTTTTAGCCATTGGAGAATAAAAAATGCATGAACTTGTAAATGGCACCACTCATGATATGTTTGAATATGCTTGCAAGGATGAGTAAGTAAGACTTGATCAAAATTAATGAAAAAGCTCATTTGGCAATCTAATTGTCATTAATGGCTCATAAGGTTTTGAAAGAGGCCATAAAGGGAACACTTGTGGAAGATTAGTCATTAAAAATGGAGCCTTTTCACATGACCTAAAAATTCTCCAATAAAGTTTATTAGAAGCAAAGAATAGATTTATTCAACATGATAGAAGATACACCCATTAAGTAATTTTTTATTTATTTTAATTTTTTGTTGATTAGTTGAAATAGGAATCAAACATTGTAATTATTTTGATATTAAAATTTTTGCCTTATCAACATTTAGTTAACACAATATTACGTAAAAGAGATAGAATTAACTTAATAATACAATAAAACTTAAAGTTTTCAGTCGTAGAATCCACAGAAATGTGTCGTTGGAATCACCAACCAGAAAACTAGTAGTGAAACCATAAAAAATACTCATATAATTTCCAAAATTTTTCTGCATGAATATTGTTAGAAATAAATAAATTATTTTTTAGCAGAATTTCTATCAAAAACATGATAAAAATTTTGAGATATTTTTCACATCCAACGCCTACATTCCATTTCACAGTTTTTGCATCTTCCACTCCCTCTTTTAACTCATTTTATCAGGATTCGCTCTGTTGACTATTTCAGTGGCTTTCAATAAAATTCTTCAATTCTACCATTTTTTTGGGTTAAGCCCATATATGGGTGGGATTTTATATCATTAAAAGCAAAATTACAAGTTCCTTATGAGGAATCTGCAGCCCACTACTACTTTAAGAGCTTTAGTACAAATCAAATTAAAACCTTATAAAGCACATTATCCCAAACTAGATACAAGAAAATTAAATAAAGAAGCCTACAAGCAAAAAGCCAAAGCCCAAACAATGAAATATGAAATAGCTCTTGCCAGAAAAAGGATCATCAATAGAAAAACAAATAAAACAAAATTATGGACCATCAAGAACATCAAAGGAAACTGCATAGATAACTATAAGACCACCAACAAATCCACCCCAATAGAGCAATATACTAACACTTGAAATAAAAAAGGCTCATAGAAAATTGGAGATAACAAAAGTTATAAAACGCATAAATAATGAAGGGATAGAAACACAAACAAAGGAAATAACCCACAATCACAACCATCCAACAGGTCAACCACCACACACAACAATCAAACCACTCTATAAGAGCTCGACCATAATACACAACAACAAGAACCCCCATCCACACAAAAAAAAAGTCAAGAAATAGGATAATAAACAAAACTACCATCACCTACAACCATAAAACCAGAAAAAGTTCTAACGAGAGCACATATGAAAATAGGGAAAGCACTTGCTAGGGTGAAAACACCACTAAGAGACCACACCAACAATATAAGTAGTTAACCATAAACATATCAACCTCCTTCCAATACCACCAGCCACCAAACCCCAAAAAAGGATAACCTGGTAACAAAGAAGACAAAAAAACACAAGCAGAGTCACACCCAAATTAAGCATCAGAGAAACACTAAGAACCAGCCACCATAGGCCAACTAGAATAGCACCCACACAATAACCACAAGACTAAGATAGACAAATAACAAACACAGAGCAATAGAGAAAGACCAAAACACCCAACAATTAGCACCTCCCAATAAAACACTAGAGAATTCCAGAACGAGTTGAAACATCCAGCCAACACATATAACTAACTACAGAGCATAATAATAGAGAAAATCATTATGAATGGTTTTGGAAGAAGAAATAGATCATGTGACTCTAACTTCAGAGTAATTGATATTCAGAACTTTCTTTTTTACTTTTCTTATTTTTCTTACTAGTAAATAGAGTGAAATCATCTTTAGACATATGGTCTATGTTCAAGTCATCATCCTTCAGAGAAGAATTTTAATTAGGAACACCATTAGCAGAATTATTTTCAACTTCTTCCCAATTAGATACCGACTGACCTAACGGTCTCAACCAGTAAGAGTGATCAATAGTAGACTAATTAGGTTTGAAATTAGAGGGATCAATAGTAGACTAATTAGGTTTGAAATTAGAGGAATCAATACCAAAACAAGATGAAGTAATATTCACATGGTGGGGCTGGGGTATCCTATAAGGGGTTAGTGGAGATAGTTTTATCTTCCATAGGGTCCAAAATGATATTTTCAATGGTTTGCTCCCTAATGTTGCCATCAAAGGAAGCAGAGAAATATCATTCTCTACCTTTTGAAATAATTTATTTAAGATACCAATCATTATTTTCTTAATTTTGACTTATATTATTTAGGGCTTCAACCTTTTAAAGAGAATTGTTAGATATATACTATATTTAAGATTACATGCATTTTTGTAAAAAAATATTTATATATTTTGATAGAATTAAATTTTATTTTTAGATCTATAATTGTGTATAAGTGGGTTTAAATGCAATATATATATTGTTTAGGTTATGTGTTATGAACATATTTGATCAATATTTAAGTCATCATATTAGAGCTCACGAGACATCCTATATTGTTTAGAAGAAATACATCTCCTCTTTCAATATATAGCATGATTTAATAAATTTTTTGAGAAATGCATTTTCTTCTCATTAACTCATCTTTCCAATAGATAAAGATTTTATAAAAATCATTAGATAAATATAAATATATAAGTTCGTAAGTTTTATAGTAAAGATAATAATGATAAAGTAACTAAAACATAGCCACCCATTGCTAACTTGCAACCTATAATAACATGCATTTTGATCGAGGTAAATAATTTTTTATGGAGTCAATGTAACTCCAAATTGCAAAATGTCTTCTATATAGTTTTGATATAATAATATTTTACTTATATGATTTTTTTAAAAAAATGTTTTAGATGCTCGTGAAAATTCTTAAGAAATTGACTCATGTTGATACAAGTGAGAATTTTGGGACTGTTAGGTGTCTGTTTTGCAGACTAATTTTATTGATATTTTTTAAATAAAATGATTTATTTTAAGGATATATTTTTATAATTTATAAACCCTCAAAAGAATTATTATGAATTTTATACTAAAAGAAATTAATTAAATTTATCATATAATATTAAATTATTATTTTATTCCTATATATCTAAAACCATTATATAAATTTATTAAACTCATTTGTTTCTCCCTAAGCTTTCGGTAATAGAGAATGAGAAGAGAAATTAAGAGAGAAAGTGGAGAGAGAGAAAACAGAAATCCATATTTGGAGGTCGCAAAATAATTTTTGTTAGTCGCCAGTTAAGAGATTACTCATCTCATTGTAATAAACTTTTACCCTATTTCTGATTTTAAAGATTTTTTTTTTTGATATTTTTTGTATCAAATTTGTATTTTTGATATCAAAAAATAAGAATAATTTTATATTGATAAAACTTTCACCACATAACTTTTTACATGTAATAGAGATTGAAATTATTAATATTTTGAGTATTTATTTGAGATTTTTCATTGAGGGGTTTTAAAAATATAACAATTTTAGCCTACTCTAAAATTTATTTTGATGTCTGAAATTAGTGATTCAGTTAAATAAAGCTTTAGAATATTATTTTATGCAATATTTGATAATTTGATTAAATTCTCAAATGTGAATTTTTACTCAGTATGAATTTTTTATCCACTCGTAGAACAATTTAACATTTTTTGAATTAAGCTCAATTGTGAATTATTTACTGCAATATATTAGAAATGAATATGGATATATGATTGAGAATACTGTTATAGTATTATGATAATAATGTGTGCATAATGGATAAATAATGAGTAGTTGGAATGTTGATTAGAAACTAATTGACCTAGCTATATAGGATGGTGGGCTAATGGACTTTCTTTTAAATATTATGATTTAGTGTTATCCTCTACTAATTCACGTGATACACTGATTGAGAGTTATAAAGAGATTATTACTATGTTAATGGATAAAGAGTGATGATTTTGTTTACTTAGCTAATGATTTACTGATACTAATATAATAATGAAAAAAACTTATGATAGTTAAGACTTTTTACTAATTTAGTGTGACTATTAAAATGCATATTATTAAGATATTATTTATTTTACTGTATAGATTTATTTTGACTGTATTATTTTACTTCTTATATCAATGAACTATTATTAACATATATATTGATACTATTTGATAATAGTGATTCAATTTACTTATATTAAGCATGTGATATACTAAGCACATGATATAGAATACTTGGATAGCATGTGTGTATTCTTATATGATTTTATGACATTGATTTGAATGCAACAATCTTTATTAATATTATGATTAGATACTTTATCTAATTTTTTATAGATTAGTATTACAGATATGTTGATTGCTTTATAGATTTGATACTTGTATTGGTTTACTAGCTTTCGTACCATAATATTTCATTATTTATAAATTCTACCACTAATGCATATGAGTTTTATTATTTCTACACTTATTCAATGATCATATGAATGTAACTACTATAATTTGACTAACATGCATATCGTTCCTTTATTATACATTGAATTCAATTGTAGATTCTTGTGACCTACTCGAATTTTTAGGTCATTATATGTGGTTAAATAATTTCAGGTCAGTGAAGAAGATCGAGAGTATGAGGCTGGTCATGATTTCTTCAGGTTAAAATTCTTTTTATTTTAGTTAATCTTTTATACTCATGACAGAAAAGTAAGATATGATTATACAGATCCTGAGTAGTGTATATAATTTTTGAGAATGAATATAGATTTATATATTGATATCTTAATTGATAGTTTTATTTTTGTTACTATTGATATTAATAAAAAAATTAGATAGCTCTAGTTATTATTTATTAAAATATAAAAGAATAACTCTTCTAAATTAAATTCTGGGCATTACAATTAGTATCAGAGCATAATTATTAGAAGAATTAATTATTGTCAGAGCTATAGAAATTGATTTAGAGTATGATAAAATGGGTATTTTTAGGTGCATTATTTTACATACATAGTTGCACGTATATATTATTCAGATCATACTAAACTATTTAGGAGAAGATTTAAATGGATCATCTAGAGTAAATTATACTAAATGAGTAACATAATGCAGCTCTTGTGCCATCAAAAAGTATGATGCAATTGGCTACTATTATATCATAAGTAATGGGGGATGCATATAGTGAATCAGTTGGAAGAAAAGAAGAAGAGGGAGACAATCACTTACAAATATTTTATAAGTTGAAGCCTCTATTGTTCAAGGAGTTGTAGGACCTCAGGCTGCAAAAGATTTGTTACTAAGGATAGAGAATTTTTTTGACAACATATAGTGTCTAAAGACCCAGAAGGTACCATTAATTGTATTCCTGATTGAAGGAAAGCTAGAGAGATGGTGGATTAGACAGTAGAGAGAGAAATTTTAAGGGAAGACTAATACTGAGATCACTTGGGTTGAGTTCATACAAAAATTAGATCAACATTGAGGTTGTTTGTCAAAGTATTACTCTATCACATTAACCTGCATAGAAGAGATCATGAGAATCCACCAAGGATGTTTAAATTATTCAAGGTTGTTTGTTAGAGCTTACTCGATGACATTAACATATATTGAAGAAGACAAGTGAATCCACCAAGGATATTGTGGGCTCCGAAAATTCGGCCCCGGCCTTCCCGCCGTGCGATTTCTTTTTATTATTTATTCGGCGAGGGGAGTTCTAACGGATATGTTCCGGGGTAAATTTTGGAAGGCAGATGGGTTTGTAGATAAGACACCACCCAGAGATTTCGCCCTCATTTTGCGAGGACTTTATGATCTGAGTTCTGGTTTCCTATAGGCGCAAGCCCCTATAGTTAATTATCCCTCCCGATAACGAGAGAGAACTTTCGATTAAGGCTAGTCATCGATCAGATACGTAGAATATACGTGTTATCTGGCGTATAGTAGCAGCATTGGATATTGGTATTGAGGATTGGAAGTTTGGAATTTGAAGGGTTTGGATATTGGGAATTGAAGAATTGAGTTTTTGGATTTGGAAATTGGTTCGAAAGATTTGATATTTAAATAGAAACTGCACCATCCTACACTTAAAGCGGATGGTGGGGGAATGGATGATGGGCCCGATCAAGATCCCATGGCTCCGTCGTCCCGGGCCATCGTGGTCCCTGGTCTACTTAGTCAGAGGAGGTAGTCGACCCAACCTGACAGAAGGATCCTTGTCGGCAGCCATGGGTTGCTTCGTCCAAGGGGACCTTGTAGACCTGGGATGGGTATTTGCCTAAGGGGACAAATTTAAATCCACCTTAGCTGACAGAGGGCTTTGTGCCATATCGATCATATCCTATTGATTCATATCTCAAGGATTTGATGCCAATAAGGAGCGTATTGGCTCTGGCCATAACTGATATATCGTGGTGCCATTTGGCGGCAAAACCACTCGGTTCAGAGGGCCCCGGGTCGTCATAACCGTTTATCCTGCGGTGCCATTTGGCGGCAGACTGCTGGTTAGAGGACACGTACAACGTCCTTACTGGCAGAAGATTTGTTTGAGAATGGATCCTAGTAATATTTTCGACTAGGCATTTGGCTCTTTGTGAGCTAGAGTTTACTTGAATTTGTCCACCCCGGCAGACTGTTGCGGAGGGTGGATGGATTTTGCTTTAAGTGTTTTGATGAATTTATTTCAATTTTAAATATTTGGGATTTGTAGAGTTTGGATTTTAGGTGAACTTTTAGGAGACATTTGAAAAATGCCCGAAATTAACCCCTCCGGTTGAGATATTTATTCAACACGGCCATCATCGGGGTGTTTTGGGGTCATTTCCTTTTGTTGATTGAACCCTGTCAACTCGACCCTGTCAACTCGATCGGGCTGTTGATCAAGGATCGGGTTCCTCATAGGCTTTATGCCTTTTGTTCATGATTTTTCTTGATTTTAGGCCTTGAAGGCCTAAAAAGAATGTATTTAAACAAATACACCGGTCGCTACAACTGTGTATTTTGTTAGGTAGTTCGAATCTTGTCGACTTCTATTGATCCGTATAGAAGGATCGGATCCGAACTTGAATTAACTTGTTAACCCGCGTAGCATCCATAGGCATCACGTGTGTACCAATAACACGCTCGCCAGGGCCCATGCGGGTTATTTTTATATATCCCCTGTAGTGTATCTATGTGTATACATTCTCTAGTGCACGTGCAGGGGTATTTTGAAATATTTATAGTTGTGTAGATAATTGACATTTGAATACACAACATTTGATTTCAAAGCTTATACACGCCTTCTGTCCGCTAGTACGAGTGTTGCGGATCCGGTGGCGATTTGGCCTTGATGTTGATCCCCTCCCCCTTTCTCATTCACCGGGGGGAGGACTTTGATATTTGTAGATGTGAATATCGCCTTCTTCCTGAATATGTAATCAAGAAGAAATTTTGGAACACCAGGAAGTTTGGTTCTAATTTGTTCAAACATTTCCTTTCTGATTCTGCAAGGGAATGTACTTTTCGTACATCGGGCTGCCTTTGTACCCGGTGTACTTGTAGATTTTAACTATCACTATCGTAGGTGATATCAATACTTGTGTCCACAGTGGTTCGCTATGCTTACGAGGTTCTCACTATTGTTATCCACAAGTGGTTTGTAGTCATTCGCAGGGGACCGGTTGTATCCATTACGAGCTCCTGAAAATGTTTGTAGGAGACCCATCAACATCAGTATTGTGTCCACTTTTCACCAATCTCAGGTGGGCTGATGTCTGCATTTATTTGTAAAGGATGGATCTTTAATTATTGATTTCCAGTATTGCCTTCTCAGCCAACAGATAACCGTAGGGATCGTAGTAGGAGATATTTGTACTTGTGCCCACAGTGGTTCATTGTACTTGCAACACACTGTTGTTATCCATAAGTATCCATTTGCAGGGGACCCGTTACAGCCACTACGAGTTCCTGGAACTGTTTGTAGGAGACCCTTGTTTCTTGCATCATATCCACCCTTTCACCAATCTCGGGTGGTCTGATTGTACTTGTTTGTAGGGGGGCGGATCCTCCATCATTGGTCTCCCATATTACCTTCTCAATCAACAGGCAATTATAGGGATTGTTGTAGGAATTAACACATCTTTCGTGTGCACCGGGATTTCATCTCCCGCTTGTAACTTGTTAATTTAGAGAACTGTGCATTTAGACTCTGATTGGTTCATTCACCCAAAGTTCCAATTCTATGTATTCCATCGGACCCGAGTTCAAAGTTCAACTCATGCTTAAATCTCCCTCGTTGTCCTTGAAAGTGTGGTGCATTTGACCTCGTAGGAACTATTGTAGGAGTTCGTTATATTCAAGGTCTTGTAGTTTGAGTTTCCCGTGTGTGATCCAAACTTTGATCTTTGCATGTGTTTTGATCCAAATTCAGTTTCATTTATTCTTGAATTCATCAAGTTTACATGTCCCCGCTTAATGTCATATAGCCCGAGTTCAAGTACGTGCTCAGAGTACATGTTCAACTTGATTGTTCATAGTTCGTCTAAGTTTGAGCTCTCTTGCATTTAGTTCGTTTGAACTTGAGTTCCCTTGCATGTGATTTAGTCAGGTTCAAATTCTGCTCAAAAATTTACAAGTTCAAGTCTTTGTTCAGGATCTTCTGAAATCTTTGCAGATACAATTGCCTGCTCAGATTGATTTGAATTCAGTTCCATTTTGATTTCATTTTATTTGGATTTTGACCTTTAAAAATCATTTAGAATTTTGTTCAGATTTAGGTCCACAAGTTCACTGTTTTTCGTATGAGTCTTCTGCTCATTCAATTCAAGTTCTGTGCATTTTTGTTCAAGTACATGTCTTATGTTGTTCTTCGTATTGTTGCTGAAATGATGTCTTCGAATTTGTTCAAGTCATTGTATATTTCAGTGAAAATTTGGCAGCACCCCGGCATATCCCCCGTTTGGGGGAAAACAGGGGAGCTGGGCCTTCCCACCACGCTACTAGAGCGTGTATGGTAGGTGTCCGTAGACACCGCGGCCGTATAAATTTTCATCCCACCACGCTACAAGAGCGTGTATGGGGCCTTCAGCAGTACCCGTACAGCGGAACAGCAGTGACTCTCCCCACCACGCTACAAGAGCGTGTATAGGGCTTCCCCACCTCGTCGTATGCTTCGCACCGGGCTCCCTCCTACCGTGCTACAAGAGCGCGTATAGGTGGTTCCCCTGTCCGCTGCAAACGTCGAGGATAGGATTTAAGTCAGATTTTTATACCTTTGAAGACCGGCGGTGTCGGCTGGAGGAGGTGGCTCGCGGATCGAGGTGGGAGGGGATTCCCTTTTTTTTAATTATATTTAAATTAAATAATTATAATTAATTAAAAAAATTATTTTTAATTAATTAGTTATAATTAATTATAGTTAATTAATATAATTAATTAAAATTTATTAAAATCAATTAAAAATCATTAGTTATAATTAATTATAACTAATTGAAAATTAATTAATTTTAATATATTATAATTAATTAATAATAATTAATTTGATAAATTATAATTAATTAAAATTAATTCTAATTACAAATTATAATTAATTAGATTAATTATAATAATTTAATTAAAATTAATTAATGATTAATTATAATAACTATAATTAATTAAAAATAATAATTATAATTAATTAAAATTAGTTAAAATAATTATAATTAAATATTTATAATAATTTTTTTTTAAATCCCTCGATTCGACGGGTTTATGGAATTTGGCTGAGAAGCACACGAAAGGGATTAAGTTACCTTCACCACCAGCAAGCTCCCGTCGTTCTTCCGATCAAAATGGTGTAACTTCCGGTCCAACTTCCGATCAGAATGCCGTAACTTCCGTCCCGACAGGTAGGGAAAGTCGTCGAAGCAACGAAGTCGAACAGCAATGGGGACGCCGAAGGAGCGAGCTCCCGTTCCTACTTCCGATCGAAATGTCGTTCCTTCCGGTCCTACAGGTAGAAAGTCGTCGAAGGAGAAGAGTCGAACGGCCACGGAGGACCGAAGAAGCGGAGAAGCAACGCCAAAGGGAGAAGGTTTCCTCACAGCGAGTGTGCTCCCGTGCCTGCTTCCGATCGGAATGTCGTAATTCTGATCCGACTGCAAGGGAAAGTCGTCGCAGGAGCTTCGTCGAACAGCCATTGAGGAGTCAGAGAGGGAGAGAGTGAAGTAGAGAGCGATCGAGAGAGAAAATGAGAGAGTTGGAGCGGAGAGAGCAGTTAACACGATGTAGAGGGACATCCGATCGTGCGAGGTCGTGGGCGACGACGTGCTGAATTCGACGCTCGAACGTGGCCGAACAGGTAGGTAGGATTTTATTTTATTTTATTTTTTTTAGTTTTCTCGATACAGAGGTCAACAAATATTTGTCTTATCTAAGATTTTTTGTCAGAGCATTGCTTAATAATGTTAACCTTTGTGGAGGAGGTTGAATTAAATCCTTCTGGAATCAATTATACCTTAATTAGGAGAGAAAAATACTGCATGTATCCTAAATTAAAGATGAATACTGATCTATAATTAGATAGTTACTACCTTTTGAGGTTGAGGTTAAGACCTTTGCACAAAAAGTAGAAGTTCGACTAGGGACTATATAGAGCTTGTAATCTATTATAAGCAACCTTATATTTACTGGGAGTTTTATGAAAAATGGTTTCCCAAGACATTATATTGGAAGTTAAAGGTATTTAAGGAATCTTCTTGGTCAAGTTACCTTTCATATTGCAACCAAGGTTGCTCCCTAGTTCAAATTTACTTCCTCGAATATGATGCAAGTATGGATGATAACCGATGAAAGATAAAATAATACATATTTAGTATGGTAAAGAGGTTGCACTTAATATTGACTTGATAGAAGATCATGGTAAATATATGAAACCGCTTTAACTATGCTTAGATTATTGACATAAACGACCTTCCGAGGTTATAGAAAAGGTTACCTCGTAGTTAGAAATCATTTTCCATAGATTATCCCAAATAATTACGTCCTAAAATATTACAATGGTAAAGAGAGATATAGTTTAGCATCTTATCTTTACACGAAGATCCAACACATAAACATATAAGAGAGTAGGGGTGTAGTTTTAATAAGAGACACCAAGAGTTTTACGTAGAAAACCTTAAAAAGGGGAAAACAACCATAAGGCCTGGACGAGTTTGAATGAATCCACTAGTGCTGATTGTTGAGTAAAAATGAGGCCTTTCCTTATGGGGAAGGCTTTATGTAGCAAATATATATTATATAGTGTCGTTACATGGCAACTATTCGTAAAAGAGTGTTGGCATTTCTATTTGATCATTAGGATTATATTTGGGTGACTAAGGTCAAAAGATTGTTGTAAGTGAGTTACAGAGGTTGGAGTGGAATGTAGTTGGTGGGTAACTTTGCTAGGAGGGATCGTAGTCGACAAACGTCAATGTTCGAAAGGATAGAAATGGATAGGTGACAGTAGCCAGAATGGACGATAGTCGGTGGGTGGTAGTAGTCAGAATGAATCATAGTAGGTGAGGAGATGGTGATCAGAATGGATAGTAGTTAACAGGCGATGGTGATCAGAGTGTACCATAGTCGGTGGACAATGGTGGTCATAGTGGACCATGGTTAGTGGGCGACGGTGTCAGAGTGGATCATAGTCAACGGGAGATTGTGGTCAGAAGGTCCATAGTTTAGTAATTATGGTCAGAGGGACTATAGTCGGGCAATGGTCAGTAGCTGGGTTGAAGTCCGACAAATGTTAGTGGTCGAGAGAAAGTCTAGCGACAGTCGCTGGCCAAGACGTGGCCGAGGTGGAGTCTGGTGGCAAGATATTTTCTAGATTTCTTTTCTCTTCTTTCTTTTGCTTGCCCCCTCCTCTTTAGTAAAGAATGAGAAGTCTATTTATCTTTTTTTTAGAGTGGTTTGCCTTTAATTAAAGAGAAGATTAAGGGCATATTTGGAGTGTTTTAAATGGACGGTCGATATCAACTACCATGATCATGAATCATTTATAAAAAATTTGAGTATCTTAATATTGTCAGAATTCAGTGATTTTTGATTTGTTGGATTCGACTCGTCGATTTGCTCGATTCGACTATAAGCATGCCATATTTGGATATCATTTGGCTATCTAACTAATGATATATATAAAGCTTTCAATAGGCTTTACGCCCTCAATTTGGACCCATTTGAGTTTTCTTCGTGATGTTCAGTTTAACTATAAGTTTACTGAAATTGGAGTTAAGTTTGTTTTAGTTTTAATTCTAAAAATTTTCAATTCATATTTGCATCAAGATTCGTGCTCAGCAATATTTTTTTTATGACATCAATTCTAATTTTTTTTTTAATGTATGAGTGCAATAGCTTTTATCCCTAAGTTAGAGTTAGTGGTGCATATATTGAATAATATAGGTGTCAATTGAAAGTTCAAAAAAGTAATCTTTGAGTGGCGACCAATTAATAGGTTAAAAATGACTCATAAACCAACATATATAAATTGATGTCTTGGGCATAGTATAAGGCCTATAAAGAACTTAACAATTACTTATAATGGCTTAAATAAGATCCATGATAATTTTGTGTTATTTTCATTTAATAAAAAAAATTATTAAATGACACTACATAAGATTTGTTAAGTCAAATCACAAATGAGTTAATCCTAACATGTATGATATGCAATCCTATATATGCTATATCCCACTATGTAATGATTTCAAGTTTATTTTAGCCTAAAAGTGATCAAATATTAATGGGCAAGATAAAGAAAGATATCCTAATTACATGCATAAAAGAGAATAAAAGTCCTCTGCTATGCACATCCATCAACAAATAAAATTATGATATATACCAAAATAAAATCTCTCTCTCTCTCTCTCTCTCTCTCTCTCTCTCTCTCTCTCTCTCTCTCTCTCTCTCTCTCTCTCTCTCTCTCTCTCTCTCTCAATCTCCAATCATGATTAATATGATTCATCATCATAATATCATGATTAATAGGGTTCATCATAGTACAAATTTGTCAAGTTTAAGAGCGACTTAGTTTTAGCATTGGAAAGTCAATAAAATTATTTTAGAAAATTAAGATAAGAAAATTTTTACACCATTTTCTTTAGCAAAAGTTTACTCATTTAAAAGATCATAGAATGACAAGATTAGGGAAAAAAAGATGAGGAACAAATAAATAAATATCATAAAAATTTATTAAAATTCACAAAATTTGTGTCCTTGGTCCAATTATTTGATTTCATGGAGGAATGATCTTTCTTTTTCATCTTTGTATGAATCTTAAGCATATCTCCTTAAACTAAATATGCCTAATGAGAATTGTTAGCCTCACTTTTAGAGCAAAGGTTGTTAACCGGAGATAATCTATTTTCAAATCAAATCCATTCAATGAGGACAATCAAATCTCATTTTTAAAGGAAGGAAAGATTCTTGTTATATATATTATTAATCTCAAACACCAATCCTTATATTTAATTCATCCAAATGAAGATAATAAAGACCATTTTAAGGGAGATTGAAAATTTATCATTTGGATTATAAATCATGAACACCCTTTCTTAGTTCTAATCCATTCTAATCCCATTTATAACGCATAACCTAGCTATCCCCTAGAGATTATAATCCTTAGACTCCTCTTGTCATATATAATCCTTTCAAATGAAGATAATAAAATCCAATTTTAGGGCAATGAACCTTTGCTATATGGACTGAAAACTTCAAACACCTCTCTTCATATCTAATTCATACAAATGAAAATAACACCTCATTTTTAGGGAAGATTAGCGCTTTATCATCGAGATTATATGGATGCAAATTCTTAAATACTAATGAGCTTAAGCATTGAAATAAAAAACATCCAAAATTGACACAATGATCATCCAAACTCTATTTTCAATAAATATATAGTCAAAATAAGAATCTTGATGAAATTGGAAAAATAACATTATCAAGATTATACTAACTTATGTCCAATTAGACTTAAATAAAGTACTCAAAAGTATCTTTAGAAACTTCATTTAAACATTTGAGAGGCCATTTTTTTTTTTTTTTTGAATCTTGCATGCATGCAATCAAAATGAGTTTCTTGATATGATAAAATAAGAGAGCCCACGATTGATCAATGTTTATATTATAAATTTATTAAGTGGCCAATAATTATTATGTAATAAACGAGGATCAAATCCGACCATGCCATGAAATGTTATAGTTTTAGTTAAAATATCCAAGATAGTCCTCGTAGAAGTCTAAAATAGGTTCCACTTTCACACATTCAGGAAGACTAGAAGGAATTATGGAAGATGTCTTAGAAAGGATTCAAAATGAGGGAATCCAAATTTTATATGCTAGGATCCAATGCATGTCATCACCAAACATGGTCAAAGATAGTAATCAATATCAATACAAACACCTTCCAATAACCATAAAGTGAATTATCTTCATTAACACGAATGATATCACTAATGATATTGATGAAACATTATTAACACTAGCACAAAAACTCATCATTATTGGGTCAATGCTTGTCATCAATAATAAGGTCAATGCATGTTGTGAATACAAACCTTGATGCCCCATATCACTAGTAAGATTGATGCATGCTATCATCACTCAAACTAATGCCCAACATCACTTATAACATTGGCGCTTTCCATAACTGCCAATGTTGATGTCAATTATTACAATTAGAGTAGATGTATGCTATCATCACTTATCATTGGGATGCTTGACATTGCTAACACCCAAGTAGGAACCAAGATTTTGTAAATAATCCTAACGGATATCGTAGCCACTAAGAACGGCATTATTAACTCACTTATAAGAAAAATAACTTTATAGACATCGAATCATCTCTTAACGATAACTTTGACACCTCAAGTCTCCTCCTACTTTCACCATGAAAGTTATTTTTAATATTTCATGCATACCATAGTATATTAATATCTTATCCATTTATGAAGAACTACATTCTTTGTAATATAGTGGATTATTTCAATTAGATCAAGCCCCAAATTTTTTTCCTTTCAAGGCTTCACCTAATAAAGAACATGTTCCTTATGAATTTCTTTGAATTTATCTATCTACAAGTGGGTAATATTTTTATTTGATGGTAAGATGATGCACTCTATCACTACAAATATTTTAACACACAACATGTATAGAATCTACAACACATGTACAACCAGGGAACTCCACCAAAATCTTTGAAACACCTTCCTACAAACCAATTAATTAGAAAATAATGGGGGATGAAATCATGAAGTTTTTTTATAAAGATGGGTTTTAAAACCCTCATATTTATTTTTAAATGAATGTAATTTAAAACTTAATTACTCATACACTATATTTATCTCTAATCAAATCTACATATATGAAAACTCTTCCTAATTAAACTTTGATCATAATAACAGGATGCAATTTTACTTCCCACTTAATAAATCAAGAAAAGCAGCCAAATCAAAGAAGCCTTTAATTCAATCTTCAAGCTTTCTTTTAAAATTATTACAAGCAAACTCGAGGAAAGGCACTTTGCCAAGGTTTTGGTCTCTTTTTCCATTGGCTCCTTGGATCTGACAGATATTTTCATGGATCTTCTCATGGATTTACGTTGATCTCCTGCTATGGAGGTTAACCCTCTTAATCGGTATGATCCTAATTTCCTATGGGATAAACCCTATTCAAAATCATTCAAGGATGCTTTGTCCAGGTTCTGATTCACATATTATTCTGAATTTTAAACTTGCTACCCATCATGGTATGCATTCTCTTTAGATCTATGAAGGGGAGATTCGGGCTCTTATGTCCCTTTTGAATTTGCTTCAGTGGGAAAGTTTTCGATTTGTCATCCTTCGCTAGATGCGATTATAAAGTTTTCTTTTACTTGAAATTATATGGAGATTTTTTTTGTGACTCTTCTTAACCCTAGACATATTTTTATTAACTTAGAAAATGATTTGGATTGAAGCAAGAATTTGCTCACAATTCTTACTACGTGAATAACTATTTTATGAAGTTAATCAAATGGCCTTCTATTGCTAGTATACTTATTGAAATCAATATAACAAAAAATACCCTTCATAGGTGTGGCTTGGACATAAAAATTTTTTATATGTCTAAAAGGTTGTTATTAGTAAATTTCCACATTTTTGTGAACATTACAAACATATTGGTCATTATAAATTTGAAAGGTTTTATCTTCACCCGCATCTGACAAAATCTAAAAATGTTTATAAAACAGGGCAGGGAATTTGGGGTAGCAGTTAGATGGAACGTCTTTGGAAGAAACTCTCTATGGTAATGTTGGTAAAGTGCATGAATCTAATAGGTTTGTGATTGCTGAATATAATGTTGTTGTCCATATCCATTCTATGGCTCATGAATTGAATAACGGTAATGTTTATATTAAAAACTCTGAGGGTCTAAACATTATAGGGGGGTAACTTTGAGTCCTCTATGTGTGATCTGCAAGTTTTGCCTAGGGTCAATGATTGTAGTGATGTGTTGGTTAATGATGAGATTGATGTGATACTTAATAATGTGGTTAATTCTATTCCTATATTCAATTTCATGGTATATGGTATTGAGTTAAATGATAAAACCAATATCATTGATGCTTCATCATCAAATCTAGAAGATTTCCCCAATGTTTAATTGAATCAATCAGATCTTGATATTCATGGTGAATAATTTGATTCAATTTGTGAAGAAGGGTAATTCCATTCTAATTTTAAAGCATATCTTGGACCTTCAACTTTCGATCTTAAGTTGTATTCTAAAGTTTTGTCTTCAAAAAAGAAATTTAGGAAGAAAAAGAAAAAAATGGGTAATCCAAAGTCTTATTCTAGGTTAATTAGAGCTAAAGCAGGTTGAAACTTACTATTTCAAGATTAATTGCATTATATGGAATATTAGGAGTGTTGGTAATAGTAGCTCTAGATCTCAGATTAACAAGTTGTACAGATTGCATTATATGTCTTTTCTTGCTTTATTAGAACCTATGATTAATAAATTTAAGCTTTCTTTGTTTCAAAGCCATCTTGGTTTTGACAATTGTTTTGCTAAAGTTAATGGAAAGATTTGGCTTTTCTTAAAACCCTGTTAATCAATTTGATCTCGATTTTCTTGGAAGTAAACCCTATTTGAAATCATTCAAGGATGTTTTGACCGGTTCTTCTGGATTTGAAACCTGCTTACCATCATGGTATGCCTTCTCTTTGGGTCTCTAAAGGGGAGATTCAGATTCTTGCCACCCCTTTTAAATTTTATTTGGTTGAAAAGATTTTGATTTGTCATCCTTCGCTTGATGTGATTACTAAGTTTTTCTTTAACTTAAATTATTTGGAGATTTTTTTCTATCTAACCATAGATACACTTTGATTAAGTTAGCAAATGATTTGGATTACAACAAGATTTTTGGTATGGTTCTTACTACGTGAATAACTATTTTATGAAGTTAATCAAATGGTCACCTTTTGCTGATATTGGTGAGAAATTTCATGTGATCCCCATTTGGGTTTATTTTTCTAATCTAAGGCCTCACCTATTTTCTCATCGCATTATTTTTAGCTTGGGTTCCCTTTCGGCCACATTTTACAAATGGAAAATGCTACGACATCGGGCTCCAAACCTTCTGTTGCTTATATAGTTGTTAAAATTGACATAAAAAAAATACCCTTTAGAGGTGTGGCTTGGACCTAAAATTTTTGGATAGTCCAAAAGGTTGTTATGAGCGAGTTTTCCAATTTTGGGAACATTACAAATGTATTGATCATGATAATTCTGAAAGTTTTTATCTTCACCTACATTTGAGGAAGTCTAAAAATGTTTATAAAACTAGGGCTGGGAATTTAGGGAAGGAGTTGGATGGTGTGGCTTTGGAGAAAACTCTCTCTATGAATGTTGGTAAAGGGCATTGTGATTTCTTAATAGAATGGTGTTGTCCTTATCCCTTCTGTGGCTCAAGAACAAAGTAAAAACAATGTTTGTATTGAAAACTTTGAGGGTATATACATTATGGTGGATATATCTGGGTCCTCCATGAGTGATCTGCATGTTTTTCCCAGGGTCAATGGTTGTAATGATGTGTTGGTTAATTATGAGATTGATGTGTTACTTACTAATGTGGTTAATCATATTCCTACCATCATCTCCATAGTATATGGTATCGAGTTCGATGATAAAATCGTTAACCTGGATGCTTTATCATCTAATTTGGATGATTTTCCCATCAATGCTCAATTAAATCAACGAATCCTGAAATTTATAGTGAATAATATAATTCAATTAGGGAAGAAGGAGAAATCCATTTTGATTTAGAAGCATATCTTAGACCATCATCTTTTGATCATAAGCTATATATTAAAGAGGATAATCAATATGATTTTAAAGTTGTCTTAAAAAACAAACTAAAGAAGAAAAGAAAAAAATGGGTATAATATGGAGTCTTATTCTCTCTTTCTAGAGCTAAAGTGAGTTCCAAACTTATCATTTCATGATTAATTGCATTATATGAAATATTAGGGGTGTTGTTAATAGCAGATTTGGATCTCATATTAAAAATTTGTGTATATTGCATCATATTTCTTTTCTTGCTTTATTAGAACGTATGATTAATGAATCCAAGCTTTCTTCTTATCAAAGGCATCTTGGTTTTGACCATTCTTTTACTATGTTAAGGGTAAGATTTGGCTTTTTTGGAAAAATACTGTTAATGTTTCAATTATTGGAGATTTTTATCAAGTACTACATTGTTTAATTACTATTTTGAATATTTTCTGATGGGCTCTTCATTTATGTGAGCACTATAATACCTGATAGATTGCCTTTATGGCAACAATTACAAGATCTAAATCATAATTTTTTTTTGTTATTGGTTTGTTGGTGGTAATCTTATAATTATTTCTAAAGCAGATGAAGGAATTAGTGGTAGTTCTCCCATTATTAATGCTATGGATTATTTTAACAACATAATTTTGGATTATAGTTTATTTTATATTGGTTTATATGGCCCCAAATTTACTTGGTTCAATAATAGGTTATGGCCAGGAACATCTTGATAGGATTTTATTTAATAATGGTTGTCTTAATGTATACTCTATTCCTAAAGTGGAACACCTTAGTAGAACATCTTCAGACCATGCTCCTCTTCTTCTAAATATTTGTCAAATATGCACTTCTGGCTTGACTCCCTTTAGATTTAAAAATATGTGCGTGCTCTCTCTTCGTTTATTTCATGTGGTTCAAGTTAATTGGAATGTGCCTATATCCTTCTATGATGGTTATAATGACACAATTTCTTTCATCCTAAAGCCTAAACGGCTTTAGCAAATCTCGAGATGGTGAAATAAAAATGTTTTTGGAAATATTTTTTATAATATTATTAATGCAGAGAATGAGTTGAATCTCTTAGAGAAAGTTCTTATTAACAATCTTTCCAAGGTTAATAAGAACAATCTCAATTACACCAAAAGAAATCTTATTAATCTCCATGTCAAAGAAGAGGAATTCTAGCATCAAAAATTAAATTCTAAGCACTTCTTTGAAGGAGATAGGAATACCAAATACTTTTATGCTATAGCTTTTAGTAAACAGGATAGCATCTTCATTAAAAAAATTAAGTTAGAATCTGGTAGTTGGACTAATTATGATCAAGACCTGATTTGTAATTCAACTTTTTCTAATTTTAGTTATTTACTTAGTTCTTCTAAGAAGGTGTAGTTGATTTCTAATCCTCATGTCATCCTTGTACTTATTTTTCATTCGAATAATAATGCTTTTACCTATGTTCCTTCTAAAGGTAAATTTTTTATGGACCTCAATGGAGACTCTGTGACTAGTCTCGATGGCTTCACTACCTTATTTTATCAAAAATGCTAGCATATTATTAGAGTATATTTAGGCAATGCTATTACTGCCTATTTTAATTGTTCTTCTCTTCCAAATTCTTTTACTAGTACTTATATTTCCCTCATCCTTAAATATGTGAATTCAGAGAACTAGAATGATATAGACCAATCAGTCATTGCACTACTTCGCATAAATTTGTTTCCAAAATTCTTGCAACTCATCTGGCCTATTAATTAATGAAACTTATTTCTGCTAACCATACGAGGTTGTTAAAGGGAGAAGCATATTTGACAATGTGATGCTTGCTCAAGAGATGTTTCATGATATTAATTCTGAAGTGCATGGTCATAATTTAATTTTAAAGCTTGATATTGCTAAAGCATATGATAATGTATGTTGGAATTATACTTAAAGTATCATGAAACATTTTGGTTTTAATTATGATAGTATCTCTCTAATTAAGGGTATAATTGAGAATATTGCTTTAAGTGATAATTAATGGAAAGTCTAATTGTTTAGTTAAAGCTAACCAAGGGTTTAATTAGGCAGGGAGACCCCCTATCTCATGTGCTATACAATATTGTTGTTGAGTACTTATCTAGAGGTCTTCATTATATTTTTTTCTCATTACACAAATTTATCCTATAGTACTAATGGTGGATTGAATGTTTCTCATTTACTTTAGCTAACAACATCATTATTTTTGCAATGGGGATATTAAAAATGTCAAAATTATTAGCCAATTTCTTAAAATAAAAATTTTATTATTTTATTTATTTATTACCAATTTCTTAAAATATTTGAATGTGAATGTAGCCTTCATTTTAACCAACAGAAATGTACTTTTGTTGGGGGAAAAATATGAGTCAAGTATTTATTAATTCAATCAAAAATATCATGGAATTCAATAATCAATCTCTTCCTATCTATTACCTTGGCATGCCTCATCATAATGGGCACAAAAATTCTTTCCAATTTGAGAAAATAATTTCTAGTATTAAAGTAAACTAGATTCTTGGGAATTCAAAATTTTTATCTATGGGTGGGATGTTGATTTTGATCAAAAGTGTTATTTTCTCTATGCATATTTAATTGCTTCAAGCAATTAATCCCACTATGAAGGTTTGCATTAGAATTGAGAGGTTAATGAATAAATTTCTTTGGGGCTCTACCCAGAATTGAAGAAAGTTCATTAAAGTTTTTGGGGCTCTTCCTAAGGTCTTTTCTTTGAAGGGGGTTTAGGTTGCAAATCTATTATGGACATGGAGGAACTTTAGAACCAACAAATATTTTTAGGCTAAGTTTATGAATACCAAATATTGTAACAATTATCATCCTTCTCAATATTTCTTCAAACAAGGGCAGTCCTCTATATATTTGGTCGAGACTTTCCAAATTTAAATGCTTGGGTAAGTCGCCTCTTATGTAGGGGATTGGTAATGGATTTTCCTTTTTTTGTAGGATAATTAGTTGGGTTGTGCGTCTATTAATGTCATTAATCGAAACACTCATTCTACATCTAACTTAAAAATCAATAATTTCTTGGTGAACAGTCCGTAAAATACTAAAAGGCTTGTCGAGAATGTTCAAATTCATGATCATTCGATTTGCTATTTTTTAGCAAATGGGGCTTCAATGTGAGAGACTTTTTAGACCGTTTCAGAAATAAAAAAGATGTTGATATGGTTTTTGACAAATTTTGGAACACCTCTACTCATGTTAATATTTTTTTTTTCACTTGGAGACTTATTAAAGGTTTCATTCCTATATATAAGGAGCTTAAAGCTAAAGGTATTTATATCACCTCTAACTATCAATGTTGCTTTCAATTGTAGACCATTAACCATGTCTTTTTGAATGGTTCTATTGCTTTCAAAGTTTTGTAGATTCTCTAGTCCTCTCTGAACATTAATTTCAGATCTACAGATACCAATTGTTATTGCATGTTGCAAGATTGGTTTTTCAGGAAGCCTAAAGGTCGTTTAATATCTCTTATTCCCTTGTTGGTTTTTTGGATCATATCGCAAAAAAGAAATAACTACAAACATGATGGGATTAAAATTAATGTTGAGAGGGTTCTTCTCCTCCTTAAGAACAAAAATTCTCAATTTTTTTTTGTGGCTATGGTGCTTAAGCTTAAATTTTGTAAGGGTAGTATGAAATTTTTGCTTTTCTTTAGTACCATGATGCTTATGTTAATTGTGAGCTTTTTAAATTCTTTGTCTAGCATAAGCCTATTCAGAATCAATTTAAATTAAACATTGATGGCTCTATCTCCAATAATGGTGCTGGTTGTGGGGGCATAATCTGTGACTATCACGGTAATTTTGTAAAAGCACTCTCCTCTAAAATTTCTAACTATATGTCATTATTAAGGCGGAAATGGAAGCTCTTTTGCAAGGTATCAAGATATGTTTGGATCATCATATTAATAATGTTTGGATTGTATCTGATTCCAAGGTTTTAGTGAAACAATCTGTTTTCTTCCAACCAATGTTATAAAGCCTCTCTTTTTAACTTATTTTGAAATATCTTGAACTATTTGAGACATTGTGTTTATAAAATCTCTCACATTTTGAGGGAAGGGAGTAGTGTTGCTGATTGTCTTGCTAAGAAAGGCACTACACTTACTGATTCTATCATATTTCATAGCTATTTTGATTAGCTTCCTCTAGTTAAGGGTATGTTGAGGCTTGATAGAATGGGGCCTCCTTTCATTAGAAAGGTTGGCTAATTGCTTCTTCTTTTTCAGCTTTAGCCTATTGGTGCCATCAGGTTGTTGTTTATATTTTCTTGTTGGTTTATTCATTTTAGGTTTGGTTCTTGCTTGTGTCTACTGGGAGTCTATTATTGGTTGTTGTGTCCTTCTGGTGTATAATAGGTGTCTTTATTATTTTATGTTCCTTGTTGTATTCTTGGTGGTTCTTCATTGGTTTTGTTGTTGTTCTTCGCCTACTTAGTTTGTTTTGGATAGGTTTTGGCTCCTCTCAGCTTGGGCTAGACATTTCTTTATTGGTGTCCCTCTTGTTAGGCCTTTCCTTTGGTTGATGTGGTTGTTCATTGATTGCTGCAGTTATCTTGGGTTTTCTATTATTGGTGGTAACCTTTCTTTTAGTGTTTTTTGCAGGTTCTTTACTTTTTGTGCTTGAATGTTTAGCTGCATGTTCGGCTATTATTTTAGGGTTATCCTTGATTCTTGCCTTAGTCAAATTCATAGATGCAGCTGCATGCTCCAGGTTCAGGTGGTCCATTTTGTTGTAGGTGATTTTGTTCCTTTTCATTTCTTAAAGCTTATTTGATCTCCATTTTTTAGGTGATAGCTTCTGGCCTCCCGTAGATTTCCTAGGGATTTTTGGGCATTGTATTTAGATATGGATTTATGTCTCTTAGGATTTTATTTCTGTTTTGATTGTAGCTCTTGAGCGGTAGCAGGCTATTTATCCCTCTTAAGGACACGTAATAATTATTTTATATTAACGTGTATGCCCGTGAGTGGGTTTTAATTAAAAAAAAAAAACTTTCTTTTAAAATCGTTGTTCCTTTATTTTTTGCCTTTTACAATTTTAAAAAGGTAATTAATACTTAATTTAATATAAAGCACATTTTAACAACTCACATCTTAAAAAGTTCTTGTAATAGCACGATCAAATACTTGGCTTACAATCTCATTTCCACCACTACTCCCAAACTCTCTCTCCTAATCCGAAACCATTAATAAACCAAAGAGACCGTTACCAAACTCAACCGCCATTAAGTCAAAATCATTTAATGAAGCCATAACGTTTCCATGCTCCCTCACCTTAACATCTCAAACAAATCTCAATCTCCCCCTCACAAATCTCATGGCCATAGTAGCACAGACGTGATCTCCTTCTCCACTGTTTACGCGTCCTCCTCACGTCAACCCATTTGTAAAGCCTAATAAAGCCTCACTAGTATGTACTTGCTCTTCTCTCTTCTCCTTGTAACTCTCCCAAATTCTTTCTCTCGTCTCTTCTTCTCTAAACAAACATGGATACTCTTGTATGGGACAGTAACAGTAAGCTCTACGACTCTTTTGAGGTAAGCTCAATCAAGCGTCAACTTGACTCTGCCGTCGCTGGCCGATGCCGAAGCGATCCCACTCTCATGATGATAGCAGAAGGTAGGAAGAAGAAGTCCAAGTTGTCAAGGTCTTTGCAGAAGTTGCTGAGATTGGTGTTTGGGTTCAAACAGCGAGAGGCTGCGGTGAGTTTCGCCATCACATATCGTCCAAATTATAATCACATATTAATATATGCCATTAAAATATTTTCTTTTTTATTTATCAAGTTATCATCCAAATATTATCAAAATTAATATTGTAGAGCAAAAATGAACTGCCAACTTTTACATATATAATAACTAATTTTCTGTATTTATTTATTTATGATTTTAATTTCTAAACCACAAAAAGATTCAAACCATAGAATACGAAAGAAAAATAGAGATGTTTATGAGTGATATCTTTTATATATTTTAAATAAATTTAGCACTGATTACTGAAAACAACCTGAAACAAAATTAACACTAATTCCTTGTAGTGGTTGGAGAGGTATGGATATGGAGTGGATGGGAGAGAGGAGGTGCAGGACATCACGTACCCCGTGCGTTGGAGCGGCGGCGGGCTGGCTTCAATACCTGAAGTGTCGGAAAAAGGAATGGAGTCGCCGGACATAGATTACTCGGCGGTGAGGAGAGCCGTGTCCGAGCGGTTCACAAGCTCAACGTCCGGCGGCGCCGTGCTTCTCACTATTCCAGCTCCATGAAGACGATCACCTGGCGAGTATTATTCATAATAGTCTGCTTGATCAATCTCCTTCCTTAAGTTTGTGCATTGAATGTATCGTATAGTATATTACTTGACTTGAGATTAAGGTTATAGCTCATAATTTTTTTTTTCAATGTTTCTTATGAGCATAACTTTTATGTGATGTAGACGAGCATAATGTATGGGACTGTGCTGGACTGATATTATAGTTTTTTTATGATGCGAAATAATGATTTTCTGCAGTAATCGGATGATTGGAAGAGAGTGTTAGGATTGTAGTTTTAGAAAATGATTGTATGGATTCAAATAATATTTTTATTTTAAGGTAACACTGATGATATTCAGTTATGTTGAAGAACAGTTATGGCTGAAGAATGTTAGATAAAATATAAAATGGATTTTAGGTGCAAGTGATGAACTAAACCCAAATTAAAAATGGTAAATATAGAATTCAATTGAAAAATAAACTTGGATTTAATGAAGGAAGTCGGCAGATGTTATAACTTTCTTAAATTTGAATTATTATTATTATTATTATTATTATTATATCCATCTTTCAGAGTAACAATAGATACAAATAATAGGTGTATCAAGCCTCTCAGCAGATCTGGGTTCAAGATCAATAATATAGCAAGATTCAAGCATGAAGCAAAGTTTGTTTATTAAGGGTTTGTTTGATTTGATTAAAAGTAAGTTTAAAGTATTTCAAATGCAAGTGGTTTTAAAAATTTTTATGTTTGATTTGATGAAAAAAGAATGCAGAGTAAAATTTTAATGAAATTTAAATTCACTCCATAGCACATTTTAGATTTTATTTACTTATGTATTTATTTTTTGACAAAACTCACAAATTGGCCTACGCGTTAATATAAATAAAGGTTTACAAGTCCTTAAGAGGACCTCGAGCCTCTAAAGCTCAAAGAACTACATTTAAAGCCAAAAAAAGAAACCTAAAAGCTTAAGATTCGCACTAAATTACAAAATAAAACAAAAAGAAAAAGCCACTTACCGCAAAAAGCCACCAATGAAAAGAAGCCACATTCAAAATCATACAATAAGCACAGCAACAACAACAGAAGCGAACCACTTGATCACCAGCATAGCTGACCAAAAGCAGAGCAACTATCAAAGACTTCCCTAGAAGAAGCAAAAACAACCCCAACGACAAAAAAAAAAGAGCTAAACAATAAAAAGATTAGAATGAGTATTAGATATCATTTGCTCTACAATTAGAATACTTGAAATTGTGCAACAAACGTTTTTTTTTTTTTTTTTCAGACTTTTCTTGCCATAGCCCAAGAGTAAGCCCTCCTTATCCACATGTACAACATTTAGATCATTATCCTCTAGCAAAAAATAGAGATTCCATCATTAGACCCCATCAACCCAGCTGTCACGGCCTGATTGAGTAAAAATCCAATCAAAATGGTCAACCAGACTAACAGAATGCAAATCCAACTGAGGCTTCAAGTTCCCACCAACAAAATCTATAACAGCGTCTTTAGAATTAGGTGAAACATGTGAATTAATTATAGGCACCATATTAGAGACATGCAAAGTTGCAAACTATCAAGAAGTGTAAGAGAAGCATTCACAGGGGCTTTAAGAATTGATGTTTGAATCCCCTGAAGCTCCACGCCATTATCACCAAAAATGCATATGCACAAAGTTATCACAATCCCGGTGCTCCTTAGTATCCATATTAGGAGAAAAGCTAATTGATTATAAAAAAAACTACTGGAAATAGGGACCACTAATATAGATTTATCAACTATAGCATTATCAATACCCTCAATAACTAATGTATTAGAAGCATGAAAAGAGCCAACAATACCATCAATAGGAGTCATCAAAGGATTCACAACCATAGTATTAAGATTTTCAACATTTACCTAAACCTCAACATCAGAAAACCCATTAGGGACTAAATTATTGGTTACATTGTCATCAACAATTAGGACATTTTTTATGAATTCAAAATTCACACTTTTTTATCAAATTTCAAACTACACTGGAAGGTTGCAAGCTAACTTCGCTCTCATTGTCTCTTGCTCCCTATTAGTAGCCACCACTACCATCGGTCGCTCTTTACAACAGGCTATTTGCGACCACCGCCAAATGCCACCTACCATCATCTGGTGCCATCATTGCCCACATCCCACAAGCTAGCCAGATTGATTGTCGAGCTTTACACAGCATTTATTTTACTTCAAAACAAGAAAAACAAAATAATCATCTGCATTTATTTTGCATTCATCCAACTCATTCTAACCATCTCAAATATATTACTTTACTTTTACATTTTTTTTCTAATTTACTCTACATTTCAACAGTCAAAATAACCTCTAAGAAAAAGTAAAATGTACTAATCAATCATTTATTTTACTTTAAATTTCACTTTTTTACGTAAAATATTATAAAATCCATCATTATTAATTTGCACAACATTCAAATTAACATCCTCCTTAACATCATCACAATTACCAACGTTAACT
Source organism: Dendrobium nobile (assembly GCA_022539455.1). Lineage (NCBI taxonomy): Eukaryota > Viridiplantae > Streptophyta > Magnoliopsida > Asparagales > Orchidaceae > Dendrobium > Dendrobium nobile. The sequence goes on from CM039735.1 coordinate 18,509,413, forward strand.
TCCCTAACATCCTTATTAACAATCCGACAAATCACATTCCTCAACATGAGTGTAGTCTAAGATCATTTATAACCCCGCCCCAAGTTGTTTCGACTCGAATTCATGTGACATCGAACAAGGTAATAATCTTAGTCCGTTTATCAAGTCTGGTTAAAAGTAAAACTAAATGAGCATATTTAGCAAATCCACACGAGATCAATTTGACCTAATTTCGATCATGTCAAATTTGACTTAATCCTGACCCGTTTAGTAAAGTCCACATCAACTCAATGAAACGTACCTTTCGTAAGACACGCAACTCCTCCCATGCCACCTTTCCAGCTCGGTCGACTTGCATGGCATAGTTAACCTCACCCATCTTCTTCTTCCATCTCTCGTCATCTTACAGGCTCAATTGCGTGTGCCATTTGTGATGCTCCTGTGCATGTGAGTATGTGACGTGCGACCTCTGCAACCTTCACGACCAAGCCTCTACTCCACTCATGCCAACGCTCATGTAACTATAGCTAGCCATTGCATTGTATTTTCACCCACCACGTACTGCTTCGTTCACGTGCCCGCTCACACAAACCAACCATTATTACTCTGCGCTTCATCTATGCATGCTTTGTGCAAGGCAGTCGCTGTAGACGAAGTAGTCTCGAGCTTACTCCATTACTTTCACTCACGCAAACTCTGTCATGCACATGAGCACATCTACCTCTTTACTTCTCCTCGTATGAATTTGGTCAAGAGTGACGACAAAATCAACCCAAAGGTCATTGAGGTTTATTTCATCCCCGAGTGAGGGTATGAACAAATTTTATAAACCGAATTCGTACACTTTTAAATTATTAGAATATAAAGAAGTAGGTATGGTAGCTGGCAATGACGGAATGTTGATTGAGAGCTTTGGCTATTAAGTAAGTGGCCTTGCATTTGAGTTTTAAATATGTGATGTATGTGCAAATTTATCTTAATTGTCTTAAATGTGCAAAAAAATAAAAAAGTATCCTTTTGAATAATTAGAGTAGATGTAATAATTAAAGTAAACGCCCTAGAAATTTCTAGGTCATATAGCATTAGAAGAACCTACTTCTTGAGTTTACTATCCATTCATTTGAGATAATATTACTTAGCAAATAACATAGGCTTCGTTTGGGATTGCCTTATTACTACTTCTTAAAGAAGCTTTTAATACAAAAATTTTAAATTTTGTATTAGGAAGCAGTAAGAAAGTTGTCCCAAACGAATTAAGCCTTTATCTAAAATGGATTTTGCAAACCAGTGTGAAATTGCATTAGCTAAACTCAAAATCTATTATGAAAGGTTTTCACAACCAAAATTATCTAATAAAATCCAATATTGAAAATTTTCAATCAACTAGCTTGCATGAGAATTGATTTTGATCCTAACTAAGAGCAATAAAAAAAATCTGATCAGTGCACTCTATAACTTGATAACTTTATCTATAGAGGGTTGTGGGCTCCGAAAATTCGGCCCCGGCCTCCGCTCACCGCTTTTCTTTTTTATTCGGTGAGGGAATTTTAACTGATTAGTTCCGGGTTAAATTTTGAAAGGCAGATGTGTTTGTAGATAAGACACTACCCAGAGATTTCGCCCTCATTTCGCGAGGACTTTATGATCTGAGTTCTAGTTTCCTATAGGCGCAAGCCTCTATAGTTAATTACCCCTCCCGATCACGAGAGAAAACTTTCGATTAAGGCTAGTCGTCAATCAGATACGTAGAATACGTGTTATCTGGCATATAGTAGCAGCAAGGGTTTGCAATTTGAGAACTGGATTTGGATTTGTGAATTTGGGAAGTTTGGATATTTGGAAAGATTTAATATTTAAAATAGAAATTTCACCATCTCTCACTTAAAGCGGATGGTGGGGGAATGGATGATGGGCCCGATCAAGATCCCATGGTTCTATCGTCCCGGGCCATCGTGGTCCCTGGTCTACTTAGTCAGAGGAGGTAGTCGACCCAACCTGATAGAAGGATCCTTGTCGGCAGCCATGGGTTGCTTCGTCCAAGGGGACCTTGTAGACCGGGGTTGAGTGTTTGTCTAAGGGGACAAATTTGAATCCACCTTAGCTAACAAAAGGCTTTGTGCCCTATCGATCATATCATATTGATTCATATCTCAAGGATTTGATACTAATAAGTAGCGCAACGGCACTGGCCATAACCGATATTTCATGGTGCCATTTGGCGGCAAAACCACTCGGTTCAGAGGGCCCCGGGTCATAACCATTTATCCTGCGGTGCCATTTGGCGGCGAACCGCCGGTCAGAGGACACGTACCACTTCCTTACTGGCAAGAGATTGTTTGAGAATGAATCCTAGTGATATTTTCAACTAGGCATTTAGCTCTATATGAGCTTAAGTAGTTTTCAACTTGTCCACCCTGACAAACTGTTGCGGAGGCAGATGAATTTTGCTTCAAGCATTTGATGATTGGATTTCAAATTTTAAATATTTTGGGGATTTTAGGATTTTAAGATTTTTTTTTTTGGATTTTTGGATATTTGAAACGGCATTTGAAAAATATTTGGAATGGACCCCTCCGGTTGAGATTTGCATTCAACACGGCCATCATCGAAGTGTTTGGATCATTTCTATTTTTAGCTTGAACCTTGTCAACTCAGCCAAGCTATTGACTGAGGATCGGGTTTCGTAAGCTTCCTGCCTTTATTAGTGAATTCATATTATTGTAGGTCTTGAAGGCCTAATATGAATGTTTTAAAGCAAATATACCAGTCGCCACAACTTTATATTTGCTTAATGGTTCGAACCCTGTCGACTTCTATTGACCTGTATAAAAGGATCAGTTTCGAACCTGAATTCACTTGTCAACCCGCGCAGCATCCTTAGACATCACGTGTGTACCAATAACACGCTCGCCGGGGCCCATGCGGGTTTGGGGGCATTTTATGATTGAACCCTGTCCACCCCTTTTATCTACTTAGAAGGACCGTGTTCAAAATTTATAACTCGCGCAGCATCCCTAGACGTCACATGTATTTCTATAACACGCTCGCCGGGGCCTGTGCGGGTTTTATGATTGTTTTTATCCCTTTTAGTGTACCTATGTGCATACAAACTATAGTGCACGTGGGGGTACTTTGAAAGTATTTATAGACGCCTTCTGTCCGCTTGCATAGAAGTTACGGATCCGGTGGCGTGGCGTAGCAGCTTTTGAATAGAGTTGTTCGCTGCTTCGTATAGGTAGATTGTCGTGCACTACTCGTTGCTTTCTGCAGGTGGATCGTAGTGCACTAATAAATCTCCTGATTTGGATTGTAGAAGATCATAGGAGCATGTATTCTTTATGCATTCTGCTGTAGAGAGATAGTATGTGTTGCAGATCTTTTTGCACATATTATATATTCATTTGTGAGCATTGTGTTGTACTCATAAAGAGATTTTATAGTAGCTTGTAGGAGGGTAATCCACTTGCTTGAATGATGAGTACATATGTGATAATCCCTCAATATTGTCTCCATATGGTTTGCAACATTTATCTATATTATGATCAAACTATACATTTCCATCTTGATCATTTCTTAGAAATAAATTAATGTTGCAAACCTGTTATTAAGCTAAAAATAATTCAAGTCATGACTTTATGACCAAATCATATCCTCCACAATCTTCTCATTATTTGCAAATAAGTTCCACTTGCAAGTTTTTGTCCTTCAAATGTGATTTACAACAAAGTTCAGTGAACTTAATATTATCATCAATATCTCTACTTCAATCCACATGACTCTTTCAAGTCAAGTATAGTAATCCAAAAATAACATGCTAAGGTTTATGATTAATTAATACATAAGTCCCTATTTGCTTGCATGATATTTATTTGGATGAGTTTAAATGACCAAATAGCAATCATAATATTCAATCGAAGGTTCTCACAAGCATTTCATTTGATCCTTATTTGAATAATAATGATTGCAATTATCATTCAATGCTTGTTCTAAAGTCATCATATGATGGCTTTATGATCAAAACATACCTCCAAATCTTGTGCTCCTTATAAACAAGCTACATTAATCATTTCTTTGTTCTAAAAAATTCATTGCAATTTGTATGATGAATGTAGCTTATTCATCAATATTTTCATTTTAATTGCAACAACTCTTACAACTCAATTGTTATTTCCATGCCAAAATTTGCAAATCATTTTGGCATAGCTCTTTGCTTGTAGGAAAGTTATACTCCTTGCCTCCACATATCATTTCCAACATGCATGATGATTTGGAAATAGTTTGTCACATGCCTTGTAATTTCATGAACTTTGCTCAAAGATGAATCAAATCTTATGTTATGAGTTAATTAGTTTGATCCAAAAGCTCACATCATTGCTTTGTAATCAAATCATTAACTTTTGTAATTTTCTTTCACTTTGCTTGTTAAGATTCACATTTTCAATCATGAGCATTTAATTACATTTTCCATTTTCTTCATATGGATGATCGTTTGCAAGTTCATTTTTGTTATCATTTTGCTTGAGTTCAAACTAAGATTTAAATTTTTTAAATTAGTTTGAATTTATTTAAGTCCATTTAGTTCAAGTCCGAGTGCAAGTCCGAGTTCAAGTCCTAGTCTGAGCTCGAGTTCATTTCAGGCTTAAGATGAGCCTCTTCCCTTCATTTGAGTCCCCTGTAGTCCTTGCTAGTGCAATTTAATGTCCAAATTGTTCAAATTATGATTTGAGTTTGAGTTCACTTAAGTCCAAATAAAGCATCATGTTCACCCGAAATTTTGGCAGCCTCCCGGCGTCTCCCCCGTTTAGGGGCAAACTATGAGAAACTGGGCCTTTCCCACCACGCTAAGAAAAGCGTGTATGGTAGATGCCCTCTTTCGAGGACACTGCGGCCTTGTATTTTTTGATCCCCCACCACGCTAAAAAAAGCGTGCATGGGCGTTTTGTAAAAAAAAGTTATTATTTTTTTTTTGAAAATATTTTGCAAGAAAAGTAGTTATTTCCTCGCAAGCGGGTACTTATTAGTATCCCTCCTTCGTCGTACGCGTCGCACTGGATTCCCATCCCACCACGCTAAGAAAATTGTGCATAGGCAGACCACCAACTCGACACGTATGCCGAGATAAGAGAGCAAACAAGGGTTTGAAAATCGAGACAAAAATTTCTTTTCTTTCTCTTTTTTTTCTCTCTTTTTTTTCTCTTTTTTTTTTTTGGGAAAGCTCTCTCCCTTTTTTTTTCTTTCTCTTTTTTTTTTCTTTACATACTTCATACATACATTAGCAGCAATAACAACGAAAGCAATTAGCAAACTAACAGTAAAAGTTGTAATGCTCTAAAAAAAAAAATCAATGTAAGCGTATCACCAATGAAATTAGTAATTCTGATTGCATCTGTTAATGGCAAGGAACCAACTTCTTCACTGGAGTTATCAGAATTATCAAATCATGCTATCTTCATGTTCACAATCTTCATAAATATCATCAATGCAACTCTTATTATCAACTTGGATCCAACAACAATATAAGCATCAAAGTCTGGTTTCGGTGCTTCAATGCTTGCTTTAATGGTTTCAAGGCTATGTCCACGGTCTATCATGCCTTTGAATTTTTCATACAGATTAAACCTTATTGCTTATGTCCACGTTAATACTGAAATCCAGCAAATCACTCACATGAGCATCATACATTGGATGCAAACCCTCAATAACAAAAATCTTTGGTGGGTTAATAAGCACGAGAGGATCAAGCAGCCCACTAATATGATTATATATATATTTTTCCACAACTTTTCCTTCAAAGCCTTAACTTGATGGTACATAAGATCAAAATCATTTGCTGTTGGATCTGAAGTAGTCACTCCTTTCTCCTTGACATTTGATACTCCATGCATTCATGCTTTCAAGTAGAGCAAGTTCCTAGTTACCACCTTCAGACATTGCTGGGTCCAAGATTAGCTTCTTCGGTGGACTCTTAATTTTTGTTGCTTCGTCCTCCTTCAAGAACTCTTCAAGCATTTCAATTCCTTGCTTTTGGATTTCTCTGCCAACTCAAAGGTGGTTTCTTTAGCTGGAAATTAGAAGTCGCATGGGTCTGCGGCAGGAATTTTAAATGGGTTAAAGGTGTTGGTATTGAGTGAAGGAAATTGGTATGAGAGCTGGTTTGGCGGTAGATCGGACATCATGCGTTTGGTTGGGGGAAGAGACTAAGGATTTGATAACATAAATAGCAGCTCATAAAGAGAAGACCCAACTTCTAGAAACCACTACTCCACCTCATTTGGAGATGAAACCACCTCATTATTACCCATAAATGTGAACTTTTTAAGGAGGAAGGGAAAGACTGTAAAGATTTGAGTGTGGGAAGAAGCTGCGGGGAGTGATGTAATACAAGTTGTGATCTTGAGGTTGAATCAACTAGAGACATGCGGTTGGTAACATTGAAAGGAAATGAAGAAGTGGCTGTAGCGGCTGAGGGGAAGTTGGCTTTTGAGTTTGGCGTGAAGTAAATGGGTGGGGATCTGTAGGTGGAAAAAGGGTCTAGTTGGAGGCTTCTTCAAGAGCTGGAGTTTGGCTAGGCTGAAGGAGACAGAAGAACTGCAACCGGTCTTCACGTGAAGGAGCTCGAGGATGGACGTTCTGCTGGCTACTGGTTGCAGATTGGAGTTCTCACATTTTAGAGTGGTTTTCCCTTGAGGGAGGAGGGCATGGAGGTGGTGTAGAGATTAAAAGGTAGAGTCCCCTTCCGCCACTTCAAATTTCTTGACTTTAACCATCAGGAGAGCATTTGATCGAGGTGACTAGCTGCTGTAGCCAGGATTTCTGGGATTTTGCCAGAGATCTTCGAGGGTGCCGAGGTAAAGACATTTAATGTTTGATTAAAATCTGTTCTAACTTTAGATTTTATTAGATTTAATAATAACATTTAATGATAAAATATTATTATTAATATTATCATAAATTAAAATAGCAGAGTGTGATGATTGCCCCAAATGCATTCATCTCGATATATGTGAGATCGCCTCAAAATTCGTGTAGTTTTCTTGGAGTTTGTAAATTTTTACCTCGTAATACGTGTTGATTTTGCCGATAATCATAATTGAATAAATTGATAGTGTATTTAGGGTATTGATGATGTCCCGGTCGCAACGAAGCAATCCGTTTTGTGATCGGACATCGTTTAGATGGCGACGAGGCTTAATTCCCTTGAAGTGCTCGTTCACTCAAAATTCGTGTCACACATATGGATGTTTCAAATTGAATAAAAAAAATACAGTTTCCATAGGTTAACAACATTCCGGACGCAATGGCGTTGTCCGTTTGTCGATCCGACATCATTCCGTCATCGACGAGGCTAATTTCCTTCGTGATGCGTACCTTTGCAACATATTTGGAGTATCTTTGAAATTTGCGACACCACATCTAATGATCTAATTTGATCAAATAAAATATATATTCCTAATGCCGACAACATTCCGAATGCAATGTCACTGTCCGTTTGTCGATCGGACTTCGTTTGAGCATCGTCGAGGCCTCGTTTTCGTTATAACGTAGGCCTTTATATCATATTTACATCACCTAAAAATTCACCACCATCTCAGATGATCCAAATTTATTAAATAAAATATATACCCTGAATATCGACGACATTTCGGACGTAATGGCGCTATCCGTTTGTCGATCAGACGTCGTCCGAGCATCTTCGAGGGCTCATTTTCGTTGTAACGTATGCCTTTATATCATATTTGCATTGCCTAGAAATTCACCTCCATCTCGGATGATCTAAATTTATTAAATAAAATGTATAATCTGAATGTCGACGACGTTCCAGATGCAATGGCGTTGTCCGTTTGTCAATCGGATGTCGTCTGATAGGCTTCACGCTTTAATTTTGGGTGTCGGTCATCCCTTTTGACCGATCTCGTCCGATTCAATTGCGAGGGGCCTCGACCCAGAAAAATTCAGTGTCCTGATAGTGACGACACCCTTCGTTTGGCAATCAGAGGTCATTTGACCCTTCAAGTGACATGTGGCGCCACAGCGTGTATCACTTTATTCACTAGTTTGTGTCCTTTCTCACGTGGTTTAAGGTATAGGGGTCAACAAATGACTCCTAACAAATGTGGTTCGCGCCTAGAGCGAATCACGTTTGTTGTAGACTAATTGACCCTGTGAATCTCTAGATATTTATTGTAGATGTCACACAAAGGTCTCTCATTTAGTGGATCTTCAAGAATTTACTTGGATGTCACACTAGGATTTTCTTTTAGTGGATCTCCAAAATTTTGCTTGGATGTCACACTAAGATTTCCTTTCTTCATAGATCTCTTGGGTGTATTAATAGATAGTTGAGATATTGATTTTTTTTGCCCTGTGCTTTGTGCTACAGACATTAATGGAGAATTACCTGATTTGTCTTTACTGACTTGTTAGATGGTTTTGTACCTTCAGCTATGTGCTTCTAGCTTTGGCGGGCTTGATGAAGGGGTAGATGCCGATGACCTAAACCCTTATGTTTGTATTAGGTCGATCGCAAAAAGTCATCGGTCCAAAACTTTGTGCATAGCGGACTTGTTGATGACGGAATCCTTTTTAGTTCAGCTTTGAGCTTTGTGTGAACTTTGGGATAATTTTCTTCAGTCTTTTGCTTTGTGCTTTGGCGGACTTATTGAAAAAAAATTCCTTCAATCCTCGCTTTATGCTTTACGGATATGTTGAAGGATTTGCAGGTTTTGGATTCAATTGATAGTACCGAACGTAGGTAGTATATTGATCCTTAACCACTTGAGAAGACTTTGATCTGAGTCACCTGAGTTCGTCAGATCAGGAGAGCTAGAATTTGATAGCTCTTTGTCCTCTAGTTACTGAGATGGGGGTTCCTCTACTACGGCCTTTCTTCTGACTTGTTGAGTAGATGGAGCTGCCAGCGATCCGGCCATATTTGGGCTTGTTGGATCCAACCTCTTACTCCCATTTAGGCTTCAGATTTGAGCTATAGAAATTGCGCTCCCCAATACTGATTTTACTAAAGTTGACATTTTTTGAGTCATCCTTCGTGGTTGCATATTTTGGAGCCTACGAACATTCAGTGGTTGTTTGAGACTCATCCTTCTACTAGAACTTTGATTCTCCAGTCATTTGAGAGAATTCAGTGGACTACGATCACTTGAACTTGTCGAGTCAAATTTGTCGAGTCAAATTTGCCTTTCGTACTTCCTACAGTCCTTACTGACGGGTTGACGAAGTGGGGGTTCCGCTACTACGGCCTTTCTTATGGCTTGTTGAGTAGACAGAGCTGCCAGCGATCCGGCCATATTTGGGCGTGTTGGATCCGACCTTTTACACCCATTCGAACCTTAAGCTTCAGGCTGTGGAAAGACTTCAAGCTTCTTTGGCTCAATTTTGTAGGAGTGTGTAGCCACAAAAATCACTTTCCTAACTTTTGAGCCTTGGTTTGTTGGAGAAGACGGTGTCTCTAATTCTTGAAAGATCACCTGCATATACTTTGAAAAACAAGTATGTGTATTCTTTAACACAAAAGAATATTCGAATTGATAATTTTAAATATTTATTCGGGGATCTCGGCATGCAGCGCGATGTCGACCCGAATAAATATTTAAAATGCTCCCTGTCTCGTAGGAACATTTCAGAATGAAATAGATTTGGAATATAAAAGTTTAAATATTCATTTGGGGATCTCAGCATGTAGCATGATGTCGACCCAAATGAATATTTAAAATGCCCCGTCTCGCAGGGACAACTTGGATAGGCTTTGTATCTTTGAGATTTTAAATATTTATTTGGGGATCTCGGCACGCAGCGCGATGTCGACCCAAATAAATATTTAAAATGCCCCCAATCTGATGGGGGTTTTTGAAATGCGTTCTTGCTATACAAGAGAATTTCAAAATATGAGCAAACATGCATTAATAAATATGCATATAAAATTTTGATCATCACAATTACATCAGATATGGAATTTTCATGCGTGATATTTCTTTAAATGTCGACCGTTGATTGGCGGCATAGGCCTCTGACCGTTCAGATCGATCAACTGATATGCTCCTCCTTGATACACTTTCTCGATGATGAAGGGACCTTCCCAATTGGATACGAATTTGCCACAAATTTTTTGGTGTAGGATGTTTGATCTCCTTAGCACCAAGAATGTAGCACTCGACCTTTTGATGTATTAGCTCATCAAATATACGTTTCATTTTCCATTGGTATGTGGCAATATTGTTCTTTGGGTCGAAAGGCATGACTGTGCAGTAAAATATGCTTATAGATGTTCTGAATAATATATGCTTTTAATTTTCAGTCGCTATCTTAATTTGATTGCATCCTGACGAACCGTCCCAAAAATCGATACTTATATGAATCTAACCATTCTTCTTTTTCACCGGGATAATATTGACGATCCAATCGCCATATTTTCTTCACAAATGAAGACCGATTCTATAAGTTTCTTCATCACTACAATCACTTGCTCTTCATTCTTCAATCTCATTCTCCTTGGAGCTTGTTTAAAGGGTGTTGCATCTGGTTTGACGGCTACTCTATGAATCACCACATCAGGGGATAAGTAGACATCTTAGTGTATGTCCAAACAAAGTAATCCCTGAATTCACAGAGAATCTCTTTCATTTTCTCCGCTTGCTCTTTGAGAAGAACGTCACTGATGCAAGTCGGGCGATGATCTTCTTTAGTCTAAGAGGGTATAGTTGCAGAGTGATGGAATTTATTTAAGGATTTCTCAAGGCGTAGACCATCAAGATTTTTTTTATAGGAATCATCTTTGAGATCCACTTTTGATGAATTTCTTTAATGGTGGATCTCTAGAAGTACACACTAGATGTCACACCATTCTTTGAAAAAAAAAATTCTAGAGATGTGAGTCTCTATATTTATTTTCACTTATGTCGGGACCTTTCAGCGATGGATTCTTGGATATATATCCAAGTGTCACACCCCGATGCTCACCATACATATCTTGATTCTTTCTTTACTCTACCATCATAATAGATGGTAGCTTTTAGCTCCATCGGGACCTTTCAGTGATGGATCTTTGGACATAAGGACTAAATGTCACATCCTGATGTTCACCGTACAGAGCTCAATATCATCATTATTTTTGCTGCTACTATAGCATATAAGTGACTAGCCAAAGATGGAAAGAGAAACCAATCCCCAGCGGAGTCGCCAGAAATCTGTGGGCTCCGAAAATTCGGCCCCAGCCTCCGCTCACCGCTTTTCTTTTTTATTCGATGAGGGAGTTTTAACTGATTAGTTCCGAGGTAAATTTTGGAAGGCAGATGGGTTTGTAGATAAGACACTACCTAGAGATTTCACCCTCATTTTGTGAGGACTTTATGATCTGAGTTCTGATTTCCTATAGGCGCAAGCCCCTATAGTTAATTACCCCTCCCGATCACGAGAGAGAACTTTCGATTAAGGCTAGTCGTCAATCAGATACATAGAATACGTGTTATCTGGCATATAGTAGAAGCAAGGGTTTGGAATTTGAGAACTGGATTTGGATTTGTGAATTTGGGAAGTTTGGATATTTGGAAAGATTTAATATTTAAAATAGAAATTTCACCATCTCTCACTTAAAGCGGATGGTGGGGGAATGGATGATGGGCCCGATCAAGATCCCATGGTTTCGTCGTCCCGGGCCATCATGTTCCCTGATCTACTTAGTCAGAGGAGGTAGTCGACCCAACCTGATAGAAGGTTCCTTGTCGGCAGCCATGGGTTGCTTCGTCCAAGGGGACTTTGTAGACCGGGGTTGAGTGTTTGTCTAAGGGGACAAATTTGAATCCACCTTAGCTAACAAATGGCTTTGTGCCCTATCGATCATATCCTATTGATTCATATCTCAAGGATTTGATGCCAATAAGGAGCGCAACGGCGCTGGCCATAACCGATATTTCGTGGTGCCATTTGGCGGCAAAACCACTCGGTTCAGAGGGCACCGGGTCATAACCATTTATCCTACGGTGCCATTTGGCGGCGAACCGCCAGTCAGAGGACACGTACCACTTTCTTACTGGCAAGAGATTGTTTGAGAATGGATCCTAGTGATATTTTCGTTTAGGCATTTAGCTCTATATGAGCTTAAGTAGTTTTCAACTTGTCCACCCTAGCAAACTGTTGCGGAGGCAGATGAATTTTGCTTCAAGCATTTGATGATTGGATTTCAAATTTTAAATATTTTTGAGATTTTAGGATTTTAAGATTTTTTTTTTTGGATTTTTGGAACGGCATTTGAAAAATATTTGGAATGGACCCCTCCGGTTGAGCTTTGCATTCAACACGGCCATCATCGGGGTGTTTGGATCATTTTTATTTGTAGCTTGAACCTTGTCAACTCAGCCAAGCTATTGACTGAGGAGCTGGTTTCGTAGGCTTCGTGCCTTTATTAGTGAATTCATATTGTTGTAGGCCTTGAATGCCTAATATGAATGTTTTAAAGCAAATATACCAGTCGCCACAATTTTATATTTGCTTAATGGTTCGAACCCTGTCGACTTCTATTGACCTGTATAGAAGGATCAGTTTCGAACTTGAATTCACTTGTCAACCCGCGCGGCATCCCTAGACATCACGTGTGTACCAATAACACGCTCGTCGGGGCCCATGCGGATTTGGGGGCATTTTATGAATGAACCCTGTCCACTTCTTTTATCTACTTAGAAGGATCGGGTTCAAAATTTATAACCCGCGCAGCATCCCAAGACGTCACGTGTATTTCTATAACACGCTCGCCGTGGCCTGTGCTGGTTTTATGATTATTTTTATCCCTTTTAGTGTACCTATATGTATACAAACTATAGTGCACGTGGGGGTACTTTGAAAGTATTTATAGACGCCTTATGTCCGCTTGCATAGAAGTTACGGATCCGGTGGCGTGGCGAAGCAACTTCTGAATAGAGTTATCCGCTGCTTTGTATAGGTAGATTGTCATGCACTACTTGTTGCTTTCTGTAGGTGGATCGTAGTGCACTAATGAATCTCCTGCTTTGGATTGTAGAAGATCATAGGAGCTTGTATTCTTTATGCATTCTGCTGTAATTTTGGACTTTAAAATACAACCACTATTGCTGGAAGCAGATGTATTCATTCTTAGACTGAAGCTGACTACATGATACTGCATTTACTGTAGTCTTTATGCATCTACCCATAGGTGGCATGTGACACATTTATTCGTCTTCGTAGAGAGATCGTATGTGATGCAGATCTTTTTGCACATATTATATATTCATTTGTGAGCATTGTGTTGTACTCATAAAGAGATTTTATAGTAGCTTGTAGGAGGGTAATGCACTTGCTTGAATGATGAGTACATATGTGATAATCCCTTAATATTATTTCCATATGGTTTGCAACATTTATCTATATTATGATCAAACTATACATTCCCATCTTGATCATTTCTTAGAAATAAATTAATGTTGCAAACCTGTTATTAAGCTAAAAATAATTCAAGTCATGACTTTATGACCAAATCATATCCTCCACAATCTTCTCATTATTTGCAAATAAGTTCCACTTGTAAGTTTTTGTCCTTCAAATGTGATTTACAACAAAGTTCAGTGAACTTAATATTATCATCAATATCTCTACTTCAATCCACATGACTCTTTCAAGTCAAGTATAGTAATCCAAAAATAACATGCTAAGGTTTATGATTAATTAATACATAAGTCCCTATTTGCTTGCATGATATTTATTTGGATGAATTTAAATGACCAAATAGCAATCATAATATTCAATCGAAGGTTCTCACAAGCATTTCATTTGATCCTTATTTGAATAATAATGATTGCAATTATCATTCAATGCTTGTTCTAAAGTCATCATATGATGGCTTTATGATCAAAACATACCTCCAAATCTTGTGCTCCTTATAAACAAGCTACATTAATCATTTCTTTGTTCTCAAAAATTCATTGCAATTTGTATGATGAATGTAGCTTATTCATCAATATTTTCATTTTAATTGCAACAATTCTTACAACTCAATTGTTATTTCCATGCCAAAATTTGCAAATCATTTTGGCATAGCTCTTTGCTTGTAGGAAAGTTATACTCCTTGCCTCCACATATCATTTCCAACATGCATGATGATTTGAAAATAGTTTGTCACATGCCTTGTAATTTCATGAACTTTGCTCAAAGATGAATCAAATCTTATGTTATGAGTTAATTAGTTTGATCCAAAAGCTCACATCATTGCTTTGTAATCAAATCATTAACTTTTGTAATTTTCTTTCACTTTGCTTGTTAAGATTCACATTTTCAATCATGAGCATTTAATTACATTCTCCATTTTCTTCATATTGATGATCGTTTGCAAGTTCATTTTTGTTATCATTTTTCTTGAGGTCAAATCAAGCTTTAAATTTTTTAAATTAGTTTGAATTTATTTAAGTCCATTTAGTTCAAGTCCGAGTTCAAGTCCCAGTCTGAGTTCGAGTTCAATTCATGTTTAAGATGAGCCTCTTCCCTTCATTCGAGTCCCCTGTAGTCCTTGCAAGTGCAATTTAATGTCCAAATTGTTCAAATTATGATTTGAGTTTGAGTTCACTTAAGTCCAAATAAAGCATCATGTTCACCCGAAATTTTGGTAGCCTCCCGGCGTCTCCCCCGTTTAGGGGCAAACTACGAGAAATTGGGCCTTTCCCACCACGCTAAAAAAAGCGTGTATGATAGATGCCCTCTTTCGAGGACACCGCGGCCGTGTATTTTTTGATCCCCCACCACGCTAAGAAAAGCGTGCATGGGCGTTTTGTAAAAAAAAGTTATTATTTTTTTTTTTGAAAATATTTTGCAAGAAAAACAGTTATTTCCCCGCAAGCTGGTACTTATGAGTATCCCACCTTCGTCGTACGCGTCGCACCGGGTTCCCATCCCACCACGCTAAGAAAAGCGTGCATAGGTGGTTTTCCGGTGCACTACGAACTCCGAAGAAGAGATTTGGAACCGAGGATCGCTCGCCTACCTTGTTGTGGGTGTCGTGCTGGTTGCCCCTCCCACCATGCTAAAAAAAGCGTGTATAGGCAGACCATCAACTCGACACGTATGCCGAGGTAAGAGAGCAAATAAGGGTTTGAAAATCGAGACAAAAATTTCTTTTCTTTCTCTTTTTTTTTCTCTCTTTTTTTTTTTGGAAAGCTCTCTCCCTTTTTTTTTGCTTTCTCTTTTTTTTTCTCTCTCTTTTTTTTTTCTTTACATACTTCATACATACATTAGCAGCAATAACAACGAAAGCAATTAGCAAACCAACAGTAATAGTTGTAATGCTCTAAAAAAAATAAAAATTAATGTAAGCGTATTATCAATGAAATTAGTAATTCTGACTGCATCTGTTAATGGCATGGAACCAACTTCTTCACTGGAGTTATCAGAATTGTCAAATCATGCTATCTTCATGTTCACAATCTTCATAAATATCATCAATGCAACTCTTATTATCAACTTGGATCCAACAACAATATAAGCATCAAAGTTTGATTTCGGTGCTTCAATGCTTGCTTTAATGGTTTCAAGGCTATGTCCACGGTCTATCATGCCTTTGAATTTTTCATACAGATTAAACCTTATTGCTTATGTCCACGTTAATACTGAAATCCAGAAAATCTCTCACGTGAGCATCATACATTGGATGCAAACCCTCAATAACAAAAATCTTTGGTGGGTTAATAAGCACGAGAGGATCAAGCAGCCCACAAATATGATTATATATATATTTTTCCACAGCTTTTCCTTCAAAGACTTAACTTGATAGTACATAAGATCAAAATCATTTGTTGTTGGATCTGAAGTAGTCACTCCTTTCTCCTTGACATTTGATACTCCATGCATTCATGCTTTCAAGTAGAGCAAGCTCCTAGTTACCACCTTCAGACATTGCCGGGTCCAAGATTAGCTTCTTCAGTGGACTATTAATTTTTGTTGCTTCGTCCTCCTTCAAGAACTCTTCAAGCATTTCAATTCCTTGCTTTTGGATTTCTCTGCCAACTCAAAGGTGGCTGCTTTAGCTGGAAATTAGAAGTCGCATGGGCCTGCGGCAGGAATTTTAAGTGGGTTAAAGGTGTTGGTATTGAGTGAAGGAAATTGGTATGAGAGCTGGTTTGGCGGTAGATCGGACATCATGCGTTTGGTTGGGGGAAGAGACTAAGGATTTGATAACATAAAAAGCAGCTCATAAAGAGAAGACCCAACTTCCAGAAACCACTACTCCACCTCATTTGGAGATGAAACCACCTCATTATTACCCATAAATGTAAGCTTTTTAAGGAGGAAGGGAAAGACTGTAAAGATTTGAGTGTGGGAAGAAGTTGCGTGGAGTGATGTAATACAAGTTGTGATCTTGAGGTTGAATCGACTAGAGTCATGCGGTTGGTAACATTGAAAGGAAATGAAGAAGTGGCTGTAGCGGCTGAGGGGAAGTTGGCTTTTGAGTTTGGCGTGAAGTAAATGGGTGGGGATCTGTAGGTGGAAAAAGGGTCAAGTTGGAGGCTTCTTCAAGAGCTGGAGTTTGGCTAGGTTGAAAGAGACAGAAGAACTACAACGGTCTTCACGTGAAGGAGCTCGAGGATGGACGATCTGCTGGCTACTGGTTGCGGATTGGAGTTCTCACACTTTGGAGTGGTTTTCCCTTGAGGGAGGAGGGCATGGAGGTGGTGTAGAGATTAAAAGGTAGAGTCCCCTTCCGCTACTTCAAATTTCTTGACTTTAACCATCATGAGAGCATTTGATCGAGGTGAGTTGCTGCTGTAGCCGGGATTTCTAGGATTTTGCCAAAGATCTTCGACGGTGCCGAGGTAAAGACATTTAATGTTTGATTAAAAATCTGTTCTGACTTTAGATTTTATTAGATTTAATAATAATATTTAATGATAAAATATTATTATTAATATTATCATAAATTAAAATAGCAGAGTGTGATGATTTCCCCAAATGCATTCATCTTGATATATGTGAGATCGCCTCAAAATTCGTGTAGTTTTCTTGGAGTTTGTGAATTTTACCTCGTAATACGTGTTGATTTTGCCGATAATCATAATTGAACAAATTGATAGTGTATTTAGGGTATTGATGATGTCCCGGTCGCAACGAAGCAGTCCGTTTTGTGATCGGACATCGTTTAGATGGCGACGAGGCTTAATTCCCTTGAAGTGCTCGTTCTCTCGAAATTCGTGTCACACATATGGATGTTACAAATTGAATAAAAAAAATACATTTTCCATAGGTTAACAACATTCTGGACGCAATGGCGTTGTCCGTTTGTCGATCCGACATCATTTCATCATCAACGAGGCTAATTTCCTTCGTGATGCGTACCTTTGCAACATATTTGGATCGTCTTTGAAATTTGTGACACCACATCAAATGATCGAATTTGATCAAATAAAATATATATTCCTAATGCCGACAACATTCCGGATGCAATGTCACTATCCGTTTGTCGATCAAACTTCGTTTGAGCATCGTCGAGGCCTCTTTTTCGTCGTAACGTAGGCCTTTATATCATATTTACATCACCTAAAAAATCACCACCATCTCGGATGATCCAAATTTATTAAATAAAATATATACCTTGAATATCGACGACGTTCCGGACGTAATGGCGCTGTCTGTTTGTCGATCGGACGTCGTCCGAGCATCTTCGAGGGCTCATTTTCGTCGTAACGTATGCCTTTATATCATATTTGCATTGCCTAAAAATTCACCTCCATCTCGGATGATCCAAATTTATTAAATAAAATGTATAATCTGAATGTCGACGACGTTCCGAACACAATGGCGTTGTCCGTTTGTCAATCGGATGTCGTCTGATCGGCTTCACGCTTTAATTTTGGGTGTCGGTCATCCCTTTTGACCGATCTTGTCTGATTCAATTGCGAGGGGCCTCGACCCAGCAAAATTCAGTGTCCTGATAGTGACGACACCCTTCGTTTGGCAATCAGAGGTCGTTTGACCCTTCAAGTGACATGTGGCGCCACAGCGTGTATCGCTTTATTCACTAGTTTGTGTCCTTTCTCACGTGGTTTAAGGTATAGGGGTCAACAAATGCCTCCTAACAAATGTGGTTCGCGCCTAGAGCGAATCACGTTTGTTGTAGACTGATTGACCCTGTGAATTTCTAGATATTTATTATAGATGTCACACAAAGGTCTTTCATTTAGTGGATCTCCAAGAATTTACTTGGATGTCACACTAGGATTTTCTTTTAGTGGATCTCCAAAATTTTGCTTGGATGTCACACTAAGATTTCCTTTCTTCATAGATCTCTTGGGTGTATCAATAGATAGTTGAGATATTGATTTCTTTTGCCCTGTGTTTTGTGCTACAGACATTAATGGAGAATTACCTGATTTGTCTTTACTGACTTGTCAGATGGTTTTATACCTTCAGCTCTGTGCTTCTAGCTTTGGCGGGCTTGATGAAGGGGTAGATGCCGATGACCTAAACCCTTATGTTTGTATTAGGTCGATAGCGAAAAGTCATCGGTCCAAAACTTTGTGCATAGCGGACTTGTTGATGACGGAATCCTTTTTAGTTCAGCCTTGAGCTTTGTGTGAATTTTGGGATAATTTTCTTCAGTCCTTTGCTTTGTGCTTTGGCGGACTTATTGAAAAAAATTCCTTCAATCCTCGCTTTATGCTTTACGGATATGTTGAAGGATTTGCAGGTTCTGGATTCAATTGATAGTACCGAACGTAGGTAGTATATTGATCCTTAACCACTTGAGAAAACTTTGATCTGAGTCACCTGAGTTCATTAGATCAGGAGAGCTAGAATTTGATAGCTCTTTGTCCTCTAGTTACTGAGATGGGGGTTCCTCTACTACAGCCTTTCTTATGGCTTGTTGAGTAGATGGAGCTGCCAGCGATCCGGCCATATTTGGGCTTGTTGGATCCGACCTCTTACTCCCATTTAGGCTTCAGATTTGAGCTATAGAAATTGCGCTCCCCAATACTGATTTTACTGAAGTTGACAGATTTGGAGTCATCCTTCGTGGTTGCATATTTTGGAGCCTACGAACATTCAGTGGTTGTTTGAGACTCATCCTTCTACTGGAACTTTGATTCTCCAGTCATTTGAGAGAATTCAGTGGACTACGATCACTTGAACTTGTCGAGTCAAATTTGCCTTTCGTACTTCCTACAGTCCCTACTGATGGATTGACGAAGTGGGGGTTCCGCTACTACGGCCTTTCTTATGGCTTGTTGAGTAGACAGAGCTGCCAGCGATCCAGCCATATTTGGGCGTGTTGGATCCGACCTTTTACACCCATTCGAACCTTAAGCTTCAGGCTGTGGAAAGACTTCAAGCTTCTATGGCTCAATTTTGTAGGAGTGTGTAGCCACAAAAATCACTTTCCTAACTTTTGAGCCTTGGTTTGTTGGAGAAGACGGTGTCTCTAATTCTTGAAAGATCACCTGCATATTTTTTGAAAAACAAGTATGTGTATTCTTTAACACAAAAGAATATTGGAATTGATAATTTTAAATATTTATTCGGGGATCTCGACATGCAGCGCGATGTCGACCCGAATAAATATTTAAAATGCCCCCTATCTCGCAGGAACATTTCATAATGAAATAGATTTGGAATATAAAAGTTTAAATATTCATTTGGGGATCTCGGCATGTAGCATGATGTCGACCCAAATGAATATTTAAAATGCCCCGTCTCGCAGGGACAACTTGGATAGGCTTTGTATCTTTGAGATTTTAAATATTTATTTGGGGATCTCGGCACGCAGCGCGATGTCGATCCAAATAAATATTTAAAATGCCCCCAATCTGATGGGGGGTTTTGAAATGCGTTCTTGCTATACAAGAGAATTTCAAAATATGAGCAAACATGCATTAATAAATATGCATATAAAATTTTGATCATCACAATTACATCAGATATGGAATTTTCATGCGTGATATTTCTTTAAATGTCGACCGTTGATTGGCGGCATAGGCCTCTGATCGTTCAGATCGATCAACTGATATGCTCCTCCTTGGTACACTTTCTCGATGATGAAGGGACCTTCCCAATTGGATACGAATTTGCCACCAATTTTTTGGTGTAGGATGTTTGATCTCCTTAGCACTAAGAATGTAGCACTCAACCTTTTGATGTATTAGCTCATCAAATATACGTTTCATTTTCCATTGGTATGTGGCAATATTGTTCTTTGGGTCGAAAGGCATGACTGTACAGTAGAATATGCTTATAGATGTTCTGAATAATATATGCTTTTCATTTTCAGTCGCTATCTTAATTTGATTGCATCCTGACGAACCGTCCCAAAAATTGATACTTATATGAATCTAACCGTTCTTCTTTTTCACGTGGATAATATTGACAATCCAATCGCCATATTTTTTTCACGAATGAAGACCGATTCTATAAGTTTCTTCATCACTACAATCACTTGCTCTTCATTCTTCAATCTCATTCTCCTTGGAGCTTGTTTAAAGGGTGTTGCATCTGGTTTGACGGCTACTCTATGAATCGCCACATCAGGGGATAAGTAGACATCTTAGTGTATGTCCAAACAAAGCAATCCCTGAATTCACAGAGAATCTCTTTCATTTTCTCTGCTTGCTCTTTGAGAAGAACGTCACTGATGCAAGTCGGGCGATGATCTTCTTTAGTCTAAGAGGATATAGTTGCAGAGTGATGGAATTTATTTAAGGATTTCTCAAGGCGTAGACCATCAAGATTTTTTTTATAGGAATCATCTTTGAGATCCACTTTTGATGAATTTCTTTAATGGTGGATCTCTAGAAGTACACACTAGATGTCACACCATTCTTTGAAAAAAAAAATTCTAGAGATGTGAGTCTCTATATTTATTTTCACTTATGTCGGGACCTTTCAGCGATGGATTCTTGGATATATATCCAAGTGTCACACCCCGATGCTCACCATACATATCTTGATTCTTTCTTTACTCTACCATCATAATAGATGGTAGCTTTTAGCTCCATCGGGACCTTTCAGTGATGGATCTTTGGACATAAGGACCAAATGTCACATCCTGATGTTCACCGTACAGAGCTCAATATCATCATTATTTTTGCTGCTACTATAGCATATAAGTGACTAGCCAAAGATGGAAAGATAAACCAATCCCCAGCGGAGTCGCCAGAAATCTGTGGGCTCCGAAAATTCGGCCCCAGCCTCCGCTCACCGCTTTTCTTTTTTATTCGATGATGGAGTTTTAACTGATTAGATCCGAGGTAAATTTTGGAAGGCAGATGGGTTTGTAGATAAGACACTACCCAGAGATTTCGCCCTCATTTCATGAGGACTTAATGATCTGAGTTCTGGTTTCCTATAGGCGCAAGCCCCTATAGTTAATTACCCCTCCCGATCACGAGAGAGAACTTTCGATTAAGGCTAGTCGTTAATCAGATACGTAGAATACGTGTTATCTGGCATATAGTAGCAGCAAGGGTTTGGAATTTGAGAACTTGATTTGGATTTGTGAATTTGGGAAGTTTGGATATTTGGAAAGATTTAATATTTAAAATAGAAATTTCACCATCTCTCACTTAAAGCGGATGGTGGGGGAATGGATGATGGGCCCGATCAAGATCCCATGGTTTCGTCGTCCCGGGCCATCGTGGTCCTTGATCTACTTAGTCAGAGGAGGTAGTCGACCCAACCTGACAGAAGGTTCCTTGTCGGCAGCCATGGGTTGCTTCGTCCAAGGGGACTTTATAGACCGGGGTTGAGTGTTTGTCTAAGGGGACAAATTTGAATCCACCTTAGCTAACAAAATGCTTTGTGCCCTATCGATCATATCCTATTGATTCATATCTCAAGGATTTGATGCCAATAAGGAGCGCAACGGCGCTGGCCATAACCGATATTTTGTGGTGCCATTTGGCGGCAAAACCACTCGGTTCAGAGGGCCCCGGGTCATAACCATTTTTCCTGCGGTGCCATTTGGCGGCGAACCGCCAGTCAGAGGACACGTACCACTTCCTTACTGGCAAGAGATTGTTTGAGAATGGATCCTAGTGATATTTTCGTTTAGGCATTTAGCTCTATATGAGCTTAAGTAGTTTTCAACTTGTCCACCCTGGCAAACTATTGCGGAGGCAGATGAATTTTGCTTCAAGCATTTGATGATTGGATTTCAAATTTTAAATATTTTTGAGATTTTAGGATTTTAAAATTTTTTTTTTGGATTTTTGGATATTTGGAACGGCATTTGAAAAATATTTGGAATGGACCCCTCCGATTGAGCTTTGCATTCAACACGGCCATCATCGGGGTGTTTGTATCATTTTTATTTGGAGCTTGAACCTTATCAACTCAGCCAAGCTATTGACCGAGGATCGAGTTTCGTAGGCTTCGTGGCTTTATTAGTGAATTCATATTGTTGTAGGCCTTGAAGGCCTAATATGAATGTTTTAAAGCAAATATACAAGTCGCCACAATTTTATATTTGCTTAATGGTTCGAACCCTGTCGACTTCTATTGACCTGTATAGAAGGATCGATTTCGAACTTGAATTCACTTGTCAACCCGCGCGGCATCCCTAGACATCACGTGTGTACCAATAACACGCTCGTCGGGGCACATGCGGATTTGGGGGCATTTTATGAATGAACCCTGTCCACTCCTTTTATCTACTTAGAAGGATCGGGTTCAAAATTTATAACCCGCGCAGCATCTCAAGACGTCACATGTATTTCTATAACACGCTCGCCGGGGCCTGTGCTGGTTTTATGATTATTTTTATCCCTTTTAGTGTACCTATGTGTATACAAACTATAGTGCACGTGGGGGTACTTTGAAAGTATTTATAGACGCCTTATGTCCGCTTGCATAGAAGTTACGGATCCGGTGGCGTGGCGTAGCAACTTCTGAATAGAGTTGTTCGCTGCTTCGTATAGGTAGATTGTCGTGCACTACTCGTTGCTTTCTGTAGGTGGATCGTAGTGCACTAATGAATCTCCTGCTTTGGATTGTAGAAGATCATAGGAGTTTGTATTCTTTATGTATTCTGCTGTAATTTTGGTCTTTAAAATACAACCACTATTGCTGGAAGCAGATGTATTCATCCTTAGACTGAAGCTGACTACATGATACTGCATTTACTGTAGTCTTTATGCATCTACCCATAGGTGGCATGTGACACATTCATTCGTCTTCGTAGAGAGATCGTATGTGATGCAGATCTTTTTGCACATATTATATATTCATTTGTGAGCATTGTGTTGTACTCATAAAGAGATTTTATAGTAGCTTGTAGGAGGGTAATGCACTTGCTTGAATGATGAATACATATGTGATAATCCCTCAATATTGTCTCCATATGGTTTGCAACATTTATCTATATTATGATCAAACTATACATTTCCATCTTGATCATTTCTTAGAAATAAATTAATGTTGCAAACCTGTTATTAAGCTAAAAATAATTCAAGTCATGACTTTATGACCAAATCATATCCTCCACAATCTTCTCATTATTTGCAAATAAGTTCCACTTGCAAGTTTTTGTTCTTCAAATGTGATTTACAACAAAGTTCAGTGAACTTAGTATTATCATCAATATCTCTACTTCAATCCACATGACTCTTTCAAGTCAAGTATAGTAATCCAAAAATAACATGCTAAGGTTTATGATTAATTAATACATAAGTCCCTATTTGCTTGCATGATATTTATTTGGATTAATTTAAATGACCAAATAGCAATCATAATATTCAATCGAAGGTTCTCACAAGCATTTCATTTGATCCTTATTTGAATAATAATGATTGCAATTATCATTCAATGCTTGTTCTAAAGTCATCATATGATGGCTTTATGATCAAAACATCCCTCCAAATCTTGTGCTCCTTATAAACAAGCTACATTAATCATTTCTTTGTTCTCAAAAATTCATTGCAATTTGTATGATGAATGTAACTTATTCATCAATATTTTCATTTTAATTGCAACAATTCTTACAACTCAATTGTTATTTCCATGCCAAAATTTGCAAATCATTTTGGCATAGCTCTTTGCTTGTAGGAAAGTTATACTCCTTGCCTCCACATATCATTTCCAACATGCATGATGATTTGGAAATAGTTTGTCACATGCCTTGTAATTTCATGAACTTTGCTCAAAGATGAATCAAATCTTATGTTATGAGTTAATTAGTTTGATCCAAAAGCTCACATCATTGCTTTGTAATCAAATCATTAACTTTTGCAATTTTCTTTCACTTTGCTTGTTAAGATTCGCATTTTCAATCATGAGCATTTAATTACATTCTCCATTTTCTTCATATTGATGATCATTTGCAAGTTCATTTTTGTTATCATTTTGCTTGAGGTCAAATCAAGCTTTAAATTTTTTAAATTAGTTTGAATTTATTTAAGTCCATTTAGTTCAAGTCCGAGTTCAAGTCCCAGTCTGAGTTCGAGTTCAATTCATGCTTAAGATGAGCCTCTTCCCTTCATTCGAGTCCCCTGTAGTCCTTGCAAGTGCAATTTAATGTCTAAATTGTTCAAATTATGATTTGAGTTTGAGTTCACTTAAGTCCAAATAAAGCATCATGTTCACCCGAAATTTTGGTAGCCTCCCGGCGTCTCCCACGTTTAGGGGCAAACTACGAGAAATTGGGCCTTTCCCACCACGCTAAAAAAAGCGTGTATGGTAGATGCCCTCTTTCGAGGACACCGCGGCCGTGTATTTTTTGATCCCCCACCACGCTAAGATAAACGTGCATGGGCGTTTTGTAAAAAAAAGTTATTATTTTTTTTTAAAAATATTTTGCAAGAAAAGCAGTTTTTTCCCCGCAAGCTGGTACTTATGAGTATCCCACCTTCGTCGTACACGTCGCACCGGGTTCCCATCCCACCACGCTAAGAAAAGCGTGCATTGGCGGTTTTCCGGTGCACTACGAACTCCGAAGAAGAGATTTGGAACCGAGGATCGCTCGCCTACCTTGTCGGGGGTGTCGTGCCGGTTGCCCCTCCCACCATGCTAAGAAAAGCGTGTATAGGCAGACCATCAACTCGACACGTATGCCGAGGTAAGAGAGCAAACAAGGGTTCGAAAATCGAGACAAAAATTTCTTTTCTCTCTTTTTTTTTGGAAAGCTCTCTCCCTTTTTTTTTGCTTTCTCTTTTTTTTTCTCTCTTTTTTTTTTCTTTACATACTTCATACATACATTAGCAGCAATAACAACGAAAGCAATTAGCAAACCAACAGTAAAAGTTGTAATGCTCTAAAAAAAATAAAAATCAATATAAGCGTATTACCAATGAAATTAGTAATTCTGACTGCATCTGTTAATGGCATGGAACCAACTTCTTCACTGGAGTTATCAGAATTGTCAAATCATGCTATCTTCATGTTCACAATCTTCATAAATATCATCAATGCAACTCTTATTATCAACTTGGATCCAACAACAATATAAGCATCAAAGTCTGGTTTCGGTGCTTCAATGATTGCTTTAATGGTTTCAAGGCTATGTCCACGGTCTATCATGCCTTTGAATTTTTCATACAGATTAAACCTTATTGCTTATGTCCATGTTAATACTGAAATCCAGAAAATCTCTCACGTGAGCATCATACATTGGATGCAAACCCTCAATAACAAAAATCTTTGGTGGGTTAATAAGCACGAGAGGATCAAGCAGCCCACTAATATGATTATATATATATATTTCCACAGCTTTTCCTTCAAAGACTTAACTTGATGGTACATAAGATCAAAATCATTTGCTGTTGGATCTGAAGTAGTCACTCCTTTCTCCTTGACATTTGATACTCCATGCATTCATGCTTTCAAGTAGAGCAAGCTCCTAGTTACCACCTTCAGACATTGCCGGGTCCAAGATTAGCTTCTTCGGTGGACTCTTAATTTTTGTTGCTTCGTCCTCCTTCAAGAACTCTTCAAGCATTTCAATTCCTTGCTTTTGGATTTCTCTGCCAACTCAAAGGTGGCTGCTTTAGCTAGAAATTAGAAGTCGCATGGGCCTGCGGCAGGAATTTTAAGTGGGTTAAAGGTGTTGGTATTGAGTGAAGGAAATTGGTATGAGAGCTGGTTTGGCGGTAGATCGGACATCATGCGTTTGGTTGGGGGAAGAGACTAAGGATTTGATAACATAAAAAGCAGCTCATAAAGAGAAGACCCAACTTCCAGAAACCACTACTCCACCTCATTTGGAGATGAAACCACCTCATTATTACCCATAAATGTAAGCTTTTTAAGGAGGAAGGGAAAGACTGTAAAGATTTGAGTGTGGGAAGAAGCTGCGGGGAGTGATGTAATACAAGTTGTGATCTTGAGGTTGAATCGACTAGAGTCATGCGGTTGGTAGCATTGAAAGGAAATGAAGAAGTGGCTGTAGCGGCTGAGGGGAAGTTGGCTTTTGAGTTTGGCGTGAAGTAAATGGGTGGGGATCTGTAGGTGGAAAAAGGGTCAAGTTGGAGGCTTCTTCAAGAGCTGGAGTTTGGCTAGGCTGAAAGAGACAGAAGAACTACAACCGGTCTTCACGTGAAGGAGCTCGAGGATGGACGATCTGCTGGCTACTGGTTGCGGATTGGAGTTCTCACACTTTGGAGTGGTTTTCCCTTGAGGGAGGAGGGCATGGAGGTGGTGTAGAGATTAAAAGGTAGAGTCCCCTTCCGCTACTTCAAATTTCTTGACTTTAACCATCATGAGAGCATTTGATCGAGGTGAGTAGCTGCTGTAGCCGGGATTTCTGGGATTTTGCCAAAGATCTTCGACGGTGCCGAGGTAAAGACATTTAATGTTTGATTAAAAATCTGTTCTGACTTTAGATTTTATTAGATTTAATAATAATATTTAATGATAAAATATTATTATTAATATTATCATAAATTAAAATAGCAGAGTGTGATGATTTCCCCGAATGCATTCATCTCGATATATGTGAGATCGCCTCAAAATTCGTGTAGTTTTCTTGGAGTTTGTGAATTTTACCTCGTAATACGTGTTGATTTTGCCGATAATCATAATTGAACAAATTGATAGTGTATTTAGGGTATTGATGATGTCCCGGTCGCAACGAAGCAGTCCGTTTTGTGATCGGACATCGTTTAGATGGTGACGAGGCTTAATTCCCTTGAAGTGCTCGTTCTCTCGAAATTCGTGTCACACATATGGATGTTACAAATTGAATAAAAAAAATACAGTTTCCATAGGTTAACAACATTCTGGACGCAATGGCGTTGTCCGTTTGTCGATCCGACATCATTTCATCATCAACGAGGCTAATTTCCTTCGTGATGCGTACCTTTGCAACATATTTGGATCGTCTTTGAAATTTGTGACACCACATCAAATGATCGAATTTGATCAAATAAAATATATATTCCTAATGCCGACAACATTCCGGATGCAATGTCACTATCCGTTTGTCGATCAAACTTCGTTTGAGCATCGTCGAGGCCTCTTTTTCGTCGTAACGTAGGCCTTTATATCATATTTACATCACCTAAAAAATCACCACCATCTCGGATGATCCAAATTTATTAAATAAAATATATACCTTGAATATCGACGACGTTCCGGACGTAATGGCGCTGCCTGTTTGTCGATCAGACTTCGTCCGAGCATCTTCGAGGGCTCATTTTCGTCGTAACGTATGCCTTTATATCATATTTGCATCGCCTAGAAATTCACCTCCATCTCGGATGATCCAAATTTATTAAATAAAATGTATAATCTGAATGTCGACGACGTTCCGGATGCAATGGCGTTGTCCGTTTGTCAATCGAATGTCGTCTGATCGGCTTCATGCTTTAATTTCGGGTGTCGGTCATCCCTTTTGACCGATCTCGTCTGATTCAATTGCGAGGGGCCTCGACCCAGCAAAATTCAGTGTCCTGATAGTGACGACACCCTCCGTTTGGCAATCAGAGGTCGTTTGACCCTTCAAGTGACATGTGGCGCCACAGCGTGTATCGCTTTATTCACTAGTTTGTGTCCTTTCTCACGTGGTTTAAGGTATAGGGGTCAACAAGGGTCAACCAACTTCTATGAGACTCGCTTTAATTCCACATAGAATTTTGACAGAAAAACTGAATTTGAAATATATCTAATTATTGGCTAAATTCACAAAAAATTAGTTTCGATCATAGTTCAACAATAAAATCAAGAGGTCTAAAAGTTTAGTATAGATTTCAACCAATAAGCTCTAAATTCTACAACAACATCAAGCCTTTATCCTATTATGTGGGGTCATCTATATGAATATTTTTTTCTTCCTCGTGTCCTATTAAGAGTAAAATTATCATTTAGATCTAAGAAAGAAAGCTAATTTCTAATGTTTTCTAACCAAGTCTTTTTAGGTCTATCTCTACCTTTCTTAACATAAACCAAATCTAATACATCTGTTTACCTAACGGGTCATCGAAAGGCCGTAGTTTTATGTGACCAAACCATCTAAAGCAACTCTCACTACAAGAAATTCATGAATTTTTGGCGGTCTGGACCGGCGGTTATGTAACCGCCGGAATTAACGACAGTTAAACCGGCGATCTAACAGTCGATTTTTACCGGCTTTTGTGTTTAATTAACCTCCGCCGAAATTAGTTGCGGTCAAATAACCGCCCGTTAGCCTACTAGTATTATTTCTTACTGGTGCGTTACCTGCGGCTCGAATTGCCGGTTTTAAGAGAATTATTTTCAGCGGTCAGAACCACCGAAAAGCCATCGAAAACTGTCTTAAATTTAGCCATCCCAACCATTCCATTTCATT
This sequence comes from Dendrobium nobile, assembly GCA_022539455.1. Taxonomy (NCBI): domain Eukaryota; kingdom Viridiplantae; phylum Streptophyta; class Magnoliopsida; order Asparagales; family Orchidaceae; genus Dendrobium; species Dendrobium nobile. Next base: position 18,538,148 of record CM039735.1, read on the forward strand.
TATTCGCATCCTCCTCTCTCTTCCTACAGACAGTCGACCCCGTCTCCTCCATCCTCTCGCGATCAAGCACACCTTTTGCACAGGAATCCAGCCGCTAACAAGCTCCCTCCGGCCGAAGATCCCACCCCCGCTCCTACATCAAAACACAGCCGAAGATCTCGCCCCCACTCCTGTGTTAAACCGGTGTCCGAACCGTAACCATAGGTTTGCATTTTTTTTTAATTTTCTATTTAAAGAAATAGAATAAAAATGATAAATATGTTTGTATTCTTATACAAACACTCCTCCAAATTAGTTTCCTTTCAAGTTGTTTGTGATTTTTCATATATCAAGAAGAACCTAAGAGTGTTTTAGGTATTTTTTTAGATGTCTTAGTATTTGGATAATATAAATGTTTACATAATTTGGTTGTGGTTATTTCTTTAATTTTTTTATTTTTTATAATTTATTTATTTTTACTTAATAGAGTAATGTAAATATGTCTAAGGGTTTGGCTTAGGTCTTTGTGAAATTCACCTGATTGGATAAGGTAAATTCCAATAAGAATAGGCTAGTAAAGAGAAATTTAGAAGCTTGCATTTCAATTGTCAGGAAAGGATGATCATTTTCTTAAGTGATAGGATACTTAAAATTTGGATCTAAGTATAGGAGTCATCTACATTATTATGGATTAAATAGAAGAAAGTGATATATATCTAAAGTTTTGGAGCTAAAGTTAGAAGGGATCACATAGCTTTTATGCTAAGGGATGAGGGAAATTCCCTTTAGCTTTTGAACTAAAGAGATTATAATCAAACCTCTAGTTTTGAGGTTCAGGGTTGAACGAGAATCCATATAATTTTGAGATTGAGGGTTACAACCCATGACTTTTAGGCTAAGGAATCATAGGTTCTATTCAGCTTTTTGGCCAAATGAATAATGGGCTAATACTTAGTCTTTGGACTAAGATTAGGAGGAGTTCATATGGCTTTTGAAGCTATGAGTTCCTATGACTGTTGAAGCTAAGGAATGGAAGGAAGATGTTAAACCTATAACTTTTGTATTAAAGGTTAGAGAGTTCTCTTTAGCTTTGGAGCTACAGAGAAATAAATAAAATTCATAACATTAAGGCTAACAAATTGGGTTAGAGAGTTCTCTACGAATTTCTATAAGGTGGTTGTGTGACCTGCAATATTTTATTGTGAGACCTACTATGCATTCCAATTCAAATAAAGTACACTTGTTTAAAAGTATATCATGTACACTTGTTCAGGGTGCATATCTTCTAATAAATGATTCCATAACTATATAGGGGGATGTTTTCTTTAACGTTCAAATGACTATCCAAGAAGAGAGATATTTGATGTATAATAAATTATTACGTGATCGAAGAGGATTGACAAATGAATTTATATAGAGCGTTGAGACTTTCACTCAAGTTGCATCTCAACTGCCTTTGTTCAACTTCAATGAAATATTTAGATGTCCATGTTCGAAGCATAAAAATTAAGCATTCCTCAAGCCTGATAATGTGAAGGTTGATTTATATCATAGGGGATTTGTTCCAGACTACTCGATTTGGACCTCACATGACAAGTATAAGCCACTCAGAGATACTCATGCCGGTCCATCCATAGCTTTTAAAAAATTTGATGAAGATCTAATGGCTAGACCTTATAAAAAACTTATTTTTGATGTAATAGGTCCTAATTTAAGGTCTAGTGTGGAAGAGCCACCAAATATAGAATCAAAAAAATTCTTTGAGTTACTACATGCAGCTCAAAAATTAACTAATTTGGGATGGCTGCAAAACTCATTCGTATTATCGATTATAGTGAGGATGCTAAGTATTAAAATTAAATATAATATTTCTCATGATTATTTTAATAACATCATTGGTCTTCTTAAGGAAATTAATCTAACGATCAATTTAATTTTCTTATAATTATACCGAATAAAAAAATTAGTATACAATTTAGATCTCACTGCTACAAAAATAGATTATTGTATCAATGGATGTATATTATACTACAAGGATGATGCAATAAAAGTTTATTATCGCACTTATAATGTGCCTCAATTTAAGCCAAACTCGAAAAAACAACATCGTCAAAAGAAAGATATTCCATATTCTCATTTTTTTATTTACCGATCATTCCAAGATTTCAGCGATTCTATGCATCAGTGAGTTCAGCAGGCCGTATGAGATGACATAAGGAGAAATTACTAAATAGTGGTGTTCTTTCTCATCAATCAGATGTTGAAGCATGAAAATATTTTGACCGAGTGCTGTTGACCTCGATTTTGGCTCAAATATGCTCGAGCACCTTTGATCGGCTTAATCGAACCTCATCGAGTCCAATTCGAGCTCGAATCGACCCGACTTTAGCCGGATTAGGCTCGACTTTGTTCAATTAGACTCGATTATTTTATTTTTGTTGTGTCGAGCTTAATTTGCTTTAAATTGGTGATTATTTTGAATCCAATTTCATGTGATTTATTTTGTTTTGCCGACCCGAACCCGAATTTACTTGAGTTGAGTCAAATTCGGACTCTAGTCTAACCTGGTTTTAACCTAATTAGACATGACTTGGCTCAATTTATCATACCAAAATCCATTTGACTTTTCAAGTTATTTGAATTTACTTCATTGATCCGGAAATCGCGTCAACGGCTATGATTTGATGAAATCATCGTTTTAGCCAAAATCTTGCTTCGCAATCGATTCTCTATATCTCGGGCAGACATCGAGCAGAGAATAGAGCTTCTTAAAGGAATTTCGGAAGCTGGAGCACGACGATGCAAATGGGCGGGCTTCCTCTTTAGGCGACGAGTTCAATTTACTCAGAACGAAGGCTTCGAGCTTGGCAGTTTTTTTTTCTCTCACGCTCTCTCCCTCTCGGTTTTGGCAAGGCAAGACACGGAATCTCCCTCCCGAGCTCCCTCTCTTCAGTTCGCAAAGCACCCGACACCGGCTTCCCCCTCCGACGCCATTCATTCCAGGCAGAGTCGGCCTCCCTCTCTCGCGTCTCTCTCGGCTTTGCACGATCCAGAGCCGAACTCCCTCCTTGCTCCTGCTCCAGAGACCGAACCCGAGCAAGGCCGAAGCCCGTCCGACTCCAGGTAGAGTCGGACCCCTTCGGCGAACCGTCCCAACACCTGGACCGAACTGAGCTCCATCCCTTTGCAAGGTAAGTCTATTCTCCTCTTACCCTCTTCTTCTTCTTCTTCTTCTTCTACTCTATCCTTTCATCTCCTTCCTCTCAGTTGCTTCTTCCCCTTTCCTTCTTTCTTCTTCTTTTCCTATCCTTCTTCATTGGTGAATGAAAGAAGAATATTGTGGAGTTTTATTTGCAAAAAAAAATCTGAGAATGAAATTGCTTTGAGTTGTTATTTTAGCCCTTATGCTTATATCTTTTTGATGAAGTGATTATCATGTGGATAGAAAAAGAACTTTGATAAATTGTTTGGAGAATTTTAGTTGAGATTTAGGTGTGAACCATGGTTCTTATGATAGCTTGTTTTACATAGCTTTACAAACTTTGCATATAAAGTGTTCGTTGAAATGCTCCCAAGAAAAGGCCATAGGTGTTTGCTTGCATTGAGACCTTGTGTAGTGAGCTTGCTCGTATAGAAGTTTCCTCAAAGCATTTCTTAGAGGCTTGTCAAAAAAATCTGAAAAATGAATTTGGTAATTTGAAGAGATTATGATCTAATGGGTGTACCCAATTGTTGGAGAGCAACCATGAGTTTTATAGTTTTATAGTTATATAATTTGTATTGTTAGAAGCATACTTAGCTATAAAAGAGTTAGTAAACTTAAATATCCTTATGCTTACTTTAAATCTGAATTCTTCCTTATCCCTTTAAGCTTTACATAAAAAAATATGTTGGCAAGTATTGCATCGTTGCGAAAATTCTTACAGTCTTTTTTTTATAGATTTCTTTCTCGATGGTTTTGTGTGAAACTATGAGTTGAAGCCTTTGCATCTTTGTTATTTCACTTCGAGAACTTGTTGGAAAGTTTTCATGTTGTTTTGGCGTGAGAGCGAATCATGAATTTCAATTAGAAAATTACTTAGAACGGTTGGTGGCGTGTAGCATGAAAATTTAAAAATATGTTGGAAGGAATTCATGTTTACTCTAAAGTCATATGATAAGTGAAGTGCTTATATCCATGATTGGTGTGTATTTATATATCCCACACATGCTTAGAATGAAATTGTCAAATGCTTTGTGAACTCAATGTGCTATTACCTATGATTTTGGAATATTATTCTTACGGTTGGAGAAAACAAGTTGACTCCAAATCTCTTTTTGCTATAAGTTTTGGTTCCAACATTAAGTATATATATATATATATATATATATATATATATATATATATATGTTACCTCATAGAGAAGTTTTATAGTTTGTGGTAAATTAAAGAGTTTTATGATTTTGTTTTATTTCGAGGAGATTTGTGATTGACTTCGTGATTGAAAAAATTTCTAAATAGCTTTATGCTACGATTTCATAAGCGATCTTCGAAACGAAGGGTGTTGCAAATTTGTTTTACATTTGGTTTCATGTTAAAAGGCTTTGCTAATTGTTTTGCATCAAGAAGGTTTCTAAAGAGTTTTGTGAATTGTCTTATATTGAGATTTTTGTTGTTTTGTTTTGTGAAGGTTGCTTGATGGAAGGCTTTGTAATGCCTAGTCATTGAGGAATTTTTCACAAATTACCCCACTCCAAATGAAAGAAAAGGGCACTTGATTGTTGGTCTTTTTTTTGGTAGAGTTTTGGGTCCAACAAAAAGAAAAGATTTTGGTAGATAATTTTTGTAAGGTTTTGTGTGGTATTTTATTTAAAGATTTTCATAGAATATTTCGAGACTTCTAGTTTTGTGATTTGCTTAGTGTAGTAAAGTCCCTTAGTAGTTTTTCTTAGAACAAGCTAATGATTATCTATTGATTCGCATTAGTTTCTAAAGATGAGTTTTGAGATTTGAAACTTTATGATTAGCTTTGTATTGGAGGCCTTTTTAGTGTCTTTTTCCGGTGTTAGTTTCTAAAAAAAAATATAGAATCTTGGATGAATATAAAATAAAGATAATCTTGTTTTAAGCTTAGTTTTAAGAGTTTGTTTGCCTTAACTATTTTTTTGGACTTTTCTTAGAGTGTGTTGTAGGTGGATGTGTCAAACATATCAAGTGCATTATTTGGATTGTGGGGACATTAAAGGACATTGAAATGTTGCTTTAGGATACACTTGACTTCAAAAAAGTGTGCCTAATAACAACAATGCCTACATCCCTTTTTGTGTTTGATTTTTATTCTTTTTCCTTTCGTTGCATCTAGTTGTCTTTTGCTTTACCTTTAGTTCTCTTTGTCGCTTCTTTCGTGCTTTGATACTAAACACTTGCGAAATGAGGAAAACCCAAAATACAAGTGGCCCATCGGATGCACAAGTAATAAAGGTACGTTCTTCTTCTTATTGCATTTTCACTTATTCATATTATTATTTGCTTATAGAATGTGCTCTAATACATATTTCTTCTATGTTTTGCGAGGCACCTTTTGGAAAGCAATGGATAAGGAGTACTGGAGCACTTGGAGAAGGAGCAAGGACAACCGGATCCGAGCATCAGTCGCCCCTATTCATTCCGGTAGGGGCACTACGAGCGAAACCACCGGGTCATAGCCCCCGGTGCTGTAAGTTTTCTTAAAAACATAGAAAACCTTTAGGGGCCTAGATGATTACACGCTTCCCACCCTTTAGGTCCTTATAGAAATTTCATTTATAATTAGGATTGCTTTTTATTTTATTAGATCCCTAAACCTTTTGACATACACATAGAAGTCTTAAGGGTTAGAAAACAACACTGCGTTTAGTCCTACAAGCTTAGTGACATCTAAGGATAAAAATTAAGGATCGGGTCTTAGAAAATATAAACTTAAGGTGCATACTCCCTGTAGGATAGAAATATTAAAACAAAAATTTAGTGACACCCTTCTCTAAATTTAGTTTCTTTTTTTTTTCTTAATCCACTATTAATCAACCAACCAACCTTAATCTAATTCTTAAATATGTTAAAACACTTAACTCTTAATCAAATTATAATTAACATTTATAATTATTAAATTATAAACTTAAAATATAAACCTAAATCAAATCTAACTAATCTAATAATTAATTTCTAACTCACTTAAAGTTTAAAAGAAGTAGATTTAATTAGGAAATTCAAATCTAATACTAAAATTCATTAAGATTAAAATACTTCTAAACATCAAACCTTAGAATAATCCTTAAAATCAATCAACGAATCTCCTTTTAATAAAACACCTAATATATCTTTCTTTTCTAATTTATAATCAATTAAAATAATATAACAAAGCTAATTATCACTGGGTAACCAGGCCTACGAGGCTATTAAGTTAGGCACAATAAGGGTGAAATAAATCTCATGGCCTCGGTGTGAAACAAAGGTGATAATTAATCAAATACTAAAAATAAAATTCTAAAATCAATCTTAAAATACTAAGATTTGAACTTTAACCAAAATCTCTTTTGCCCTTTCAACAAACAAAAATGTAAGTAACTCTAACTAAACTATCCTATATAGGACCTACCAAAATCAAACAGCCTACACACACTTAGACTGTTTTGCTAGGACACCACTATTAGTCTTAGGTTAGGCCAATGCTTTTCTTTTCTGTCTCTGTGTTGTGACGCTTTGCATGTGATCTGTGTGCTGGTTGCTTTTGCTACTTGTGTAAGCTTTTCTGTGACGATTTTCTGTGACATTTTCTAGCTTTCTTTCTGCACTATTATTGTGAGCATTAGAATACCTATAGGTTAGGCACACTTTTTCACACTAATATTGTCTTCTTGCAGGTGGTCGTGCTCACACAGCGCTAAAGGGGGCTAAAATTAATAATAATCATTTATAACTGCTTTAGGTATTCGCTTTAGCTGCTTAGCCCTCAATAATTAGAGCATGGCTAAGTGTAATTTATTTTCAGCATTTTTACTTATATATAACTACTTGGATGATTTTTTATTATTATTATTATAACTGCTTAGGATAGCCCTTACAGGAGAGTCTAGTTTTTTTTTTCTTTCTGATGTAATGTATTTGATTGTAAATATTATGAAAATCATTAAAATGAGGCATTTTAAATGAATAGGAGTCCAAAGGGAAAAGAAAACCTCTACATGGGATTTCCTTTTTCATTTGGACATCCTTTTGGAGGATTCACTACGAGGAGTCAGAAGGGAGAACGAAGATGATCCATAGACGAATCAAGGAAGTGCAAGTGAAGATTGAAGACATAAAATGCCTCATTTTAAGATTGGCGTCGTTCTCGAGTTGTCATCGGTGGAGCCCAACCACCATTACTTTTCTGTACCCTGTGATGTAATATTATATGGCACTTGCCATGGACACTCTTTTTCATGGGCTTTCTTTATTTTTGTTGTGTTTTCTTTACTTTGCTTGCGTAGTAGAAATGACATGCTTTTCATAGGTTTCTTTCTTGCATATACTTGTGCCTAACCGCTAGGCTCTTTTATGATAAAACTTTTTCTGCTCATAACCACTAATAAAATTTTAAGAATTAACTCACATAGAAACATAACGATTTAGGGAATAGCCAAAATTGTCCGGGGTCGTATCACGCATTCTCTCTTCTTTTAGACAACTTCCCCGCCTACGGGTAGAGTCTAGATAATCTGGCCTATGAGGATGAAGTGCTGGACCTGGGGAAGTTTAGTCATTCTCAAAAAAATTATTTTATAAGCCTTTTTAAAATTTCATACATTTTTGATTTGGAGACTTTGACCAGCATAAATTATATTAGCAACTAATTAAAATTAAAACTTAATTACATTAGTTTAGGTGCATAATACCATTCATAAGTGTGGGATCACTTCGGAACTTCTCTAGTTATCGATCCCAAATTCCAATGTCTAGTGACCCACCCATCTTTTATATGGACTGGATAACATGGATTTAATACGATTAGGTAGTTTTAGCTGGCTTCCTCTTTCAGGCAAGAAATAAGTCCAGTCTTGCATTAGTTAGGTCGTAGATGTCAATATCATATGTATGATACTGCATCTTTTATAGATTTAGGGTCTAAAGGTTAGTGGTATAGGTGTACCACTATACGCCTTATCGGTGGGTGAGCCTTCTTCTCTTTCGAGGGCTTTAAATCCTACCCATCTGCGTCACATAGATGACGCCACCTCACTCTTTCTCTCATTCTTGCTTGAGATGTGTTGCCTCTCTCTTTTTCTCTAGTTTCCTTTACTTTAGACTGGCCGAATGATGACTGAACCATGTCTGATTGATTGAACCAAGTTGGGACCTTCTTTCCCTTTGATTAGGAAAGCCTAGAAATCCCATTATGCCAAACCCGTTAGAGAAGATAATCTAATATCCTTAATTGAGAGTTTTCTTAGACCGAGGTCTAAAATGTAATTAACTACGGGGGCTTGTGCCCGTAGGAAACCGATCCCCATAATCAAATAAACCACATTTGAGCCGATGTATCGAATGGGGGAAATATCGTGACTTTGATTAGGTTGTGCATATTATTACCCATCGAGGTGTGTAGGTGAAAGCCACTATCCTCCATGATTAATCGTATGTATAATCTCATCTGCCCTCCCATTGGCCTACTTGTGTCGATTGTAAAGGTCTACGATCATTTTGTCCTATGGGATAGTGTGGTCGTACCCTTTGCATTCGAACCCCACGAGCAGCATCCTTTCGGAGACCCACAAGTGCATGTTTCATTTGCTGTTGAACCCTGCAATATAAGATTAGGATTATGTGACGATGGTTTTATCCCATGTGGGTCTCCGAAAGGATTCTGCTCGTGTGGTTCGAATGCAAAGGGTACGATCACACTATCCCGTAGGACAAAATGGTCGTAGACCTTTACACCCGGCACAAGCAGGCCGATGGAAGAGCAGATGGAGTTATAGATTCGATTAGCCATGGAGGATAGCGGCTTTCACCTACCAACCTCGATGGATAATAATATCTATAACCCGAAATTCACGAGATTTCCCCCATTCGATACATCAGCTCGAATGAGGTTTATTTAATTGTGGGGATCGGTTTCCTACGGGCGCAAGCCCCCGTAGTTAATTACATCTTAGACCTCGGTCTAAGAAGACTCTCGATTAGGGATGTTAGATTATCTTCTCTAATGGGTTTAGTGCAAAGGGAAAATTCTAGGCTCTCCTTATCAAAGGGGAAGGTCCCAAATTGGTTCAATCAATCACACGTGGTTCAGTCAACACTCGGTCGGCTCGAGGAAGAGAAAACTGGAGGAAAAGGGAGGACAACGCATTCAGACATACACGAGGGAGAGAAGGAGGTGGCGTCATCTATGTGACGCGGATGGATAGGATTTAGAGCCTCCGAAAGAAAGGAAGGCTTACCCACCGATAAGGCATAACGTGGTACACTCGTACCACTGGCCTTTAGACCCTAAATCTATAAAAGATGTAGTATCGTACATACGATACCAACCTCTACGACCTAACTAATGCAGTCTGGACTTATTCCTTGCCTGAAAAAGGAAGCCAGCTAAAATCCTAAGCACAACCAACCGTCCTATATGTATGCAAGATGGGAAGGTTCTATCCTAAAGAAGCAAGGATTTGAAACTCTGTAATATGCAAAGGAGTATATCTAGCGTTGTATGATGCATGAAAAAGATGCACAATTAAGAGATGACCTTAGATCCACTAATGCAATGCATGTAAGTGAAGTGCATTATAAAAAAAAGTGTATAAGAACGTATGCATGACATCCAGAGTACAGAAAAAATAAATAAATACACCCTAAGGGTATCCTTCAGGCAAGATACCCGTACAGAAAATCATCATAGTCATGCCCACTTCGTGTGGGAAAACATCGATGCCCAATGGCATAAATAGGTGGCCTACTCGACAGGCCTAAATGACCCTAATGGTCTCTAAGGCTCACAAAAAAAAAGGGGAAAGGGGGGTATCGCACCCAAAACCGGAGAAGGACAAAATCCTAGCAGAAAAACAACGATGCCCACTTCGTGTGGGAAAACAACGATGCCAACCGGCATAAATAGGTGGCCTACTCTACAGGCCTAAATGACCCTAATGGTCTCTAGGGCTCACAAAAGGGGGGCAAGCTTTGACCTATAGGGCCAAAGCTTCGTTAGTGAACTACCCTAAGGCCAGCTACCTAAACATGCTAAAATACCTATCAATAAATCGTGTGTGATGTGTAGCAATTCTGATATATAATTAAAAGAAAATGTCTTTACAAGTTGCAGAGATTATACCTGACTGTGGCGCTGCCACTTAAAACTTAAAGCAAGCAAGTCCAGATTGTGGCGCGGCCACTTAAAATTTCCAAAGCAAGTGCTCCCGTTTAATTCTCGATCATCAAGCTCCGATGTACCTCGCAATATAGGATAAGAGAAAAATATGCAAATGAGCGTAGATGCCGTTCAGAAAAGAAATGCAGATAAATAAAATAATATAACTGACAGGAAATTTAAGAATTGCATTTATATAATAATATAGGCATGTAGTAAATACTGAACATCAAAAGAAAATGTCAGCCTAACCTAGGGCTAGAAGTCGTGTCCTAACCAAACAAATCTAACGTGTATGTAGGCCGTGTAGTTTTGGATGGGTCCTATGTAGGGTAATTTAATTCAAGTTACTTGTATTTTGATTTATTAGAGGGCAAAAGGGAGATTTTAATTGAAGTTTAAATCTTAATACTTTAAGATTGATTTTAGAGATTGTATTTTAGGATTTGATTAATTATTTTATTGGTTATACATTAAAAGAAAAAGGTGTATTAAGTGATTTATTAATAATTAAGGTTTGATTTAAGCCAGTTAAGAAATTAACTTTAAATTTTAACACCCCATTGGATTCATTCGTGGCGTTGTGCCACCAGGCTCGAGGAACCAGGCCTCCTTAGGACACTTAGCCCCGCAGCCCGGAGTAGTCCATCCAATAAACTTCACTTCTGGAGTGGTTGTTATATATTAAGGGGTTTGTTTATTGATTGTTAAAAGATTAACCTAAGGTTTGATCTTTAGAAGTCTTTTATTCTAAGAAATTTTAGTTTATGTTTAGTCTCCTAATTTTTATCTACAGCTTTTAACTTTAGATTGGTTAGGAGTTTATTATTAGATTTGTTAAGCTTGATTTAGATTTATGTCTTAGGTTTATAGTTTAATGATTACGAATATTAACAGTAACTTGATTAAGAATTAAATATTTTAACATATTTTAAGAGTTAAGTTATAAAGGGTTGATTGATTATTAATGGATTAAGGAAACTAGAACCTAGGAAGACGTGTCACTAAGTTTGATTTTGATGTCTCTATCCTATAAGGAGCATGCACCCTAAGTCTATATTTTCTAAGACTCGTTCCTTAATTTTTGTCCTTATGTGTCACTAAAGTTTTGGGACTAAAGGAGGTTTCGTTTTCTAACCCTTAGGACTTTCGTACATGTATCGCTAAACTTAAGAATCTATACCAAAGCAGTAGAAAGAAAAAGAATAAAAATCAGAAATAAAAGGAATGTAGGCATTGTTGTTATTGGGCACACTTCTATGAAGTCAAGTGTACCCTAAAGCAACCTTTCAATGCCCTTTATTATTCCCACAATCCAAATAAGGCACTTGAGTAAGACTCGACTCAAACAATCTGAGTACCCTCTAAACAAAGCCCAAAATAACTAAAGGAAACAAATCCTAACATTAAATTTAACATAAGATTTTCTTTTGTTTTATATTTATCCAAAATTCTATATTTAGAAGCTAATCGTTAAAGAAAACTAACCCAAATAAGCAAGGATCATTTTACTCCAACGAGACACAAAAGCCCTATAACACAAAGCTACTGCTAAAGCTTTAAAACCCCAACATTTATCTTTTAGAAACCAATGTAAATCAATAGGAAGACAATTCATACACTAATCATTAGCTTACTCTAAAAAGAAAACTACCAAGGGACTTTACTACACTAAGCAAGTCACAAAATTGGAAGCCTCAAAACATTCTATGAAAAGTTCTAAACAAAATACCACACAAAACCTTACGAAAATCATGCACCAAAATTCACTCTTTTTGACACAAAATCCTACCCAACAACCCATAATCAAGTGCCTCTCCTTTCATTTGGAGTGGGGTAAGAAACCATGAAGCTTTACAACAAGAAGGTTTTATAAAACCCCTCATTGTAAAACATTCGCGAAACTCAAATCATCCAACTCCTCAACATAAAACAATTCGCAAAATACAACTCACAAAATTCATCAAAAAAAACTTTCAAACCAAAGAGTCATTCATAAAGTCTTTCAATACAAAATATTTTTTTAAAACTTCTCTATCATAAAGAAATTCACAAAACCTAAGATTTCCAATATGCTACACCTCTTAACACTCCGAAGAAACATTCCAAATACCAAGTCAGTTCCTATTTTCTATCCAAAGCCATGATAACAAATCCATAAAGATTTAAGGAAACTCTTAGCTCTCAAACATTTCACATACCCCTCCAAAGAAAAATATAAAATCTTTCGACATAAAGCAAGTAATCAAGTTTTTTTTTAACACAAGGCAAACCATAGGCTTTCCTGATATAATGCATGCGGCGCTTAGTTGAATAATAAAAAAAAAATTATTGAAATATACTGCAATCTACATGAACAAATTCGTATTCACTTCACCTTGAAGCTACAAGTCACAAAGATAAAACTTACATCACAAGTAAGAGTTTTGTTTAATACTACAAATAAATAAATAAGTAAATAAAATGATAACAATTCAAAGAAAAGAAAGAGAAGTGATCTCATAAATAACCACAATCATACAGTTTCTTTCATCGACAGAATTCTTAAAACTGACAACGCAGGCATATAATCGTTCTTTGTAAATGAAATGAGATTCCGTAGATATGGGTGTATGAAGTACCACCAACTCATTGTGTATTTGGTCAGAATGTAATGATCTATAAGAGAGCTTTAGCACGGCATGCTTTATTTATCACAAAACACAACAGAACATGGATTTTCATATAAGTCGTGAAATAACTAACGAATCTAAAAGCTTTTATGAGTAAACAAAATTGAAACAAATGCACTTCCTTTCACAAAGATGATTTGTAGATAAACATTACTGGCCTTGTCTCTCTAGGTGAAACTCATTTCATACAAATTCCATTTGGAATGCAAGAAGAAAATATTCCTACTCTTGAAACACATCTTTCTTATCTTGCAGGTTGAGAGAAAGAAATCACATGTTAAGATTTTGAATTTACATCATGTCTTCTAACTCCAAACTAAAAGAAATTTCATAGCTCTTATCTTGCATAAATATCACAAATTTTATGCATATAATCGTGCTTCCAGAGAAGAAAATATGATCTCTAATCATGTTGGCTACTCAAAGCTTATGAACCAGATAACTTGTAAAAACAAGATATGAATTGCATGAAACTTGTTTGCACTAGTGAGGTGAACTTTCCCAACCAAACCTCTAAATTTGATCACTTCAATTTAAGCATGTCATACAAAATTCTCTTTTTGATTATTTGATGAGTTCAACATTCAACTTATATTTCATTCAAGTTTGCATTCCACTGAAATAATATAAGTGTCATTTATGCAATGGCCAAAGCAAATCCACATTTGAAAGAACCTTTGTGCATGAAACAATCATTTCAAGTAACCCCTCTCAAGCTTTAAAAAAGGGAGATAGACTATGCAATCATCACACTCAATGAATGATCACATGCATTTTTTATCCCCTTTCTCTTAGACTTTAGTCAATGCGTCAAAGAAGATTCTACAAGAACTATCTCACCACATAAGGCTTTAATGCTATGGCTTTCTCTTGGGAACATTTCATCGAACACTTAAGGTGCAATGCTTGCGAGATCACATAAAACAAACTATTGTACGCAAAGATTTATACACCTATTAAATCACAATCTTATCAATGATCTACACAAAGGAACGCTTCATGATTCATGTAATCAACTCAATGAGAAAGCACCCATATATGCATATAGAAAAGAGAAGCAAGAGAATGTTAAATTTCAGAATTTTTTTTTTTAAATATAAGCAAAACGACTATAGTAATTTTTTTATAAACAATTTGATTACATATTTTGAGGAGAAATCAACATGGTTTCTCACTAACTTCCATGATCTACACAAAGCTTGCTAAGATTTTGGAATGAAAAAGAACGATTATAATCATCTCAAAACTTGAAGATCAAAATGACAGTGAAGGAAATAGATTGAGTACAACTCAATATCAATACAAATATGCATGCTATCAAATCATAGCCTTATACCCAAGGCTTCCGTAAACCAACCCTTCATTGTAGTTATTAACCTTTTACGAAATATGTGAATACATCACTCAAAACTAAATAGCAAATAATGATGGTAAATGCATCCTTTAGTAACCAATCATGCATATGAGGCAGCGCATCATGACCGAGAGAGTCCCAACATATATTTGAAACTTAACTTTTTAGCATATAATTAATTTAGTGACAAATATATAATTACTGGAACATATGCTTAAGACTCCAAAATCAAGTCTCATATTCTCAAAGGAAAAACAAATTGATAAAAGCGGTCTAAGAGAAGCGACAGAGGAATTCACACAATTCATTTAAATCTTTAAAGAGAATGTATAGAGATGGCCCATGCATAGTTCTACATGGATTCCCTATTTGAGAAACTCAACAGTAACTATTTATATTATTTTAAAACAATGTTAATAAACAAAACTGCTTTGAGGCATTTCACTAAACAGCTAGCATGCCAAATATCCTCCAAAATTTCACGAAAGCATGACTGACTAACACATATAAAGCAAAATACCACATCTCATCCACCACGTCTCATGTATTTGTGCACAAATTATGAGCATGTGTAATGACTTTCTAAGGTCTAGTATGCAAGATTCTAAATTCTCAGTTGAATTTGGAGGAGAAACAACCATGAAAAACCAATAACTAGAAGAAACTATGAATAAGTTTTGTTAAGAAATCACTGTATACCAACCAGGGAAAAGAACAAGAAGAAGAAGAAAGAGAAGAAGAAGGAGGAGAAGAAGAGAGTAGGAAATAAGAAAATAGAGGAAGAGATTACCTGCCCTAGAGGAGGAGGAAGTCATCCAAAGGAGGCCGGCAGATCCGGCATCTGCCCTGGCTGGAGGGCGTCGGGCTCGAGTCCACAGAAAGAGAACAGAGGGGCTTGCAAAAGTTCAAGCTCTGTCCGGTCGTCGGGATCGGTCCAAAGGGGGAGATCTGGGTCGGTCTAGGCGGATCGACGACGGGGTCAGTCCGGGATCGTGCGAGGCTGGGAGAGTCGGGTGGCCGCTGGGTTCGGTGGAGCTGCCGTCGGACAGAGCAGGGGGCTCGGGTTCGGTGGTCCTGCTCGACGTCGGCCAAGGCGACGGGAGCAGGGAGCTCAGGTAAGCATGGGGTTCGGCCTGACCTCGTGCGAACAGAGAAGGGAGGGAGAGATCGGGTTCTTCGGCTCCTCCTGACGTGCGTGAAACAGAGAGAGGGAGAGAGGTCGAGTGTGAGAGAGGGATCGGGGGCTCGACCTCCGTCTAGGGCTTTTTCGGGCCAGAGAGAACGAGAGAGTGAAAGTGCCGGGTGGGAATAGGAGATGGAACGGAGGGAGCTTGGCTTCTTGGGGCTTATACCAACCAGGAAGAATGGAGGAGGCCCAGGCTATGCGAAATCCAGAGATTTTTTTTAGAGAAGGAGCTCCTCCTCATGCCTAGCCGAGAGCCATCGTTTGGGTAAATTAAACCTGTTGCCGAGAGAGAAAGCCCGCCCTCTCCAATCCGTCACAGCAGTCGCTCGAAGCACGCGAATGAAGCCTGCGATCTGCTTCGTATCGCTGCTCTGTCTGTGAAGATCGCAGATAAACGGTCGATTGATTTAAACCGTTAGATTAAATTCTTGTTTAGAAACTTGGATTCAAATGGGTCAACAGCAGATTAGAGATTAACTGAAATTGATTTAAATCAATTAAGATGAGATTAAGTCGAATTTAACCATATTCGAGCACATTTGGGTTGATTTAGGTTCAAATGGGATCGAGCCAGCTCAACGAATTTAATCGTACGAGTTGAGTTTAAAATTGACATCAATTTTAAAAGTTGAGTCTAATTTAAATCAATTCGGATCAATTCGAGTTAGAATTGGGCTCGACGAGGTCTAATCAAGCCGATCGAAGGTGCTCGAAAATGCTTGAGCGAAAATCGAGGTCAACAAACGGACCCCTAACATATGCGGAGAACAACGAGTGAACCACATGTGTTGGCGTTGACCTCCCTAACTCTAAGGAGATGCAACCTTAGGGTCAACTAAAAGAGAACGAGATCAACAATGAGAGTGAATCAAAGAAAGCAGGTCAACTATTTGCCTAACCATGATGGCAAAATAGGAGAAAGAAGATCAGAATCTCATGCTCACATGAGTAGAATTAAGATAAGATCACCAAGAACCAAATGTAATTCAACGATCATCTAGAACAAAGGTTCGAAGGTGAGGGGAAAAGATCAACGATCACCCGACCATCGGTCTGGCGATGATACAAAAGGGACAAAGAAAACACCTTCGCTCGGCCATAGGCCACGAAATAGCGAAGTCCCTACCCGACTATAGGTCTGTCGGTAAGATAAAGCAGAAACGAATAATCACCCGACCATAGGTCTGTCGGTGAAGAGAAAAGGAAGAACCCTCGCTCGGCCATAGGCCCCGAAACAGCGAAGTCCCTACCCGGCCATAGGTCTGACGGTAGGAGAACAATCACCCGACCATCGGTCTGTCGGTGAAGAGAAAAGGAAAGAGAGAGCACCCTCGCTCGGCCATAGGCCCCGAAACAGCAAGGTTCCTACCCGACCATAGATCTAACGGTAAGATAAAGCGAAAAGGAACAGTCACCCGACCATAGGTCTGATGGTGAAAAAAAAGAGAGCACCCTCGCTCGGCCATAGGCCCCGAAACAGCGAGGTTCCTACTCGACCATAGGTCTGTCAGTAGAAGAACAATCACCCGACCATAGGTCTGTCAGTGAAAAAGAAAGGAAGCACCCTCGCTCGGCCATAGGCCCCGAAACAGCAAGGTTTCTACCCCACCATAGGTCTGTCGGTAGAAGAGAAATCACCCGACCATAGGTCTGTCGGTGAAAAGAAAGGAAGCACCCTCGCTCGGCCATAGGCCCCGAAACAGCGAGGTTCCTACCTGACCATAGGTCTGTCGGTAGGATAAAGTGAACACTCAACGATCACCCGGCCATCAGTCTGACGGTGAAGCGAAGAGGAAAGAGAGAGCACCCTCGCTCGGCCATCGGCCCCGAAACAGCAAGGTTCCTACCCGACCATAGGTCTGACGGTAAGACAAAGCGAAAACTCAACAACCCCCTAACAGGTAAAAGGAAACAGGGGGAATGAAGAGGTGGTGAAGTGTACCCCCCAGGGACTCTGTTGGGTAACCAACCGAAAGCCCGACGTCCACCCGACCATAGGTCTGTCGATGGGACAAAACGGGAAGCTCAACATCTATCCAGCCATGGGTCTGGCGATAGGATGAAGAGAAAAGATCCACCTTTGCTCGGCCATAGGCCCCGAAACAGCAAAGTCTCTACCCGACCATTAGGTCTGTCGGTAGAATAAAGGTAAGCTCAACAATCACCCGACCATAGGTCTGTCGGTGAAGGGAAGGAAAGGAAACACCTCCGCTCGGCCATAGGCCCCGAAACAGCGAAGTCTCTACCCGACCATAGGTCTGTCGGTAGAATAAAGCAAAAACTCAACAACCCCCCAACGCACATGTGCGTGGTGCTGTGAGAAAATAAAAGAGGTAGGTAATTCATTATCCAAGAAATCTCAAACTTATACTTTAGTTACCACATGGTAGAGGACAAATCGTCGTGGCCATGAGTAATCCAAATACAAGTAGAATTTCTTTAGGAAAAATGAAACCATACAACAATAATAAATCATCGACTAATGTATATCTCTCTAAGAAAAGGAGAAGCATACAAACAGCCGAATGGGAAGAATAGTCTCATGCTAAAGAAGGTATAATAGAAGTGGCGAAGGGACACTTGCCACTAAGAACCACAATCACATCAAAGATCAATGATTATTAAAGGAATCACAGTGGTAACACCCATACTTATTGTTGGGACCCTGTGAGAGGTAGAAGCAATATTAGGACATCCAAAAAGACCACCCTTGTAGCTAAGAGTAAGCTCTCCATGGGAAATTATATTGCTAAAGAGAGTAGGGGATTGACTTTCTACCAGAAAATCAAAATCCACAACGAAGTAATGTTAACATCTAGAGTAAGATGTACTACATCACGAGTGAAGGAGAAAAAATATCTCCGTTATAAGTGATCATAATAGAAGAAATGGACACAATCATCTCCTAAGCAATCATTAAAATACTTTAAATAGAGAAAATGAATAGAATTTGGAGGGACTTTGGGCTCTTAGAGTGTAGAACCGGGTTCCACTTGTGACAAGGGCAACCGATTCTACTCAACTAAGAACTTCCCTCTCTTTTAACATCATTTTTTTTTTCAAATTATATTCACAGTTATGGATCAAGTATACTGGAACATAAAGAGGGGAAAATCATTGGCTTTGATATCCCAGGCCATACTCGCCACATGAGTAAAACTGGGGAGAAAGAAAGATTATAAATAGGATTTGTAAAGAAATGAGACATTGGCTTTGGTGACCCAGGCCACATTCAACTCATATGAATGAACTGGGGAGCACAATTGTTACAACAGAATTTGTAGAAAAATTCGCATAGTGACAATGGATCAACATCACTATATGTGACTAGTATAGATTAAGGATGGACCCAGTATCACATTCCACAGAAATTCAAGTTAGTAATTTTGATATCCCAGACCACACTTGAAAGTGACAAGTGAAACTAGGGAAAGTCAACCTCGAAGGGGACTGAAGAGAAAGATTTCATGCCACAACACCAGAGAGATTGGTGGGCATGAATGCGAGTACAAACACCCCTACGGCGTATTTACATACAACTACTAAGGATAATCTCATATTTTGCATGACAAACATCACGTGGTAGAGGACAAATCGTCGTGTCCACGGACTGTCGAAAAATAGAAGAGACCATTTGGAGTTATATCTATACAGAGGGATATGTACAAGTGGCAGAAAAAGAACAACTATCGTATCATGACCGATAAGAGAAGGAAACTTATATAGGGACATTGGATCAACATTACAACACCTAACTAACACAGGTGGGCATGGACTCAGTATCACCTCTGGAAAATAGATTTGAATTAGGGACATTGGATCAACATAGCCACACCTAACTAACACAGGTTGGCATGGACCTAGTATCGCCTATAGAAAGTAGATTTGAATTAGGGACATGTGATCAACATAACCACACCTGATTAACACAGGTTGGCATGGACCCAGTATCACCTATAGAAAGTAGATTTGAATTAGGGACATTTGATCAACATAACCACACCTGATTGACTTAGGTGGGCATGGACCCAGTATCACCTATTAAAAGGGTTTTGAATTAGAGATATTGGATCAACATCACCACACCTGATTAAATTAGGTGGGTATGGATCCAGTATCACCTCTAGAAAGTAGATTATAATTAGGGATATTGGATCAACCTCACCACACCTGATTAACCTAGGTGGGTAGGGACCCAGTATCACCTCTTAAGAGGGGGTTTGAATTATTGGTTTTGGTATCCCAGACCACGCTTGGTGTGACAAGCGAAACTGGGTAAGAACATCAATCGTATAATGATAGATAGAAAAAAAAAGGATTCAAATAGGGACATTGGATCAACATCACCACACTGACTATCACAGGTGGGGATGGATCCAATATCACCTACAAAAAGTGAATTTAAATTATTGGTTTTGATATCCCAGACCACACTTGAAGGTGACAAGTGAAACTGGGTAGAACAACCTTTCACAAAGGATGGACAAATCAAGGGCTTTATGTGCTAGCACTAACATGATTGGCATGCACAAAATATATGGACAAGTATCCCTACGACATCTTAGTGTATCTCCTTTAAGGATAGCCTTATACTCTTCGAGGCTAACATCGTGTGGTAGAGGACAAATCGTCGTGACCACACAGACTGCCGAAAAGTAGAGAGGATCCTTTCAAGGAATATGAACACATAAGGAAATTTACATGAGGTAGGAAGGTTCGCTAGTCTGTAGCGAACAACCAGCATTAGTGGAAGAAGTGTCAGAAGATTTTTTTTTGATGGGAATCCTCGACTCTCGTTCCACACATCTGATGGGGAATATGTTGTTTGCTAGTAATCTGACGTTGGAAGTCTCCTTCCTCATCTGAACTACTATCAACAACGAATCCACCCTTAGGTATCAAGTACCTACGAAAGGTAGGAAGGTGCCGGGGTCTACTCGACGATCTCAGAGTGAGAGAGTCGAGTGAACACAAAACCCGATGGAAAGAAGAGAATTTGATAAGATACGAAATGGCCTAGAAGGCCAAAAGGAAAGGGACCAAAGCTAGGAGAAAGCCTAGCCAAGAAGGGAACCTAACTAAGAAAAGGACCCTATCTAAGAGTAAGACGAACCTAATCTAAGGAGCACCAAACTCGGAGTGCACACAAGAAAAGATAATATAACATCCAAAGATGGAGAGAGAAACCTGTCCCACCGTGGTCGCCAGAAATCTGTGGGTCTCCGAAAGGATTCTGCTCGTGTGGTTCGAATGCAAATGGTACGATCACACTATCCCGTAGGACAAAATGGTCGTAGACCTTTACATCCGGCACAAGCAGGCCGATGGAAGAGCAGATGGAGTTATAGATTCGATTAGCCATGAAGGATAGCGGCTTTCACCTACCAACCTCGATGAATAATAATATCTATAACCCGAAATTCACGAGATTTCCCCCATTCGATACATCAGCTCGAATGAGGTTTATTTGATTGTGGGGATCGGTTTCCTACGGGCGCAAGCCCCCGTAGTTAATTACATCTTAGACCTCGGTCTAAGAAGACTCTCGATTAGGGATGTTAGATTATCTTCTCTAATGGGTTTAGTGCAAAGGGAAAATTCTAGGCTCTCCTTATCAAAGGGGAAGGTCCCAAATTGGTTCAATCAATCACACGTGGTTCAGTCAACACTCGGTCGGCTCGAGGAAGAGAAAATTGGAGGAAAAGGGAGGACAACGCATTCAGACATACACAAGGGAGAGAAGGAGGTGGCGTCATCTATGTGACGCGGATGGATAGGATTTAGAGCCTCCGAAAGAAAGGAAGGCTTACCCACCGATAAGGCATAACGTGGTACACTCGTACCACTGGCCTTTAGACCCTAAATCTATAAAAGATGTAGTATCGTACATACGATACTAACCTCTACGACCTAACTAATGCAGTCTGGACTTATTCCTTGCCTGAAAAAGGAAGCCAGCTAAAATCCTAAGCACAACCAACCGTCCTATATGTATGCAAGATGGGAAGGTTCTATCCTAAAGAAGCAAGGATTTGAAACTCTGTAATATGCAAAGGAGTATATCTAGCATTGTATGATGCATGAAAAAGATGCACAATTAAGAGATGTCCTTAGATCCACTAATGCAATGCATGTAAGTGAAGTGCATTATAAAGAAAAGTGTATAAGAACGTATGCATGACATCTAGAGTACAGAATAAATAAATAAACACACCCTAAGGGTATCCTTCAGGCAAGATACCCGTACAGAAAATCATCATAGTCATGCCCACTTCGTGTGGGAAAACATCGATGCCCAATGGCATAAATAGGTGGCCTACTCGACAGGCCTAAATGACCCTAATGGTCTCTAAGGCTCACAAAAAAAAGGGGAAAGGGGGGTATCGCACCCAAAACCGGAGAAGGACAAAATCCTAGCAGAAAAACAACGATGCCCACTTCGTGTGGGAAAACAACGATGCCAACCGGCATAAATAGGTGGCATACTCTACAGGCCTAAATGACCCTAATGGTCTCTAGGGCTCACAAAAGGGGGGCAAGCTTTGACCTATAGGGCCAAAGCTTCGTTAGTGAACTACCTTAAGGCCAGCTACCTAAACATGCTAAAATACCTATCAACAAATCGTGTAATGTGTAGCAATTCTGATATATAGTTAAAAGAAAATTGCTTTACAAGTTGCAGAGATTATACCTGACTGTGGCGCTGCCACTTAAAACTTAAAGCAAGCAAGTCCAGATTGTGGCGCGGCCACTTAAAATTTCCAAAGCAAGTGCTCCCGTTTAATTCTCGATCATCAAGCTCCGATGTACCTCGCAATATAGGATAAGAGAAAAATATGCAAATGAGCGTAGATGCCGTTCAGAAAAGAAATGCAGATAAATAAAATAATATAACTGACAGGAAATTTAAGAATTGCATTTATATAATAATATAGGCATGTAGTAAATACTGAACATCAAAAGAAAATGTCAGCCTAACCTAGGGCTAGAAGTCGTGTCCTAACCAAACAAATCTAACGTGTATGTAGGCCGTGTAGTTTTGGATGGGTCCTATGTAGGGTAATTTAATTCAAGTTACTTGTATTTTGATTTATTAGAGGGCAAAAGGGAGATTTTAATTGAAGTTTAAATCTTAATACTTTAAGATTGATTTTAGAGATTGTATTTTAGGATTTGATTAATTATTTTGTTGGTTATACATTAAAAGAAAAAGGTGTATTAAGTGATTTATTAATAATTAAGGTTTGATTTAAGCTAGTTAAGAAATTAACTTTAAATTTTAACACCCCATTGGATTCATTCGTGGCGTTGTGCCACCAGGCTCGAGGAACCAGGCCTCTTTAGGACACTTAGCCCCGCAGCCCGGAGTAGTCCATCCAATAAACTTCACTTCTGGAGTGGTTGTTATATATTAAGGGGTTTGTTTATTGATTTTTAAAAGATTAACCTAAGGTTTGATCTTTAGAAGTCTTTTATTCTAAGAAATTTTAGTTTATGTTTAGTCTCCTAATTTTTATCTACAGCTTTTAACTTTAGATTGGTTAGGAGTTTATTATTAGATTTGTTAAGCTTGATTTAGATTTATGTCTTAGGTTTATAGTTTAATGATTACGAATATTAACAGTAACTTGATTAAGAATTAAATATTTTAACATATTTTAAGAGTTAAGTTATAAAGGGTTGGTTGATTATTAATGGATTAAGGAAACTAGAACCTAGGAAGACGTGTCACTAAGTTTGATTTTGATGTCTCTATCCTATAAGGAGCATGCACCCTAAGTCTATATTTTTTAAGACTCATTCCTTAAATTTTGTCCTTATGTGTCACTAAAGTTTTGGGACTAAAGGAGGTTTCGTTTTCTAACCCTTAGGACTTTCGTACATGTATCGCTAAACTTAAGAATCTATACCAAAGCAGTAGAAAGAAAAAGAATAAAAATCAGAAATAAAAGGAATGTAGGCATTGTTGTTATTGGGCACACTTCTATGAAGTCAAGTGTACCCTAAAGCAACCTTTCAATGCCCTTTATTATTCCCACAATCCAAATAAGGCACTTGAGTAAGACTCGACTCAAACAATCTGAGTACCCTCTAAACAAAGCCCAAAATAACTAAAGGAAACAAATCCTAACATTAAATTTAACATAAGATTTTCTTTTGTTTTATATTTATCCAAAATTCTATATTTAGAAGCTAATCGTTAAAGAAAACTAACCCAAATAAACAAGGATCATTTTACTCCAACGAGACACAAAAGCCCTATAACACAAAGCTACTGCTAAAGCTTTAAAACCCCAACATTTATCTTTTAGAAACCAATGTAAATCAATAGGAAGACAATTCATACACTAATCATTAGCTTACTCTAAAAAGAAAACTACCAAGGGACTTTACTACACTAAGCAAGTCACAAAATTGGAAGCCTCAAAACATTCTATGAAAAGTTCTAAACAAAATACCACACAAAACCTTACGAAAATCATGCACCAAAATTCACTCTTTTTGACACAAAATCCTACCCAACAACCCATAATCAAGTGCCTCTCCTTTCATTTGGAGTGGGGTAAGAAACCATGAAGCTTTACAACAAGAAGGTTTTATAAAACCCCTCATTGTAAAACATTCGCGAAACTCAAATCATCCAACTCCTCAACATAAAACAATTCGCAAAATACAACTCACAAAATTCATCAAAAAAAACTTTCAAACCAAAGAGTCATTCATAAAGTCTTTCAATACAAAATATTTTTTTAAAACTTCTCTATCATAAAGAAATTCACAAAACCTAAGATTTCCAATATGCTACACCTCTTAACACTCCGAAGAAACATTCCAAATACCAAGTCAGTTCCTATTTTCTATCCAAAGCCATGATAACAAATCCATAAAGATTTAAGGAAACTCTTAGCTCTCAAACATTTCACATACCCCTCCAAAGAAAAATATAAAATCTTTCGACATAAAGCAAGTAATCAAGTTTTTTTTTAACACAAGGCAAACCATAGGCTTTCCTGATATAATGCATGCGGCGCTTAGTTGAATAATAAAAAAAAAATTATTGAAATATACTGCAATCTACATGAACAAATTCGTATTCACTTCACCTTGAAGCTACAAGTCACAAAGATAAAACTTACATCACAAGTAAGAGTTTTGTTTAATACTACAAATAAATAAATAAGTAAATAAAATGATAACAATTCAAAGAAAAGAAAGAGAAGTGATCTCATAAATAACCACAATCATACAGTTTCTTTCATCGACAGAATTCTTAAAACTGACAACGCAGGCATATAATCGTTCTTTGTAAATGAAATGAGATTCCGTAGATATGGGTGTATGAAGTACCACCAACTCATTGTGTATTTGGTCAGAATGTAATGATCTATAAGAGAGCTTTAGCACGGCATGCTTTATTTATCACAAAACACAACAGAACATGGATTTTCATATAAGTCGTGAAATAACTAACGAATCTAAAAGCTTTTATGAGTAAACAAAATTGAAACAAATGCACTTCCTTTCACAAAGATGATTTGTAGATAAACATTACTGGCCTTGTCTCTCTAGGTGAAACTCATTTCATACAAATTCCATTTGGAATGCAAGAAGAAAATATTCCTACTCTTGAAACACATCTTTCTTATCTTGCAGGTTGAGAGAAAGAAATCACATGTTAAGATTTTGAATTTACATCATGTCTTCTAACTCCAAACTAAAAGAAATTTCATAGCTCTTATCTTGCATAAATATCACAAATTTTATGCATATAATCGTGCTTCCAGAGAAGAAAATATGATCTCTAATCATGTTGGCTACTCAAAGCTTATGAACCAGATAACTTGTAAAAACAAGATATGAATTGCATGAAACTTGTTTGCACTAGTGAGGTGAACTTTCCCAACCAAACCTCTAAATTTGATCACTTCAATTTAAGCATGTCATACAAAATTCTCTTTTTGATTATTTGATGAGTTCAACATTCAACTTATATTTCATTCAAGTTTGCATTCCACTGAAATAATATAAGTGTCATTTATGCAATGGCCAAAGCAAATCCACATTTGAAAGAACCTTTGTGCATGAAACAATCATTTCAAGTAACCCCTCTCAAGCTTTAAAAAAGGGAGATAGACTATGCAATCATCACACTCAATGAATGATCACATGCATTTTTTATCCCCTTTCTCTTAGACTTTAGTCAATGCGTCAAAGAAGATTCTACAAGAACTATCTCACCACATAAGGCTTTAATGCTATGGCTTTCTCTTGGGAACATTTCATCGAACACTTAAGGTGCAATGCTTGCGAGATCACATAAAACAAACTATTGTACGCAAAGATTTATACACCTATTAAATCACAATCTTATCAATGATCTACACAAAGGAATGCTTCATGATTCATGTAATCAACTCAATGAGAAAGCACCCATATATGCATATAGAAAAGAGAAGCAAGAGAATGTTAAATTTCATAATTTTTTTTTTAAATATAAGCAAAACGACTATAGTAATTTTTTTATAAACAATTTGATTACATATTTTGAGGAGAAATCAACATGGTTTCTCACTAACTTCCATGATCTACAAAAAGCTTGCTAAGATTTTGGAATGAAAAAGAACGATTATAATCATCTCAAAACTTGAAGATCAAAATGACAGTGAAGGAAATAGATTGAGTACAACTCAATATCAATACAAATATGCATGCTATCAAATCATAGCCTTATACCTAAGGCTTCCGTAAACCAACCCTTCATTGTAGTTATTAACCTTTTACGAAATATGTGAATACATCACTCAAAACTAAATAGCAAATAATGATGGTAAATGCATCCTTTAGTAACCAATCATGCATATGAGGCAGCGCATCATGACCGAGAGAGTCCCAACATATATTTGAAACTTAACTTTTTAGCATATAATTAATTTAGTGACAAATATATAATTACTGGAACATATGCTTAAGACTCCAAAATCAAGTCTCATATTCTCAAAGGAAAAACAAATTGATAAAAGCGGTCTAAGAGAAGCGACAGAGGAATTCACACAATTCATTTAAATCTTTAAAGAGAATGTATAGAGATGGCCCATGCATAGTTCTACATGGATTCCCTATTTGAGAAACTCAACAGTAACTATTTATATTATTTTAAAACAATGCTTATAAACAAAACTGCTTTGAGGCATTTCACTAAACAGCTAGCATGCCAAATATCCTCCAAAATTTCACGAAAGCATGACTGACTAACACATATAAAGCAAAATACCACATCTCATCCACCACGTCTCATGTATTTGTACACAAATTATGAGCATGTGTAATGACTTTCTAAGGTCTAGTATGCAAGATTCTAAATTCTCAGTTGAATTTGGAGGAGAAACAACCATGAAAAACCAATAACTAGAAGAAACTATGAATAAGTTTTGTTAAGAAATCACTGTATACCAACCAGGGAAAAGAACAAGAAGAAGAAGAAAGAGAAGAAGAAGGAGGAGAAGAAGAGAGTAGGAAATAAGAAAATAGAGGAAGAGATTACCTGCCCTAGAGGAGGAGGAAGTCATCCAAAGGAGGCCGGCAGATCCGGCATCTGCCCTGGCTGGAGGGCGTCGGGCTCGAGTCCACTGAAAGAGAACAGAGGGGCTTGCAAAAGTTCAAGCTCTGTCCGGTCGTCGGGATCGGTCCAAAGGGGGAGATCTGGGTCGGTCTAGGCGGATCGACGACGGGGTCAGTCCGGGATCGTGCGAGGCTGGGAGAGTCGGGTGGCCGCTGGGTTCGGTGGAGCTGCCGTCGGACAGAGTAGGGGGCTCGGGTTCGGTGGTCCTGCTCGACGTCGGCCAAGGCGACGGGAGCAGGGAGCTCAAGTAAGCATGGGGTTCGGCCTGACCTCGTGCGAACAGAGAAGGGAGGGAGAGATCGGGCTCTTCGGCTCCTCCTGACGTGCGTGAAACAGAGAGAGGGAGAGAGGTCGAGTGTGAGAGAGGGATCGAGGGCTCGACCTCCGTCTAGGGCTTTTTCGGGCCAGAGAGAACGAGAGAGTGAAAGTGCCGGGTGGGAATAGGAGATGGAACGGAGGGAACTTGGCTTCTTGGGGCTTATACCAACCAGGAAGAATGGAGGAGGCCCAGGCAATGCGAAATCCAGAGATTTTTTTTAGAGAAGGAGCTCCTCCTCATGCCTAGCCGAGAGCCATCGTTTGGGTAAATTAAACCTGTTGCCGAGAGAGGAAGCCCGCCCTCTCCGATCCATCACAGCAGTCGCTCGAAGCACGCGAATGAAGCCTGCGATCTGCTTCGTATCGCTGCTCTGTCTGTGAAGATCGCAGATAAACGGTCGATTGATTTAAACCGTTAGATTAAATTCTTGTTTAGAAACTTGGATTCAAATGGGTCAACAGCAGATTAGAGATTAACTGAAATTGATTTAAATCAATTAAGATGAGATTAAGTTAAATTTAACCATATTCGAGCACATTTGGGTTGATTTAGGTTCAAATGGGATCGAGCCAGCTCAACGAATTTAATCGTACGAGTTGAGTTTAAAATTGACATCAATTTTAAAAGTTGAGTCTAATTTAAATCAATTCAGATCAATTCGAATTAGAATTGGGCTCGACGAGGTCTAATCAAGCCGATCGAAGGTGCTCGAAAATGCTTGAGCGAAAATCGAGGTCAACATCCCATATAGTCAAGCAACTACACCATACTCTTTTTTTACAGTTATACTAACACTATACAACCTTCCACCAGAGATGTGTATGATTACTCTGTATATGTTCTTAACACTTATAATATCTAGACCATATAATCCCAAAGTAAAAATTGATATTTTTTTACAACTATTAATTGATGATCTCAAGTTATTATGGATAGAAGTTGTTCTCACATATGATATATCAACAAAACAAAATTTTCTCCTTCGAGCTACATTTCTTTGGATCATTGGCAATTTTTCATCTTATGGTATGTTGTCTACTTGGAGCATAGCAAGAAAATTAGCTTACCCTTATTGTATTAAGAATACTAAAACTTTCACACTAAAATATGGATGGAAAAGTACTTAGTTTGATTGTCATCATATGTTCCTACTTGCTAATCATTAATTTAAGAGAAATAAAGAAGCATTCGTTAAAAACAAAGTTGAGATGTCACCTCCTCCACCTAGATTAAACACTGATGATGTACTATAAAGACTTTCTAACTTTCCAACAATTATTGATTTTTCAATGTTATCAATGTCTAAATTTTTGGGATATAGTGTTCAACATAATTAGATTAAAAAAAGTATTTTCTTGACATTATCATTTTAGAGAACTAATTTGATAAGGCATAATCTAGATATTATGTATATTGAGAAAAACTTCATAGACAACATTTTTAATATAAATATGGATGTTAAAGGTAAGATCAATGATAATGTCAAAGCAAGGATGAACATTAAAGAGTATTTCTAACAAAAACAAATCTAGAGTTAGTAAGTGGACAATCAATTACGAGTCCTACACCACTATCATGGTGAATGCTTCTCCAAACCTACATCAATTATACCCTTCAGATATCTCTAGATACTCTTCACAGTTTACCAATGACTCCTTATGTATCATGTATGAATCTACTCACAGCGCCAACTTCCTATGTAATATTTGGATTGAGCTGCTCCAAAATCATATCACACTATGCTACAAGTGCTAAGTAGACACAGATTAAGGGATTCATAACCACTAGGAACATTACCAAATCATAAGCAATCTATTCCCATTACGTAGAGCCTTTTTTCACCAACCTAGCCTTATAGTGCACATCAGCTCCCTGAGATTCTTTTTTTTTTTTTTTTTGCACGCATCCATTTATACCTAATGACTATTCTTTATAGAGGAAGATTCACCAACCTCCAAGTAGCATCTTTCTAAAGAGACCACATCTCTTCATTTATAGCCCTCTTCCATAAATCCCTATCAGGACTGTCCATCGCTTCTTCATAGTGACTAAAAACATTAGCCTCCATGACTGAAAGTGCAAATTCAATGTGGTCCCTCAACTAAGTTTATTTTAAAATATTCTAGAACATTGACCTATTCTTCACCATATATTCTTTAGCTGGAATCTCAACCTCAACATCATCTTATAACTTCTCATATGCACTTGAATTGGGTACATAGGTAGAAATGATATGCCTCTATGAAGCAAATAAAGTTACATCAAACTCCAATTTTTGGTATGCATCTGTGGTCTTAGTAGAACTCTCCACCTTCTTAGAGTCCCAAAACTTCAACATGTTAAACTCATTAAAAGTAATATCCCTGCTAAAAAAATCTTATTTTCTAATGAATTATAAAGTTTGAAGCCCTTGACTCCACACCTAAAGCTAATAAAGATCATTCTCTTTCCTAGTGGTTCAAGTTTATCATTCTGAACATGATAGTAAGTTGGACACCAAATAATCTCAGTTTCTCATGATCTCTAGTCTGATGTCTTGACCACATCTCTTTTGGGGCCTTATTTGCTATAGTTGCTGAAGTCAGATGATTCACCAACCGACTGGCATAGTATATTACCTCAACCAAATATACTCTATCCAACCTAGCAATGGATAACATACACTAAAGTTTCTCTAGCAAAGTCCAATTCATCATCTCTATCACCCAGTTCTGCTGTGGTGTTTTTTTAATAGTGAAGTGATGCTCTATCCAAGATCATTGACACTCCTACATGAATACATCCAAAGTATATTCGCCCTAATTATCTGATATGATACACCTGATCCTTTTATCAGTTTGAGTCTCAATCCACTTCTTCCAAGTTCAAAAAATCTCCAATACCTTGCTCTTGCAACTCATGGTATACACCCAAATACATTTGGATTAATCATTAATAAAAGATATAATGTATTTCATCATGCCAAATGATATTATCTTTGTCAGGCCCCAAACATTTGTGTGAACATACTCTAAGATATCCTTTATACTGTAGATGGTAGTACCAAAGGATACACATGTATTCTTGTTAAACATACAATGTTCACATATATCATTCTTACAAGTGCTTTCTCCTTTGATCAATCATTACTTCACCAAACCCATAAGAGAAGCCTCTCCAACATGTGATAACCGCATATACCACAATGTAGTGCCATTAGAAGAACTATCAGCAACAATAGCCATTCCATTCACAAGTCTTCTCTGAAGGTAATAAAAGTTATATTGTGAACTATATTTAGAAAAACCAATGCTCCATGATATATCTTCAAAACTCCTTCCTCAATTACTACCTTATAGCCCTTAGTTTTAAAACCCGAACATACAGTAATTTTTTCCTAATATTTGGAACATATCTCACATTAGTTAGATCTCTCATAGTACCATCATG
Source organism: Dendrobium nobile (assembly GCA_022539455.1). Lineage (NCBI taxonomy): Eukaryota > Viridiplantae > Streptophyta > Magnoliopsida > Asparagales > Orchidaceae > Dendrobium > Dendrobium nobile. Next base: position 18,569,065 of record CM039735.1, read on the forward strand.
TATTCTAATGAAGATGCTCCTTATACAAATTATATAACATGAATGATCATTTCCCATGATAACAACACCAATATCAAGCTCCCTAAATGTATTGAACCACTCTTTAGTGGGACACATGTGAAAGGTAGCACCAGTATCAAGAATCTAGCATAAATCAATAGCATACAAACTCTTTAAAACTACAGATAGTGATAAATCTAAATATTTGTCATGCTCTTCCATGCTAAGGTTAGCCTCAGTGGAAACTCCATTTTCCTTCTCCTTCAACTTTTGGTAATCTTTCTTCTAATAACCAATCTTTAAATCGAAAGCACACTGATTCTTTTAAAGACTATGTCCACTAGACTTGCCTTGCTTTCTGTTATCACCTTTTTTATTCTTCTATTTCTCATATCTTTCTTATTGGAGTGTGAGAGCCCCAACTGAATCCATCTTTGTAGACTCCTTGTCTCAATGCCAAAACTTATGATTCAGCAACGTAGTAATCACATCACGATATTTCAAAATCTCCTTCCCATGAATGAGTATCATTGTGAAGTTTTCATACTCATCCCAGAGCAAATTAAACAAAAGGAGTGTCTTGACTTCATCTCCAATATCCTCATCTAGATTCAAAAGATCTGTCAATAGCTTTTTGAAGTCATTCAAATGCTTATCAATCGTAATCCAATCCCTCATCTAAAACTTGCAAAGTCATTATTTCATATAGAAATGACTCTCCATGCACTTTATCAGATACTTATTCCCAAAAGTCTTCCATAGTTTTATTGTAGAAGTTTTTATTATTACCTCATACTTGATCTCTTGAGATTTGTATTTTATGATCAAGCCATAAGCACTCATGTTCATCTAGACCCAATCTCTCTTTGAAATCTCCTTGGAATGTTCATCAATCTCAATAACTTCCTCCAGACTCAAAGAACACAATTTATACATTAGCACACATCGTCGTAAGTAAAAGTTTTATTGGCCTTCAAATTTATTCACGTCAATTTTGATGGAATGTATAACTACCTGATGGATCAACATCTTCTCCACCATCGAGGTGGATGTTTCCATGGCTCCACTGGATCTTATAGCCTCCACCAAATTGCAATCGTCTCACGACGATGGAATTTCACCAATCCGGCTCTCTTTCTTTGCCTGAAAGAATTGAACCACACAAACAGAAAGAACATAATGATATGTCATTCTTCAAGCACCACCAATAATCCCACTAAAGTTTGACTCTGATACCAATTATCATGCAATAAATACAGAGGAAATAACACAAATCAGAAATCACACAACACACAACACATAGAATATGATGATTTATGTGGCTCAGTGAAGATTTCTATATCCACGAGAAGGGGATGATGATTTCACTATATTAGAAAATAAAAACATTAGAATGGGCTCTATAGCTATCTCTTCCTCTCATCATACAATAAAATAGCCCTCAAGCCTAAAGATTTGAAACAATATCTAATAAAGAAAATATAATTAGTGTAAAGATCTTATCATGCCAATTAGATCTCCAAATTAGTGGACTAATTAATTCTCTAATTAAAGTCAATTAAAGCTTTCCTAACTAATGCATCAATCAAATCTCCAAACAAATCTCTCATTAAATCTCTAATCAAATTCCCAATCAAATCTCCAATCAAATCAACTAATTAGAAAAATAATCAATTCCTTAATCAATTACATAAATTTGCAATCAAAGCTTTCCAAAATAAAGCATTAATTATATTTGAAAATAATTACAAATCAACACTAAAGAAAACAAACATAGTGCACTATATCTCAATCTTGCTAGATTATTTGCCTTCAACTCCATATAGCATTACTATCATATCATTGACACAAATAACTCTTGTAACATTTTCTAACATATTAAATAGTTAAGAATTTGTACACCTCTTATATCTCCATCAATAAATTCCTCTTAAGCTCCATACAAATTTAGTCACCTTACAACAATCCTAGATCCATTTATATCTATTTATATCCATAAAATAATACGAGTTCACTACACAAATAATATAGCATCTATTTATTCTCTATCATCTTTGTTTCGATCAAATCCAAGGTGCTATTTTGTAGGAGATAAAACTACAAGCCAAATACTATATGTACCTCAAAGTTGTGAAAAAATTAAACCTATTATTAGCAAGACCAAGGTACACATTTTTTGGATCTAAATCAAATTTAGGGTATTCAAAATTAAATAATCTCCTTTTTTTCCTTCACTAGTTTTATGCCATAATAGACTATCTATCTTATTGAGTTTCTTATGACATGCAAACTTCTCAATGAACTTCTTTATTTTTAACTCACAAAAGTCTATGCATTAATGAAAAATATCTAGCAATCTTACTTGTTTCATATAAGTTGATTTTATTTAATATCAATAATATTATTTTAATTAGCCTCCCATCATGAAGAACTGCAAATATAACAAATATTCTAATTAGTCCTATCTCCCTATATTATAATGTAATCATTATGACATGAATCTATCATTATTTATCAAGGGTTAAATTTTTTGTATTTTTTTTTTAATTATACGTATTCTTAGGTGGTAAAGCTCATTTAGGAAAATCTTTGATCGATAAATATAATTATATATTAAAAGTTTTGTCATCCAATAGTGCAAAGAAAAATGCAACAAACTCTTTTCCAAATTTTAAAAAAGAAAAATCACTCAAATGAAAGAGAAAAGTAGTTGTCTAGAAATAACCCATGCTTGATAAAATGGTCTAACATATAATGTCAATATGATTTCTTGTAACACATTACAAAATTACCTCCAAAAAAAAAAAGAAATTTTAGGGCAACGGATTATGAAAAAAATTATTTATAATTTAGTGCATTTGCAATAGGTTTGCAAATTAGGTGAATTCACATGGTTTGTAATTTTTATCATCATCAATATCAACTTTTGCAAGAAAATAAAAGAAATGGAGAATAAAATGAGCACTGTAGCAACAGAGAACTAAGGAATCAATACATCGCTTGATTGGTTGCCTCTTGCCATCGACCGGACACCTGACGTAGCTCTACATCCGGACGTCAATAACATGTCGCCACGTGCTCTTACTCTTTACTACGCGGTCCGACAACCAAAACCCAGACCGAAATCCGATATTGCTATGTTCGGGTATTGCTAGGTATTGCTCGGTATTGCTAGGTATTGCTTGACAATAACAATAAATACGCTCTGTCAAGATCAATACCTAGCAATACCGAGCAATACCTAGCAAAACTGGGGTATTGCTAGATATGCTCGGTATTGCTCGGTATTGCTAGTTATTGGTCTTGACAGATTGGTATTTCTCGTTATTGCCGAGCAATACCGAGAAATACAGAGCAATACCTAGCAATATCTAGCAATACCCCGGTCTGCACAAATTAGTCAATACATAGCAATACCGGGTCCGGGTCGTCGGGTCGCGCGGTAAAAAGTAAGAGCACGAGGTGACATGCTATTGACGTTCAGATGTAGAGCTACGTCAGGTGTCCGGACCTAATAATTATTCCTTGCAATCATCGTTGCCTCTTTTGATTACTGGACTAACTTCCCTCCCTCCCTCCCTCCCAACAATGCATTATTGGGCCAAATGCTTGTCTACTAAAGAGGACATAAGTTATGATCTAGTATAGCTCCAGATATGTAGAAATTAAATGGGGCACTAAAAAAATGCTCCATTTATTTTAATTTTTTTAATTTTTATTTTTTTTAACTAAAAAAATTGCTCTTCTCCTAATCTCTAATGCTAACGAAAAATATAACAGTAGATATATTAAACTAAAAAAAAATTAATCAGCACAAGAAATTGTGCACTTGAAAATGTAGCTTGTATAAATCAGTATGATATTTCTAACATAACTGTAGATTCACTATATCAAATAATACTTCATTATTATTAAAAATTATAATTTATTCTTTCAATTCCATTTCTGATCCACCTTATCTCTTTCTCTCTCTGTAATTAGACAATATTTGAGATATTTTTTTATAAATCGATATCATACTTCTATTTAGTTATAATTTTCTAATATTTTAAAGATTTTTTTTTTTTTTTTTTGCTTTTTTGAGTTGATAAGAAAGAGATTTACTAAGAGATTTGAAAAAATTATTGTTTAGCTTTCTTTAGAAACAAAATGTATTATGCCTATGCCAACTTTTAAAAATTTCATGAATTTTATTTATATTTTGATATTTTATAATTCTTTTAACAAACATCTATAATCATCCTAAGCTAACCCTCATTGCTCCTCATCACACAAACTGTAACCTCTTTTTGTAGATTTTAAAAGCCCATAGACGCCGGCCCAATTGCAATACACATCGCCACCCGTCCTTCAGATTTGTATGGGCCCACTCTAACTGGACTTCATCTCTTGTTTCATGTTGCTTGTCTTTCTCAAATCACTAATCTAACTCTGTCTTCTTATTTATTTAATTTTACATAGTAAGACCAATTAAACTTTGTAGTTAAAATATTGGTACTTCACAGAAAATTATATTGAACAGATAGATGAATATTTAATTTGAAAATTTTTAAAATTATATTTAAAACTATCCAAACTCTAATTTCAGCAAATTTATTGTCGAGCTAACCTATCTCGAGAGGAAAATCCAACTTCAAATGAGCTCAAATCAAATGCTTGAAGCATAATTGAAAATTTTAAAATTTTAATTGGATCACTAAATGGTTTTTTAATCTTATATGTGCTTAGTCAAATTGTATGTCTCAACGAGACGCATGCAATGAGTATAAAAACGCTTAATTATGACAACATTAACATACTTAAATGTTAAATATTTTTTTAATATTAAAAGAATTAATACATATCATCCGATAATGTGTTACAATTTTTCTTTTTTTTTTTGAGGAATGCCACACAATATGAGTGGGACATAGAGCTTGGAATTGGAATTAAGAATCACGAGAGCTAAAAAAGCTCTAAGAATTCCAAAGCTCTACTTGAGCACCACCGCTATGTCATTATCAGACCAAAGCTCGTCCTTCAGCATTTGAACATTGCTATTATCCAAACATCATCGTTGGTACACCTCTCGACCACATCTATCAAATCACCACTCGACTATCACTATTGTATCATCATTATTAAATCAACATCTTCCCTAACAACCATTCACTTAGTATAAGAAACCGATCACCAACGCCCAACTATCGTCCTCTGACCATTGTAGCCTGACTAAAGTCCTGTAACCTCTATATGTGTATAGGATCATTTAACAAATGCGAAGACATAGACTCTTTATCTCTCTACCACTAAGAATATCATATAACACAACAAATACAAATCAATGAACTTTATTTTTTATAGTTTTAATTGATTTTTTATTTTTCATTTATTTTTTCATTGATTTTCCTTAATAAAATTTACAAAAAAAAAATATTTAACCAGCTTTTATTTATGATTTAGAGCCAACACCAGGCCGCCTTGTAATTTTTTTTTTTAATTTTATCCCCCCCTTGTAAATTATAATAGATGAAATGTTTGGTCTTACTCATTTGCTTTTTAAATATTTGAAGAGATTAGGCTTCATTTGAGACGGCTTTCTTATTGTTGCTTAAAATAGGTTTACTGTATAAAAATTATAATTTTTGTACGAAAAAACTAATTGAAGAATAGTAAGAAAATCAGTCCAAGGCTTAGTTTGGAAAATCTTTTTATTACTTTTTAAACAACATTTTAATATAAATATTTTTTAAGATTAAAATTTTTTAGTTAGAAAGCGGCTTTTAAAAATAGTAATAAAGCGGTCCAAACTAAGGCTTCGTTTGGGACGGCTTTCTTCTTGCTTCTTAAGTGAATTTTTAGTAAAAAAATTAAAATATTTGTACTAAAAAGCCACTTTAAGAAGCAGTAAAAAAGACGTCCCAAACGAAACCTAAGCCTAAATCAATAAATTATCTTTCAAATTATTCTTTTTTCTATATTATAAACATTAGTTATTCAAATTAAACTGATTGGAAAATTCAGGCCGAAAGTCATCTTGTCATTTTCTTTATTTATTGCAGCACGTGAGCAGCATTTAATTCTATCATTTTGATAAAAAAATTTCTCTGCCTAAATTAAAGTGAAGAACATATTTGCCATTTTAAGTTGTGTGAGAATATTTTAATATTAATAATACAAAAATAAATTTAAAAATAAAGAAAAATATTTTACGATTGTTATTATAGAAATTATTTATATAAAATATTAATTTCAAACTGTATCAAATAATTTTTAAATATATTACAATATATTTTATATTAGTATATCAAAGTTTCAATATAATTTAAAACAATCTTACATATTTTTTTCCACTTATAATCATTTCAAGGAACTTTTTATTACGTCCAGTGTAAGGACGTAGAGGAACGTCCGGTCGGAGGTAAAAATCCCGCCAAAAATCGGTATTTGCTCGGTATTGCTAGGTATTATTTGATAATAATGAGGAATACCGCTCTGTGAAGACCAATACCGAGTTATACCGAGCTGTACCGAGAAATACCGAGTTGTACCGAGTTTTTCCTAGGAAAACTCGGTACAACTTTTGTATAACTCGGTATTTGCTCGGTATAGCTCGGTATAACTCGGTATTGGGTCTTCACATGATGGTATTCCTCGTTATTGTTTGGTATTGCTCGGTATTTACTCGGCATTTCCCGTTTTTTGACGGGAATTTGCCTCCGAACAGACGTTCCTCTACGTCCGGTCGGAGGACGTAATAATGAGGTTAGCAATTATAGACACTTAAAATTAAGAGTGTTGATTTGAGATGACGAGTCAGGTTTTAATTTGATCAATACTTTCCTCTCTCGACCTAAACATGTTTATTCGAATCCAACCTTTTTTATCACATACACCTTTCAAGATCAACATGATTTGTTTAACTCAAATAACTCATTTATTCAAAATTGACCTGATTATGATCCAGAAATTAATCAGCTCAGGATTTAAATTTCAGGCAACCCGATTATGATCCAGAAATTAATCAGCTCAGGATTTCCATTCTAATTCTGACCCAAATTTTAATCATAATCAATGTTGACCCGAATTTGTCTAATGAAGTGAGTAGCGGTTATTTATTGGCACCTGTATAAGAAATAGTAAAATAATATATACACCTCTTTGCAATCTTGAAATCCGGTTCTACGATGCCACCAAACCATGTGCTTCTTAATTATGGGGATTGGGGGAAACCAAAGCCACTCACGTTCTGAATTTTGAACTCCCCAAAAAAGCAAACTTGATTATTTCTTTTTTAGAACTTTTTAGAAGTAAATGAAATTTGTTAAATTTTATCACCTTGTTTGATTTAGATTATATTAGCTTTTATGAGGGTAATCATGAAGTCGTTAATGAGAAAATAGTTTTTTCGAAAGTTACGTAGAAAGTACTTTCTCAGTATAAAAATTTACTAAAACTAAGGTCAAATAAGAAATGTGATTTTGGTATCAAGACCCGGGTGAATGCACGAAGGATAGCATGAGTGGGCGAGTGCAACTGTACTAGTGGGCTAGTGTGACTATGCTTGCGGTAGCGGCGTGTGAGAGTGTGCGAGCGGGCTAGCGAGAGACTAGCACGAGTGCAAGATGCAAATGGAACTGGGATGGAGACGATGACGCAAGATGGGGAAATAGATATGGATGCGGGTTACAGGATGGAGGACGAGAGTCGAACTCGGGTCGAATTCAAATTAGCGGGGTGACACGAACACGACCTGATTTTTAAAATAAGTATAGAATTATGACTTGAATCTGATCTGTTTGTTAAATAGTTTGACCCGAATCTAATCCGAATCAGCTTTTTGAGTCATATTGTTACTTGACCCCCTAATCCCAAATGAAGCCTAAGTAAAAAAAAAAAAAAAAAGCCAATAATAGTTTTCATCTTCAAACACTCCCTCAAAGGTAATAATTTTAATTTTTTAAATTTAAAATAAATCAAATTAAACAATGATTTTTAAAGCACATTTTATATTTTCAAAATAAAAAAAAAGAATTAATGAACCTCACGGCACCAGTTTCCTTTATATAATAAATTTAGGACAAAACGTCTTTTGCATTAATAAATGAAAAATGTACATAAATAACGTAACCAGAATTATTTGATCAACAAATAAATGAATGGCTCATCGCGTCGTATTTGAATTTTCTTCTTCCAAATTATGCTCCAAAAATAAAATAAATCCTTTGACGATCTGACATCAAGCAATAGTTAGCACCCTTTGACATTTCTACCAATGCGAATTTAAATATATTTTTAAGTGTAAAATTAGAGAGCCAACGAGCGAGATTGATTGCAGCTGGTCGTAAGAATAAAATAAAAGATAATAATAAAATAATAATTGATACGGCATCATAAAATTAATTTGATCGGGCACGAATCTCGAGGCAAAAACTAGTTGGAACTTCAAAAAATTAAAATCAAAAGCACCCGAACTCCGATTTCAGCGAGCTTACAGTCAAACTGAGCGTATCGGAAATACGAACCCAACGACACCAAGTTCAACCCAATCGAGCCCAAATGAGTCCGAATCAAGGACCCGAAGCGCTGTTGGAAGGTTCAAACCGCAATTTGAGTTACCAAACTGGTCTCCGATTTTAACGAACTTATACTCGAATTGAGCGGCTCAACGAGACGAATCCAACGAGCCCAAGATCGCCAAATTCCGACATCATTAAGGCCTCCAAATGTCCAACGAACGGTGCACGATCGAAGGGTTCAATATCGGCCGTCCATTCAAACCACTCCCTATTCGCCCATGATCTCACACCTATTTACGAGCCATGCCACTCTAGAAAAACTATAAATATAGTCCTCATTCTTCACAAAGGGGACTCAAGTGAAGAGAGATAAGAAGAAGGGAAGAAGGAAGAGAAGGAAGAAGCTCCTCCTCGACCACCGCCGGAGCTCTTCCCACCGACTGAAGACGCCGGAACTCTGCTGGATTTTCTAGAAATGCTGGGAATTTGCAGAACTTTGTAACTTTGTGAGAACTTGATTGTAAACTGATCGTCTTGATTTGTAAGACGGATCAACCTTTATACTTCAAACAAACACTAGTGGAACTTTACAACTGGGCGAGGCCCCGTGATTTTTTCCCTTTTTGGATTTTCCACGTAAAAATTCTGGTGTTCATATTATCTTTTCTGTTTGTCTGCTGAATACTCGTACAACGCTCGGACGCGAATTTACAAACTCTACCGCCGCGTATATTCTAGCACGCAACAATAATAATGGATATATCATTAAAAAAATTATCTTGATTGGGCACAAATCTCGAGGCAAAAATTATGTTGGAAACTTCAAAAATTAATTTGGAGTTCATCTCAACTCTAATTTTAGCAAACTTATGATCGAACTGAGCGTCTTAGAAATACGAACTCAACGACACTAAATTCGACCCAATCCGAGTTCGAATGAGTCCAAAATCAAGGTCCCGAAGCTCTATTGGAAGGTTCAAACCACAATTTGAATTACCAAATGGTTTCCAAACGTGACATGCTTATAATCGAATCGAGCAGATCGACGAGACAAATCTAACGAGGCCAAGATAATCAAATTCTGATATCATTAGAGCCTTCAAATGCTTGATAAATGGTCCATGATCAAGAGATTCGACATCGTCCGTCCATTCAAATCACTCCCAATCCACCCATGATCTTCCACCTATTTACTGGTCATGTCACTCTCATAAAACTATAAATATACCCTCATTTCTCTTAAGAGAGGGACCCAAGAAAGAAGAGAATGAAGAAGAGAAGGAAGAAAAGGAAGAGAAGGAAGAAGCTCCTCCTAGACTACCGCCGGACTTTTACCCGGCAGCCGATCGACGCCGGAGTTAAGCAAGGAGCCAATAATGGAAGGAAGATTAGAATCAAGAGACTCATCCTCGAAGTTCCACCTGAACTTCAAGAGTTTTTGGAGCTCTGCCCGATCTTCAAGTGACGTCGAAGTTCCTCCCTAACTCCCAATGGCGCCGGAGTTCCGCTTGACCTTCAAGTGGCGTCAGAGTTCCGCCCGACCTCTAAGTGACACTGGAATTCCACCCGACCTCCAAGTGATGCCGAAATTCCTCCTCGACCATAGCCTGACTTTAACCCAGCTACCGTGTGACGTCAGATTTTTAGCCGACATCGTACTTCTGCTTGTTATCGGATTCCTGCCAGACGTCAGACTTCCACCCAACACAGGCTCCAGGGAGATTCAAATTTCCCCCTATACCATAAAGCTAAGGCACTATCTCTAGATAGCATTCTCCATATAAGATGCATCTTCTTGTTGTTAGTATTTCCATGAAACAAGAATTATGTTTCTTTCATTCTGAAAGATAGGCATCTTTAATTATAGTCATTAATGACATGGACAGTTTTTGCTTTATTAAGACTTTTGCGGTTGAATGAATGATAACCTCTGAATCAAAGGT